>JANBXA010000328.1:34892500-35367500 GCA_030556225.1 Cricetiscus sungorus | reverse complement strand
AGACCGGAAACATGGCTTAGCACACTAAGGCGGGTGGGGGTGTGTGGGAGTGGAGGTGGGGGGGAAGATTATTAAAATTAGGAGGATCTACCTGAAAAAGACTAAAAGCGAAAATATAAATGTAACACCAGTGAGGGCATTGTTTAAAATACAGACAATAGTCATTCTATTTGAAGTAGGATTTCAATTTTAGTCTCCTGTTTTTATAATTTGGGAACTTTTGAGTTTATATTAAGTCTTAAGTATATCACAACAATGGAAATTAAAATATAGTTAACAGCTAAGCAAAGGTTACATTTGTCCATGCTGCTTGAAAATTGAGAGGTATGAAACTTGAAATGTACCTGTGTGTGTGACCAGTGCTTCCTGTGTCAGGCTTTTGCAGCAGGACTGTGACTCCTGCATGGACTTGTCATCTAAGACTACTCCTGAATTAACTCAGTGAGCGGGGAAGCAATACAAAGCAAGAAAATATTTCCCAGTGCCAGATAATTCAAAGCCACCAGGACTGAAGACCCCATAAAATTCAGTACTGCACAAAGCCCTTTGGAGTCAGTGCCGATTCTCACAGAGACTGCTCAGGTGGTGTCTGTAAACAGTAGAATTGGCGAAGTGGGAACTCAGAGAAGACACTTGATCAGACGCATATGGTCCAATATGGATTGCAAATTTCAGATGCTCTTCTGTTCTCTTCATGATTCTGCACAGAAAATCTATTTGAAGTTTAAAGGTATTTTCTGAATGTTCATTTTAAACTTTAGATTGTATTAGTTTCATTTAATATGCTAGGTGATATCCAGAAGTTAAAGAGTAAAATGATGAGATCCCTTTTTATTCTAAAACCTTTCATCACTTTATGAGTAGATACAGAAATTTACAGGTGTAACTGGGGACATATGTGGTGACATATGATCTAATACACCATACCTGGAGATCAGAATGCAAAGCTCCCCGTGGCTGTAGAGGCCAGGCACTGATGGTACACACCTTTAATCCCAGCAACCATACTAGTTAGCCATAGAAGCTGGGTGGTGGTAGCACATGCCTTTAATCTCAGCACTAGAGAGGTGCATAAGATAGAAACAGAGTCTCAGTGCTGGCAATAAGTCTCCAGCCACATTGAAGACAGGATTGCTCCAGCCTTGATAGAGGTAAGAACTCTCTGGTGACTTGGCTGCTTTGCTTCTCTGATCTTCAGCTTGAACCCCAATATCTGTCTCTGGGTTTTTATTATTTGTTCTACAAATATAATTGTTTTTACCTCATATAAATGTGTTATACAACAAAGGAGATCCGAAAAGAGAAAAATGAGTTAGTAAAGTGGTTTCTTTGTCATCCTTGGTATAATTTAAGGTCAATTGGTAACTGATATAAACATGTATACCACCCTACTAACTATACCCCCAAATGGATGCTATACTATCTCTATGACCTTTTGCTAAACCTACTCAGCCTAGATAAGTAGAAGGAAAGAGGACTCCTTTCAGAATATCTACATCTCAAGGCTCCATGCATACCATTTCAGTCCAAAGAGACTTTCTGTTTGTGCAAATTTAAGATTATTAAATGATTTTAATGGGAGCAGTTTTACAGCTCTAATTACAATGCTTATTATCATGAAAAATTTAATATAAATATGTGACAATTATCATGCTCAGGGGAAAGCAAAGATTATTTATCCTACTCAAGAACTTCTGAAATTAATAACTACTCTGTATGCTAATTCCTTAGCTCTAACTGTATTAGTGGGCTATCTTTGTATAAATGAAAATGTGGATGGACATGCAGTCCACCACAGGAAAGCAACAAAGCAGAGCAGTGCTACACTTAGCAGGGTGAGCTCCCCATCCCCATTAAATGACAGCAGCATGAATTTAGAGACTTAAAGTTTCTTCTTTAAGTTTACTTTTTAGCTGAGGCATATACATTCTTTGAGTGCCAAAACAACAAATTTCTCTTCTCAAGTCCTACACTATCAGAGATCCTATGAGATATCCCATGTCCACATTGATTAATTCCATTTTTGGAAGGGTATTTTATGTGAATTGTAAAAACTGTAAATCCAATAAAATAACCTCAGTGCTCAAGCAGGGCTCGAGTGTCTATCCAGCATCTAGTCAAAACTGTGTTCCTTGTGGATTAGTATTCTTAATTAACTAGGCACTTCTCAGCACATAAAGAAACAATAATGATTTCAGGGGAAAAATCTTTTATTTTTCAAGTGTTTATTCTACTTCCTCAATTTTAACCTGCCAAAAGTTAAGCAAATGCTTATGGAAAATAATGACTTTTCTCCTTCCCTGCTTCTTAATTAACTTTTAATCTGTGGTGTTACACTGGGATAACTCTTGATGCTAAATGTGTCTAACATGTAAAAGACAGAGATTTAAATGATTTAGATAAACATCTGTGTAGCAGAGAAGTATAAAATTAAGATAGAAGTTGCTAAGTGACAATTGTTTCCTGAAAATTAAAAAATGGGGTATTGCCTTTATTTTTTAAAAAAAGTGTTTACAAATATATGTCCCAAACATACATACTTAAAGTTATAGCAAGTTCTTACTTTTCCCTACACAAAATTATAAAAATATTATATAAGAATTTACAAAAAGATGATACCTAGTCATTCATGAAAAACATGTTTTAATAGATAAAAATTCAATAAACTGGAAAATTCCAGCATGTAGTAAAGCACTGTTGTTTTGTTTAGTTGGAGTGGATTCTGTCAACAGCAATTTATAATAATCAGTTCAATGATAAGATCCTTGGTTGGTGTTCAGATAATTACTATACTCATGTCTAGTAATTTTCAGCTATTAAATTGAGTACAAGTAGCAAGAACAGACTGGAAGCTTTGACTCTTAATACTCCCTTTACTAAATACGTGTAGCTTGCCTTCTAATAAAATAAATGATGTGGCAGTATGTGCCTATGCATAAAATGGAAATAATCCTATCTACATAATGCATGTCTAGGTCTTTTTGTTAAATCACCTTGAGATTTAGGTAGTATGTATCAGAAATAGATAGATAGTAAGAGGGCTAATATTGTTCATGAATGCTGAGTACAGTGGCCTCTGTCAATAATCCCACCACATGAAAGACAGGAAGAAGAAGGGTGCATTTGAGGCTTCAGCATATAGAGCCTTAAAACAACAACAGCAACAACAACAAATACACACACACACACACACACACACACACACACACACACACACACAGATGTATGCACTCACGCAAGCACATACATAAACTTTTTCTTTGAATTATAAGGTAAATATGGTCATACAGCTTATAGATTTCTAGAAATCTTTAAAACACAAAAGATTTAATATGTACTAATAATAGAAAAAACCCAAAACAAAAGAATCTCAGCAAGAGGATGATATATCAAAGAGGCTTTGACTTGTTACAGAACTTGGAATTGTAGACGTCTTCATCCACAGTTTATGAACCCCACTCTCCCAGCTCCTGGTAGCATTCATGAAATCTGAGACCAGAATATATTTTCCTTTATATTATTTATTGAAAAACTACAATTAAAATATAATTGCACCTTTCCTTTACCTTCCTCCAAACATTCCTCTCTCCAACCCTCCTATACCCGCAATCACTCACTCTCAAATTGATCTTTTTTATTATCATTATTACATATTTATATAAAATACATATGAATAAAGCCTGCTTAGTCCATTTAGTATGGATTGTGTGCATATCATTTCAGGTTTGTATAATGTGGATAAATAAGAATCTGGGAAATGATAGGCTGATAGATGTTTATTTAGGGAGAAATCACTTACATCGGAAACAGATGACTGCCAACAGATTCCTGTCCCAAAGATGCCTCCCAATGCTCTCTGTCTCAGGCCAGGTAGCAAGAGAGAGGGCTGGGGTCCAGGACCCCAGACCTAGTCCCCCCAGTGGGAGTTCTCAGTGAAACAGGTGTGGGCTGGGTTGATATCTCACTACAAGTTTGTCCCTCAGATAGACTAGTTAGTCATCTCTCAGAGGTCATTGGTTGCCTGTAGTTGGTTCTTAGTGTAGAGGTGGGAGCCAGTGATATTTCTGACCTTCAGGTCTTGATTAGATAGCCATATTTTTATGTATGCTGAGTGTAACTTCCCTGTCATTTCTATGAGACACAATCTCACAACAGACTTCTTGGTCCTCTGGCTGTTACATTTTTTTCCCCAAATTCTCCAAATTCTCTTCAATGAATTTCTCAGTGCCTTATGTTCAGGAATTTGTGTTTCAGATGAATCTATTCGTCCTGGGTTCTCCAAGTTCTACTAAATTCTGCATTGTGACCAAATGAGGTTTTCTGTAGTTGTCTCTATTGATAGTAAAGAGAAGAGGAGAAAGAACATTTTTTTTTTTTTTTTTTGTGAGGGGGTGAAAGCGATACTTACCTTTCTGTGCATGTTGGATGTGTTTTATAAATGCATTAAAAAATATGCTTGTCTAGTAAAGTGGTGGTAATAGAATTTCTTTAAGATCCATAGCCCTACTAGACCCAAGTAGTTGGCTAGTACCAGGCATGCTAAAATGACCTTAAGTCCAGTAAACAGCTGATTGTTATAACCAAGATATGAGTGACATTATTACACCTTTAGGGGTATCTTGTCATGCTGGTTATTGTTGTGCGTCATAGGCATCACAGCTGAACAAGGCTGTTGATTATTTTCCACCCTTGGCACATAAAACTCATGCTTTTATTTTTTTCCCTCACAGTTGTAAAATATCTCTTCTTGATCATCTCCTTACAAAGGAAGAAATGAGACAAAGCTGACTCATTTTTTAAATATAGTAACTATTGTATTTTACATTTTAGCCATAATGTGATTTTTAAAACCATATTATTTTCGTGAGTCTGCTTTATTTCATATTAATGCTTTCTTTGACATGGTTTGTGGCTGACATTGAAAACTGCCACTTTTCAACAGAACTTTAGTCCACTGATCCATACCTAGGTTTCTGAATACCATTTAAGTATTTTGACTTGTTTCTTTTATTTCTTTTTATATGCTTTTAGATTCCACAAATATGGGACCACTTGATACAGTAAATTTTCCATTTGGGTATCATAGAATAAAGTGGCAGGTATAAACATTTTTGTACTTGGGGGTCAGACTACATTATCTGTCAGTTGGGTTATTCTCTCTTGGAGCATGTGACAGACAACAGAGACAGACATCAGTTCTAGAAATCATAGGCAGTGAAGACCATGGATGCATATGTATGCAAAGTAATAATATTTCATCTATGCTGAAGAGCCTTACTAAGATCAAGCATTCTTGAAGAGATGGAAGGCTTTGTGGGTTTATTTCAACTGATTCCCCATAGGGAGGTTACCTTTCCCACAATGCAAACACTATATTTGCCCTCAGTATATAGCCAGGCTTTCCAAAAGTCTGTATCCTGTCTTTTTGTATACTTCAGAGAATTAAGAGGCAGAAGGAGTCTGATATAAGGCACAACTCCCAATGAATCATTGTCATAAAAATAAGAAAATTATGTTTATTATAGGCAACATCTTGCAAACCTGTAATATCCAAGCAAATACAATGAAATGCCTTTTGAAAATAGAATTTTAAAACAGTGGTGGTGGCTCATTCCTTTTATCCCAGCACCAGAGAGGCAGAGACAGGTGGATCTCTGACTTTGATGTCAGCCTGGTCTACAGAGTGAGTTCCAAGACAGCCAGGGCTCCAAAAAAGAAACATTGTTGCAAAAAAAAAAAAGAAGAAGAAGAAGAAGAAAGGAAGAAAGAAAGAAAAGAAGAAAGAAAGAAAGAAAGAAAGAAAAAGGAAAGAAAGAAAGAAAGAAAGAGAGAGAGAAAGAAAGAAAGAAAGAAGAAAGAAAGAAAAGAAAGAAAGAGAGAGAAAGAAAGAAAATAGAAAATACAATTCAGGGCAATTGCAGGTTACAAGATATCAATTAACTTTTTAAAAATTATCTAATTTATGCATTTTTATGTTGTTGTATAATTGAACTTTTAACCCTTGTTCTCTCACTAAGACACTCATTTCTGTTCTTATATTTTTCCTGTTTCATTTAACTTTGCTTCATTTTTTTCATTTTTCCTTCTCCCTTTTATTTCATTCATTTCTTATTTTTATTTTTACTCTAGACTTTATGTTATGCTTTTTCATTATTTATGCTATTACCTGACCTATGGTCAGCAGTAGTAAATTAATTCTCTTTAACTGATGTTAATGACTTAGACTTATATTTGTTTAACTGGTGAAGGTACTGTTATAGAGGTTTGGTTTTCCTCTCTACAGGTACTACTGGGTAGTGAGCACCCAAAGGAAGACTGTTGACAATAAAACCTCAACAAAAGCAAAATACACCCCTCTCAAAAGAATCACAAAATTAATATAAAAGACACATGGAAAGGGAGGTAAAATGTAACTCCTTAATTAGCAAAGCCAAAGATACTGAAATGGCTAAGTTATCTGATAAGGATTTAAAATTCTACTTGTAAATGTGATCAGTGTTTACAGAGAGAAGGTGAACAAGCAAGTGAATGAAAGAAAGAAATTAGGGACTTGGAAAGGAAAGTGAGCAACACAGATAATAAAGCAACAAAATGGGTGATGAATTCACCAAGAAAGTGGAGATTTTGAAATGCAAACAAAGTGAAATGGTGGATATATAATCAAGACATGCAATGGGAATGTTCACTGGAAGAGTAGATCAAGCAGAAGAAAGAAAGGGATGGAAGACAAAGTAGGGAAACATATCAATAATGGGAACCACGCTTTTGCTTCATCGGGTTTCTACAGTCTGGTAGTTTATAATCAGCATAAGTCTATTTGCAATGTTTCTGAGGCTCGGGAAGTCTAAGATGAGGATGCTGAGAGGACTGGTGTCTGGAGAAGACTGTCCTTTCTGCTTCCAAGATGTTTTAAGTTACTGCCTTCTAGGAAGAGAAGAGCTCACATGATATGGTAGAGGTGGGGGTGGGAAAATCCCTAAAGGAATAGAACCAACAGAATCAAAAATAATGTATAGGCTATAAGACAATTTATTCAATATATATGGCTTACAGTCTATGTTCTGGGCAGCCCAACAATGATATGTCCCGAGATAGAAAGGTTGAGAATCTGGGAACTGTTCAGTCCATGAGCCTGCAGTCCCAGTCTGGTGCTGGAGTCATGGGGGATTCCAAGAGAGCTGCTGGTATTCATTCCAGCCTGAATCCTGAAGGAGTTGGTCCCAATATCTGTGGAGGGATGCCTCTGGACAGGACAGATGAACTTGTCAATGAGACTGAGGGAAAACAGGCAAAAAGCAAAGTTTCCTTCTTCCATGTCCTTTTATACAGGATAGTATCAGAAGTTTTGGCATCGTTAAGGTGTGTCTCCCTGTCTCACATAATTTGATTAAGGGAATATCTCGAAGGTGTGCCTAACAGTATGGACTTTAGTTGAATAAAGATGTAATCAGGTTGACAATCAAGATTAGCCATGACACCCATTTTAGGGCTTTATGATATAATTGTGACTTAATCACATTGTAAAGGTTCAAGCTCTTAGCGCTCCCTCATTGCTAATTAAATTTCATAGCATATATCTGAGGACATTTTTACTATAGCACGGTATTTACACAATTTGTTTACTTCTCCCAGAACTGCTTCCCTTGGTTTTTGCATAGCTTATCGTCTCACTTATGATTCTTAAATCTCATCATTTCTATTAGGTCATGACTTATTACTCTATCCTGTGCCACCTACCTCATTGAACCCTGGTACTTTCTGTTCTTATTGCCAGATTTTATTTTTAAAAAATTTGCCTAATGCTATCCAATCTTTCCTAAAGTATTTATCTGACATATGTATTATCTGTGTGCTCACTAATATCCCTCTTACAAAGATAGGAATTTTGAAATATTTTGTTGATTTAATTCCTACCTTTGCAAATAATGGCATATAAAGAATAGCTCAATTAGAGCCTGTTGAATGAAGGAAAGAATTAACATCATTAGGACTATTTGGTCATATAACATGGATGACAGAGTCAGGTGTGCTTAAGAAGCACATTACATTTATATAGAAAAATATTATCTCGACTTGCTATTATTAATTACATCTATTTAGATAGTTACATCAGTATGAAGAAGAGTGCTTTTACTATCTTGCATTATCCTTGTGAATTATTTGAGCTTACTAAAATAATAAGTATGATATTTTTACATATATATGTGCATATGTATATATATATATATATAGACATATATGTGTGTGTGTGTGTGTGTGTGTGTGTGTGTGTGTGCTAGCATAACCTGGCAGTGATATAAAATGTGAACACTAATTTTGTTATATTCTGAGTATTAAATCATTTAGGGTAATAAACTCTATTTCTTAGAGGTTAACATTGTTTATGGGAAGTATCCTGGTATGTATACATTATGCATGCATTACTCTGACATCTTTGTTAATGTACATGTAGAACTCTATTAATTTAATCATTTTATCAATTAGAGTTAATTTGATAAGTTATTTTTAAGTTTGTAGTCATTGCAATGATATTGCAAGCTGACTTTCTAACTGAATTACAGAAATCAGATATAAATAAATGAGCAAATTTCAGTAGACCAGTTGATAAAGTGATCTGGTTTAGTTTTAATAGGTCCCGTGGCAGTTTCCTAGACTGAAACTGTTATTAAATGAAATACTGTAAATTCACTGAAGATATTTAAATATTGGTTTGTTTTTATTTAAATAATAATTATACATTGAATTAAAATGGAAATATAGCCCCAAAGAAAGGTGGAACTATTTAATATTTTTATTTTATCACATTGTAAGATTGAAATATTTTAATTACCTTTTTATTTTGAATAGTTATAATACCTACTATTGTCTCTATAGTAAGATGTTAAATATTTTATTTCATTTGATTATAATAAATTCATTAAGCTAATTGCAACTTATCTCCACTTATACAAAGCAAATAGTTGAGCTCATGTCTACAATCAGCCCATGAATACTGCTTTGCTTTACTCCTAGACTATGTTCTTAATCACAATGTCACTAGCATATTACATCTAGTGAAATAAAAAGTGTGATTATCTTCAAAATGTTTCCTTATATTGAATTTCTTTTACCTGAAACCTCTTCTCAGTTACATAAATCTCTGTCAAAATATTCTATCTTCATTCAGAACAGTGACTGAGGTATCGGAGGGACACAGTAAATAATTTTTAATTAATTGAATCAAGAAAGGGTTTATTTCTTGGAATGTTCTGGTTCTCCCAGGTGAAACTGAAAAAGTCTTATGAAAAAGGAAATACAGACCTGCAAATAGTACAGAGTAACTGCGGGTATTAGAGGATGTAATAGTCAAATGTAGGAGATTAAAGTTCACTTAACATGAATATTAAAAAAAAAATGGTCTGGAATGTGCCGGAATGCTTGCTCTATATCAGGGAGAAGAGAAATGTCTGAGCTTGTAAAACAGATATATTTATTTCCTCTGTTAATTTTGTTGATCTTGAATATATCAGGGCTAATTTAAAATATGACCCTCTCTTAAAACCAGATATAATGAGTGCCCCATTAATCTCCATTAAATTAACAGACCTTGCTTAGCTTTTGAAATATCACTCTGACCTGGTCAGACAATTCTATGATGTTCCAGTTTCTCCTTGACTGTTCCTCTCTCTGAACCCTGTCAGTATAGGGACTTTGTCTGATTGGCCACTTCCCACATGCACACCCTCTTTCACTTGTGTGCCAGGGCAGATGGTCACCTTACTGGATAAATCAACATCTACAACCAGAATGCATGAAATCACCTTTAGATTAGTCGGTGTATAAGTCCACCTACCTATTGTCACCAGATGCATCCCCCCGCACACTCACATGAGTTATTAAAATGTGTTTGTTATGACACCTCTACATATGAGATGTAAGCATTCCGTCCATTACTTCTTTAATTCCCTTCTGAAGTTAAAGAAGCTTGTCTCATCTGCCTTCCCAGGCTCACCTTCTCACAGCCCCCGACTCTCACCCACCGTTTGTGGAAGCATAGCTTTTGTGATCATGAAACCACCAAACACTCTCATGCTGAATTTTTGTTTCTGAAATAGTGTGGCATTTTGCCAGTGTAAACCTTCTTCAAACATCAAAGCTCAGAGAAAATGTTATCTCCACCAAGATACTATTCCTGGACTCTGCCTTTCACTCCCAGCTTGGAGTGAAATTCCCACCAAACTTTATTCAGCCTTTATTCTGCATCTTCACTCTGTATTTACTATATATACTGGCAATTACTCTTTTGTTATTAATAGAGAATTATTTATGGACAAGAATAATGGCACATTTAAACTCTTTGCCTATAGTCCCTAGGTGAGAACAATATTTATAGTAAAAATTTCCAATAAATATATTTTTTTCACTGAAAAATATCAACCCCAACGCCTACAATAAAATATTTTTGAATATACAGAATAAGGACAGCACAGGAAAATACACATAATTTCTATATTACAAGAATAGAACATGATAACACTTGTATGATATGAATAGCTGGGTGAATTTATATGGATGTCTTATTGGAAATGGGAAATAGACGAGCCAAGAGGAAAATAAATCAAAGTTATTCTTTGATGTCAAGTTTTTAGGGAAAAGTGATTTTCAGGTGCTGCATTGGAAGGAGTGATTTTGTAATTTCCCCAACTGTCTTCCTTTGTTACATTACTGTCCTTCAGTGCTAGACTCCTTGGGGGGCATTGGCAGATTACCCAGCAGGAGCACTGCATACAATGGCACTGAACCCTCCTATTACCGGAAAGCTGGAGAATCAATTCCCCCATTTACCAGGTGGTGTGACTGGCTCCGTTGACATTAACTTTTCAGCATGGTATATGAAGAAAGCCTCCAGGTAGTGCACAAGGAAAGAGAGTAATGAGACCAGCAATGACAAATCAATTGCGTTGATTGCTGCCAGATCCATTACGATATATGGAGCAACCGTTTTGCTTAATAATTGAGTTGTTTCTTGAAGGAAGGGTTACATCCTTTCTCAATATGCCAGTCTTTTAAGAAGATACGTATATCATTTCAAGCACCTAGTGTCATACCATGGTAGTGGAAGTGTTAATAATGGCCCTTATTATCAATGCCACATGTTTTAATAAAGCTTTGATTAGAATTGGGATAGGATTAGATCATCTGCAACCACACATCTAGAGTATTCACAACTCCTGTTCATGTGAAAAATGAACATTACTCCATTAAGGGTGATTCTGTTAAGATAATGCACTGATTGGCTTATGAATTGGCCTCAAACTTCAGGCTAAGACAAAGAAAATAATTTTTACACATGCAGGTGTGTTTGTCTTTTCCTTTATGAAAAGCAGAAACAAAACACCTTACAAAGTTGGCATCAGATCTAGAAGTGAATGGTCAGAATTGAACACGTTAGAGTTTGTATTGGAAGGACTTGATTGAAAGAGCAGCTTTGCATTATCAACTGTCCCAAATAAATATTGCTGCAATTTTTGTTTGCTGTTTAGGCTCCTACTCTCACACTGTTACCACTAAGTGTAACACCCACATGAACTGTGAATGAGACAGAGAGATACAGAATGCATTCAGTGTTAAGAGAAAGAATGCTCCCATGGAAAAAGGAAGGCAAAACCAAAAAACAGAATGTATGCTTTGAAAACAGAGTTCAAATTAGGGTTCCAACCTCATTCTTCCCTCTTTTGAAAGTGACAAGAGAATATTTAGGTTTGTAAGGAAAAATAATTGTATAAGAGAGCATGTACTACTTACTGTGCAAAAGTGGATCACAAAAGTGATGTGATGACAGTCATTGGCTCCTATGACATCACAGCCACCTAATCTCATTGTCTTCCTGTCATACTTTTAAATACAGAGACAGTGATAAAGATTTCTCACAAGAGATGATGAGAACATTGTGCTAGTGTTGATGAATTACGAATATGTGATTTAATTACATAGGATGCTGTGTTTCTGTTAATCTATCCAGATGATCCACCCCCAAAAGCAAATGTCTATTGCTGTGTACTATACCAGTAGATATTTTAACATAAACAATTATCCTGAAAACACAGAAAGCATATCTTAACTGGGTATAGATAGAGCCTGGACTTGTTTTAATAAAACCCTGATTTGCCCAAATTCTCTCAGTAACCATGGTTTCCACATAGTAGACACAGAAGTGGCTGTAGTTTTTATTTTCTAATAAGACTCACTGGGTATGAAGTCTGAGTCAGAGCTTTTTTTCTGGGAATACAAAAGGGATAAATAAAAATGTAAAAGAAAAATTACTAAACTGTCCCTTGACAACCAAATGGTGGATCATAAATTGGAGTGTCTATGCAAATGAAGTAAATAATTAAAAACTCCAAGAACAGCATTGACTAGGTGGTTGATGACTGGCAATTATAAAAGCTGAATTTTTAATATGCATACATCTAAGAAGCCAGTAAAAATTAGCTCCCAGACTAATGGACTTGCCTTTCTTCCAAAGCAGAATTTTAATGAGTGCATTATTTATAACAGGAGCCCAAGAACTGAGGTATTCTTGCTTAGTCTCATTTTTTAGATTCTCTGACACCTTATCCATTAAACCATGAACTTCTTTACAAGAAAGTAATACTTTATACACTGGGAAGAAAAGGTCAAAATGACCTAGGAAATTAGTCACACACTATAACTATAACTATATATATACACTCTACAGATATCAAGCATGGGATACCCTATAGAGCTGGCTTCTACTCAAGGTGCACACACTGCTTCTTTGCATTCCCCATGATGAAATTTCTTTCCAATTGATTTTGTTCTTGGTGCTAATAAATTGTTCCTTCTCTACATACTGTCTGTGTGGTATGTGTATGATAAATGCAGCATCATGGATAATATATAAATTGTTTCATGTGTATATTATAATATTTGAGGATGATTTTAATAATTCTGATACAGGGTTTTATCTCAGTATACCAATTTATTAGTTGCAGTTTATCTCCTGAGAATTTCTGCACCTTTTGTTGTTTTCCTTAAGGTTAGATGGCTGTTTTTCATTTGGAGATTTTGACCAAAGCTGTGTCTGATCTTCCTCCCATGACTTTGTCCTCCGTAATTGTGACTAAGCAGAATTTGGCAGAAGACATCTGAGGAGATTTTATTGTCTAGGTGACATTCTCCCATAAACTATGACTCAGGGAAGCCAGGGCCAAGGATGAGTCAGGAGAGTCGATTACTCAGGGCTGCTTTGATCAGAATTCCAAGTCCATCCTCTCACCTTCACCCCAGCACTGACCTAAACTCCTGTGATGAAAAGACAGGACTGTAGGGAGCATCGCCAAGTGGAACATGACAAATGAGTCCTCAGTTGTGCAGGCTTGTCTTCTGCTGGTGTTTTCAGTCCCTCAGCATTCTACAAACTTCTATATATGCTCATAAATGCAGAGCTGGGCTTTCTAAAGAATCACAGGGTAATTTCAGGACTTCGTTTTCTATCTGATTCCACCATGGGACAGATAACAGGAAAATAGCCATACAATTCTAGATAGGCCAGGGCATTTTCACTGGTCATCTTTGAATAACAAGGTAGAGACTGTACAGTTACTTGGTAACACTGAATGGTAAACACAGTTAAATTTTTTGTTATTATTCTTGCATCCAAGAATCTCTTTTCTCTTTCTTTACTTTGGGCTGGTTCTTTTGCCTTTGGTTCATTTTCTTATTGAGGGTTTCATTTTCTGACTGATGTGAACAGACTCTTTGTATATAAAAACTATTGTTTATTTCTTTACTGAAAGCACTTTTAACAGATTGTTGTTTCCTTTTTATCTGTGTGTACATGAGTATGTTTGGATGTGTGTTAGGTGCAGATACATGCGCAGGTATGTTACGTCAATGTAGAGGCCAGAGTAGAGGCCAGAAGTCAGCCTTGCAAGTTCTTCCTCGGGAGCTATCTACTTTGTTGGACACAAACTCCAGCATGAAATTGGGAGTTATTAGTGGGAGCCTCCTTACTGAATGTGTTGATTGCATTCATTGCACAAAAATGCAGTTGGCACTTCACTTTTCCTGTCTTTTCCCTTCTGTGGGTATCATGGGTTTCTGAAATTCCCAAGATGCTTTGGAATGGCACAGGTCTATTCCTATATCCCTAGCCTGGATTTCCCGGCCTTGGTTGCTACAGTCAGGATCTAAGTTGAAGACACACTCATTGCTTTATCTTTTTATTTGAGTCCATTTTTCTATTTTACAGGGCTGGAATTCAGTTAGACATTTACCTCTTTAACTGAAACATTATAACTAATTTAAAATCCTTAGGACAAATTTTAATCTAAGGTTTTCCTTTGGTCTGAAAGTTAATTTTTCATAGGTACATGCAAATTGTCATCTTAAATAACCTCTTACATATGAACAACATGGACTGAGCAGGTTGTAGTGTGTATGTGTGTTGGGTGTGTGTGTGTGTGTGTGTGTGTAAGAACACTAACTAAAGAAGATCTCATGAAGTTGAGAAGGAGTAGAGTGGAAATGATATAAATACAGTTATACAGCAGTCATGTTTGAAATTCTCAAAAGTAACAATGAAGCAAGTGTTTTTTAAAAAAAAAGAAGCAACTTCTTATTTAATGAAGTAACGTCTTGAATCTTTTAAAGCATTCTTCAAAAGAAATGACTTTTTCATCCTTGTGCACTTTTGTAAGTGTAAATATGACCCATAACATTTCCAGCTTTCCAGTTGTCACACCTTAAAACAGCAAGCACAAAATTTACACCTTTTGTAGGAGAGAAGCAAATGCCCTTTAAGACACTCTCTGACTGATATAGAAAATGTAACAAAATAAGGAAAGGCAAAGTTTTAAGTTTCATTTAAAAAAAAAAAAAAACAGGGCTGTCTAGTGAAGAGGTGAGGATGCTGAGGCTGGGTCTGGTCCAGTCTGTCTATGCTGAAAAGGATATTCTATTGTCTCAGAGTCTCATACCTCATACTCTATTAATGAAAAGTGTCAGCAGATATGTTCTTATCACACCACAGCTACAGCCCAACAACCTGCTCACCTCAATGACAATTCTTCTTCAAAACATTGTTAAAAACTCAATTATATATCATAGAAGATAGAGGGTAATAGGAGATATAAACTTGAGAATCTGTTTAGTAATAACTGCTTTGAAATAAAGTTGCCACAGATTGAATACTTTTCATGTTTAAGAAACACATGGAGGTGTTTGGTACACACAGTGGTGACAGAAATGAAGAAACTTGAAGGTCAGAATATAAAATATTTAGCAACAAGTCCAAAATGATGTCATAAAAATTGACTTTTTAAAAGTGAGGGACAAAGCTAAAAATTTGAGTGGAATGCATTTCAATAACCACAGGAAACTTTAGTTTTCTAACATATATTTGTTTTTCTAATATAGTCAGATTTTAAGATATGAGTCATTCCAAATTTTATCATAATGTTAAAATTATGATGGAAGTTTCTGGCTACTCTTCCTTTTTGAAATAAATCTTCTGAGTATAAAATTATTATGCAATTATATCATAATATTGTATATCGGTAACAAAAATAAATTTGGCTTAAAATAAGATGAAAAGTAGCATTAAAATTGTATACTTACAAATAACAAAAGGATGTATATATTTCTTGTTCTAAAATGTAAAATATAGTATTGGTGGAAAATTTTAAATCATATATATATATACATATATATATATATAGGATGATTCCATATGTATCATACAAAATGGAAAAAACCAATATCACAAAGTTATAATTTTTTTCTAAATTGAGTTACAAATTCAGCAGAATAACAGTTTAAAAACTCAAGACAGTTTTTTATGGAAAGTCAAATATATTCTAAGAGTCATACAGAAATCCATAAGTCAAGACAATCATGATGGGGTTTATCTTTAATTCCAGCCCTCACGAAGCAGAGGTTGGAGATCTCTAAGTTCAAGGCTAGTCTAACCTACTTAGTGACTTCCAAAATAGCTAGGGCTATAAAAAGAGACCCTGTCTCAAAAAACCAAAGTGGGAAGCAACAGTCAAGAGAGGAGTAGGGAAGTTGGCTCAGATGATGAAGCACTTTCCTTGCAACACATGAAAGTTGGATACATAATAATTGACAGGAACAATCATGACTGAGCCCTATAAGAAAAGAGAGGAGGAATCAGGCGAATCATAGGAAGATTACAGACCATAATCTGTAGAGATTGTCTGTATGCAATGTAAGAGAGATGACAGCAGACAAGGTGGGGGGTGAGCAACACTCAGAGATGGTAATTTTGTGAGGATCTTGGACTTGGAAGGGGCAGGAATAAGGCCTCACTGCTATTATGATCTACCAGCCAGCTAAACTCAACATTCAACCACAGGTGACTCCAGCACTTGAGTGCACATAAGTTATATATTCCAATTAAAGTATTTTGTTACAAAATAAGGTAGAAATAGGCAAAGAAACCCTGCACATCCTCAGGGGGTAATAAAACATACATCCTCAAAACAAGCAGAATTTACAAGCAGCACCCACTATTAAGTCCAATGCAGGGAAGGACAAGCAGTGAAGACAAATACCAGGAACTGATTCATGTTTATCTCAGGGTACAGTGTCACGCCTCTTTCTGTGTTCATGTGTTGTGCTTAAGCAAAATTGCATCCTGATGTCTGCGACGACAAAGAACAGATTGTAAATTCAAAAACTGTGCATGAATTGGAGACTTTTGAAAAGTAGTTGTTAATTTTCTTAAGTAATGATTTCTTCCTTGATTACGACTGATTAGCAAAAGAAACTTTCTTTCAATCAGATCCATTTATATGGAATTTAAAACATTAAAATAAGTTATGTATTTTATGTTTGAGTGCATTTTATATTCGAGCATCCATTCTGTATAGCTAAATGTACATTTTATGGAGTAAATACAGACTCACAAAATCATATACAAGTAAATGTATCCAAGTTTTAAATAAATGGAAAGCTGTGCTGTGAGTAAACCCAGAATCATTTCTGCTTGAATTTAGAATGCCTTGCATGATTTTGAGGCATATTTATCTTCTTGATTAGAGCTTGTTTAGACTGATATTAAAATTAGCCTGCACTTCTTGAAGATACCACACCTGATCTTGAAGAATTATATCTAAAACATATTAGTTAACAGAGGGAAGTTATCTGGGGATTAAGTATTTTACACTAATATTCATCCCAAAGAGCATCAACATGCTGATAAATGTGAATTAGCTGTAAATTAAAACCAATCATTAAAATAAGGACATGCTGGAAAGTTAAACAAAATTAAGAAAGAAATTGGCCTAAAGTGAAAATTAGTGTATATTAATATTTTTTTTTGCTATTCTATCCCCCCATGAGTGAGGGACTAAAAGGAGTGGGGGGGAGGGAAAGAGAAAATGTGTGGGAGTGAGTTTGAGAGAATATATGCTGAAATAAAAACATGGGGTCATATGGTAGCCAGCAGGAGTTTTGATCTGATGCTGTTACTTTTTACCAGATCCCAACAAATTCCTTGACCTCTTGACATTGTGATAACAAGAAGCTTCATTTTGTGACTGGGAACAATTGGCCACCTGGAAGTTTGTCTTCCTCCCTTGTGCAGATATTATTCTGTGGTTAGAGAACATTTAGAGCTGCTTTGCACTTGACACCAGGAAGATGCACCAAGCACTAGCTGAGAAAGATTAGTGTGTAGGAATAAAGGATTATTCTGGAGTCAGCCAGTACCCTGTCCTATGGGTTTCAACAAGACAAGCTTATCCATCCACTTTACATTTTCCCTCCTTACTCAACTGAATAAATGTAATCTGTTACTTAAAATATGTTGTATTTCTGGGAGAAAGTACTTCTTTGGATGCTTTCTTAACTGACTGTTTCTTGATGGAGGCAACAACCTGACATGGATGTAATGTGCTTAATAGCTGGGCTTAGAGGTGTGCACCACCATGCCTAAATGTTACTAGCTTTTCATTTAAAGGATGTGCCCAAGATATTTTTAAACATTTGCAGATATATTTCTATTTTGTTATTAAAATAATATTCTGAGCAGTGGCTGTTATGTGTTTCTAGAAACTACATAATCCCTGCCTTACTTCAATTGACCAGTACAGAGTAGCCTGGACACTTGCCCAGTTGCCTTTCTTACCCTGAAGAAAGGCAACAGTGACCCCTGAGAGGATGGGACCAGGCTTTGTCGTGACCCATGGGGCCAGCATTTGATCTTTGAGGGTAGCTCAAATCTCTGCCCACTGGCAGCTTTTTATAAGCCTGAGGTTCATCTAAGCTTAGTCAAGGATAAAGATGGTCACAGCAGGATAGAAAACCACCAACTACATCAAAAACAGATGTTCCAACCACAGAGGGGAAAAAAATGATGTTACTTTATTCTCCTTCCTACCTCACCATCAGAAGGCACTGGATAATTTTCTTGCTTTCTCTTTCATGCATCTAGCAAACTGTATGAGGCCTACCACAATAAGTAGGGTACCCTAGAAAAAGCTATAAATACCAAATTATTATCCTCTGCACTTGAGAATATAAGTTTCACAATCTGGTAGGGAGATAACCATGCTTAAACAATTTGTCGTGTCTTAAATAGATGATATTTAAAGCACTAAAGTTAACTACTGTTCTCCTTTATGAATATTATTTCTTAATAAAACCAGTTAGATGAGAATGCATCAATGTTGAAACTTGAATATTGTGTTAAATTTTCTATTAAGTTTCAAAAAGTTCCTGGAACCTGTAGTTTCTAGGAAAATTGTCACACCCACAGCAGATTGAAAAGCTACATAAGCATTTTATTTTATTCAGGGTCTCACATAAATCAAAGAACTGTTTTGCCAATTTTAATAGATTTTTTTTATTGTGTGAGTCAGGTTTTTATCTCTGAAGAGTACATGAACTACAGATCAGAGAGAAGAAAAAAAAAAAGGTTTAGAAAAGCAAGCCTATAATTCACACTGCCAGAGAAACTAGGATACAAGGAGGAATCTAGGAGATTTATACAAGGCCCCTCACAGAAGGGGAAAGGAACAAGATCTCCTGAGCATATTGGGAGGCGGGGGGACAGTGAGTGGAGAGGGAGATAAAAAGATAAAAGAAAGAGAAGGGGAAGAGAAGAGAACATGTGAAACTAGGATGATTGAGTCAGGGAAGGAACACGAGAGAGAAAGAAAGAGGGGGGGAGAAGAGAGAGAGAGAGGAAAGAGAGAGAGAGAGAGAAGAAAAGAGAAGAGAAGAGAGATACCAAAAACAAAAGGGAGCCCTTATAGATTTGAAGAGAAAACTGACTCTAGAGAAATGTCCAGAGACCTACAAGACTATCCCCAACTAACAATTTGAGCAACAGTGGAGAGGCTACCATAATTTCTCTTCCCTGATAATGAGATTGATGACTAACTTATCCACCGTCATAAAGCCCTCATCTAGTAGCTGATGGAAACAGAAGCAGACACCCACAGCTAAATAAACACTGAGATGAACTGGAATCCAGATGCAGAGAAGGAGGATAAGACCAGGCTACAGAAACCCACAGAGACAGCTGACCTAAACAAGAAGGAGCTAATGGGCCCCCAGACTAATTTCTGGGAATCCAGCATTAGACTGACTCAGACCCCCTGTACATGGGTCTCAGCTAGAAGGCCTGGGCAGTCTAAGGGACCTCTGACAGTGGAACCAGGATGCATTCCTGGTCCATGAAAGACTTTGGGAGCACATCCCCCATGGAGGGATACTCCTTTAACCTAAAGGAAGGAGGGCCTAGTCCCTACTCCAAATGACTTGACAGATTTTGTTGACCCCTCCTGAAAAGCATCAGCCTCCCTGTGGAGTGGGGCTGGGATGGAATGGGAGGGTGGTGGGGGAGCATGGGAGGGAGGGAGGGAAGGAGAGGCAACTGAGATAAAAAAATAAATTAAAAAAAGATAAAAAGAAAAAAAAAGCAAGGTAACTAGTTTAGTTTAGACAACAATTTACATGTCTAAACAGAAGCACTAAACAAAAGCCTCAACCCAGATGTAATCAGAAAGCTGTGTAAGCAGGGACAGGGGCTTATCCTAAGAGTTTCTTGTGAGAAGGTTGGGATTATAGCTGAGTCAAGCTCTTAGTGTACCTACCTGCTCTGAGTAGAGAATTTGAGGATCATGGTTTAAGACATAATAGTGCGGTTGTGTCCTTGTGGGAACACTGAACAGTGGGAGAAATATTCTTCCCCAAAGAAGTGCAGACCAATTGGTTGTCCACTACCAAATGGTCAGCCCTGAAGACACACATACAAGTAACATTATACAGACGGAGCCAGTTATATTTAGGTATATGAATATATGTACTTGTGCATATATGAAGGCAAAAAATTAATAAACAAGAGGTATGAGTTTGAAAGAGATCAAAGATGTTCATATGAGAAGGTTTGAATAGAGGAAAGGAAAAGAAAAGAAAGTAAAACAAATGGTCAGATATTTTCAAGCACATATCTAAAGGAATGCAAAGGAAACAGGGACAGATATTTTTATACTTTCAAAACCACAAAAGCATGTGTGTGCTTACATTTGTATATGCATATATGATAAACGACATTTAACTGTCTTTTCCTCTCATTAAATGTTGCAATTCATCTGAGATATCTTCCTAAGGAGAATTTTTCCAAAAGTAGGATTACAGTAAGACTTCAAGCTACATATAAACAAGACCTCTGCTGTTGGTAAAATTATGTCTTTATAAATGACATACTTAATATCTAGCTCCCCAGAACTCAGGTGTGTCTTTCCAGTGGTTCTGTCTTTAAAATGATGAAGTTTGCAGATGTTATTAGTTAAATTGGAATAAAGAACATTCTGGAGTAGATTACACTCCAATTCAGCATGACTGGCACCTTCATAGAAGGAAAGAGCAGGCAGATAGAGTAGAGGGAGAACTAACGAAGTATCTGCAAGCTTCAGGCCAGCCAACTGTTACCAGAAGATGAGAGAAGGACAGAAAACCAGCTTTCTTTCTTAGGACCCTCTTAAGCCTGCACACACCCTGACCTCAGACTCCTCATGTCCCCAAGAATGTATCTCCATGGTTTGTTGTTAGCTTGCTCATGATGTTTTGTTACAGCAAACCCAGGAAACTGAAACATTCTCTGCTGTACCTCATCACTTTGAACTTACTTCTTGAAACTGCTGCCCACCTAAATATTTGGTGGTTTATTTTGATAAAATTTTTAAAACAAGTTTATTTTTTTTACCATTAAGAATGCTTTTTAAAGAAACAGTTTATATAAGAGGTTACTGTCTCAGTCTCTAATCATGAAATTTAAGAAATCTATACACGTCTAGGATGTTCTTCTGATCACTTTGCATTGACTCCATATTCAGTATTTCAAGCTTTGGGTCTTGTTTTAATTGCCCATCCTCAGCTTTAGCATCCTGGCTCAATACATTTGTTTTTTTGGCACGAATCCTTGGCTTTCCTCCTGAGTCCTTTTGCCCCATGCTCTTGGCTCTGATGCCCCTGCAGTGTCCTGCAGCTGCAGCTGGTAAAAGCTTCCCACTTGCCCTTTATTGTTGGCTCTTTTCATTTGTTCAGCTCTTCCCAATCCATCCCAGAGTCTACTTGTAACAACACAATTGTCTCCTCATTGAAGAGGTCCATTCAAGGTTGCTTTTACATAAACAAAATTATCTTCATGGGGTCTCTTTTATTAAGTAAAATCTATACCCTGAAAACTATAAATATAATTATTATTACGTCTTTCTCAACTTCATTTTTCCCTGTCTCTAAACATTTAGAAATACAATAATTTGACTGCGCAGGATGTTATTTTCTCTGCCTTTTGCACACTGCCTCCACTCGGTCCTCCCAAAAGTTTTGCACCATTACTTTTTCCTCTCCCCCCTCCTCTATGTGTTTGGTCTCAAGAATTCATACTATGTTCACTGTTGCCTGCATTAATTCTTTCACTCCATCCCATCTTTCACTGTTAGCAGCCATAGTGCATTCAACACCCACTCTCTATTAAAATTACCCTAAAAGCTTAAAAAAAAAAAAGGAGCCTCACCCATTATGCTACCCTGAGGATCTAACTTAGTCAAAGTCATAAGAACCTTTTCTTCATGAAATAACTTCCCAAGTAATAATCACTGGCCTAGGATAATGCCCAACAGTATCAATATTTGTAAAATGGATTACGACCCATACTTCCTAGGCCTGTAGTCCTTTATTTTTAAAGTGATAATACATTGGATCACCTAATACCATAACTTACATGTTATATAACCCATTACTTGAAATAACTCTACCATCTAACAGCATCATTGCTAATCCAGTGTTGAATGAAATGCAGCTTTACGTTTCCATCTTTCCCACATCCAGTGAATATGCTTCAAGGTGTTATGATTATTTTACACCTTGACATTTTCCAAATCATCAAACCTTTGCTCACTCTGCTTTCAGTTTTGCTCAGCCAGACCTAGCCACCCATTTCAATAACATTCTTATCATGTAGAATATAGTTATTCTGGGCTATCATGTTTGCACAGATGAGAAAGGAATGGATGTTTCCCGGAAGGAAAGCACTGGAAGAATACTTGAGTCATAGTCTCTAAAGCTCCCTGTAGACACTACTGTGTGATTGACAGTCACCTGATTGATAAGCCTGAGAAAAATATGTGCATCCATGAGCCAGTTTTCATTTCTTCCTGAGTAAAGAATACAGATTTTTCTTCTCTACTAGTCAGTCAAAAAAGAAACAGTTTTTTTTCAGATCCTCTGATAGCTATGCACATAAATTGAACGCAGTGGTGACTCTACTCAGACATGGGTTTACAATATAGCTATTCCAATTCACCTATATTGGTAACATATCTCGCTTTTGCTGTTGTTGTTTTTAGTATTTTCTACATGATGTTTCATGCCATAGGTTCTCAACTCAGAAAAAGGAAAACTGCGCTCAGAAACTAACTCTATTCTCCTTCCTCCTAAATCCCATCTGAGAGGACATTAAATAAATTTTCTGCCTGCCAGCCATGCTTATTGCAGCAAACTGTGAAGGGAATACACAATACTGGGATAGACCTATGATACTACACCTTTTTTTAGTTACTGTATTACTTGTGTGTGTTGATTTACCTCCTTAGATTTACCTCCAGTAGATTTTCATACTTCTTTCTTCTACAGGATAACCATCACTAACTGCACTACCCCAAAATGATTTTCAGCGATGACACTCAGCTTACACAATTTTGAAAACATGAAGCATTTTTCCTGGTCTCCATGTTAAAGCTTTATTTCCATATTCTCTAGACTCCTTCATCTCCCTCAGGATGATTCTTTGTCTCAGCCCTTCCTAGGATTCTCAACATGATTTACAAGCCCTTGCTATTTGTTTATATCCCTATGTTTCCCCTTTCCACAAAGTTTTCTTCCTGAGAAAACAAGGACAACAAAACAGTTATAAGTTCAAAGACTTCAACTCTCTTACACCTCGGATGACTTTTTTTCTCTTCTTGTTTTCTCCACTTCAGCATATTCTTGAGTCATCTAGATTTTATGACTTCATTTTTTCTGCTATTTTTATGAGTCTCACACTGTTTAACAAATTTAAAGAGTAGAAATAGCCCACCATTAATTCATTAATATCATGGGCATTCCATGGATATTCTTTTCTTTTAAGTTCTCATCTTTCACTTTTGTTACTTATAGATTTTTTTCCAGAGAACTCAGGTTCAATTGCCAGTACCTACATAGTGGCTCTCAACCATCTGTACCTTTAGTTACAGGGAATCGGATTCCATACTTGCAGGCAAACACTCACACAAATAAAATATAAATAAAATAAATCTTTGTTTCAAGAGGATAAATAGACCCAGAGCTACAGAACAGTGTGTGTGTGATTCAGTTGGTATAGTAGGTTTTCCATGGTCTAGCCTCTGCACAATAATATAAAACATGTATATAGCGCTTGTGGTAGGATGAACATTACTTTGTATGTTTACCATATGAAGTACCCATATTCTATGTTCTCCACCTCCTGTAAGTCACTGAAAGTTATTATCATTGATTCCAGTTTATACTCACATATATTGCTCTTCATCCAACCCTATGTTTAAATGGCTTCTAACCCAGTTTCTCAATATGCTTGTAATTTCTTAGGCCAATAAACAGCAATTTTATTTCCTAATGACACAGGCTCAAAATGTCAATGCCATTCCATACTTGCATGTATTCATTTCTTCACCAGTCATTATGTACCTGCTTCTTGCCAGGGAGTACATTATGTCCAAGGGGTAACAAAGGAGGATAAGCAATATTATTCCTCAGTGTTCTTGGTTCTATTGGGGAAAAAGGCTAACAACCAAACAAATGAGGTATGCAGTAAGTGGAGTTCTAAGGGTACCACTAAAAGGCTGCCAGAAATTGAAAAGAGAGTGATTCATGTGTGAAGGACCTGAAAGAACTGCTTTATAGAAGACAGATGCTTTACTTGAGGCTTCAGTAATATCCATGTATTTAAAAATAGAGGTAGTAAGTTCAAGAACCTATTAAAGCAATGCGTATTACGTCAAAGATGAATAAAATGAAATTTAGTTTGAATAGAGTATGGGGTAAAAGGGATTTCGATTAAAAAAATGTATCTAAGAATTATTATAGAAGGCCTGAACGTTCTCAGCCTCTGAGCCTGGACCAAAACTAGTCTTGGGCCTATCAACATAGCAACAATATGGAGCAGAGAAACTTTGATTCTAAGTCTCCTGTTTCGCCAGAATTCAGATATTGGTTAAATCTTGCTGCTGTTCCCTTTGTTGTGCCTTTCTCATCCTTCGTGCATGTCATGGTCTACATTCTATTGTTC
Organism: Cricetiscus sungorus; assembly: GCA_030556225.1. Classification (NCBI taxonomy): domain Eukaryota; kingdom Metazoa; phylum Chordata; class Mammalia; order Rodentia; family Cricetidae; genus Cricetiscus; species Cricetiscus sungorus. Next base: position 35,342,656 of record JANBXA010000328.1, on the reverse strand, counting down.
CTGATTCATCAGCTCATGACCTTTTCCTCACATGTCCAGACTTATACCATGCCATTCACATAATCATAAACCTTCCAGGGCACCAACTCCCTACAACAAGGCAGGTGACACTTAGGGCCTTCCTAAAAGATCTATCCATCTAATTCTGTGTTAATATGTAGTGGTCATGTTCAGGGTTATAGCAAAGCAGCTTCCTGCCTCATGTTCATATGTGTCAGAGACTTGTCCTTCCCTGCACCTGTGACTTGTGCTGCTTTTATCTTGGAGACTGTCTTCCCACCTGTGCATTTTGAAAGCCTGTCCACCCTTAAAAATTAAATCTTAATATACACCTCCTTGCAAAGTTAATTTCTTAAGTGATTCCCAGCCTATGTCATTGTATCTTCTTTCATAAATTAGTCTACTAGTTTACTCTTCACTGATACATAAAAATCCTTTAAAATTAACATACTAATTGGATACCATATAATATTTTGGTGCATATGTATATCATATAAAATTTAAATCTTTTTATACTATTTGCTTATATGTAAAACTGTCAAAATCCTTCTTGATAGCTTTTGGCATGATGTGGTGTGTGATTGTTATTTGTCGTCACCCTACTTAAGACAACATACCAAAACTTCTTGTTGTTTTCTGACTCTAACATACATGCAGTGAGGAGGTACTCCCCATGGCTCCCTTCTCTCTGCCTCTCCTGAATGGTCATTCAAAGAGATCAGCATTTTTAGATCCCACATGATTAGTGATTTTTTTTTAGTCTGATTTGTTTTATGTAACACAATACTCTACTGCATCATCTATGTTATTATAAATACTAGGATTTAATACTTTTAAAAATCATTTTATTTTTGACGCTGTAGTTAGATCATTTTCTCTTCCCTTTCCTCTACCCAAATCCTCCCATACACACACACCCCATTGATTGTTGAAGCTTCACTATGACTTTTTAACAGTGCGACCACTCTATAAACTTATGACAACCATACTACCTCTTACTGGCTTGTATTCTCTTTTATTTCGTTTTAGAACATTTTCTTTCCTAAAAGTATGCATTGATTAGGGCTGTTATTTTCAACATAATTTCAGACATGACTAAGTAGCATTAAAAACAAACATCCTAGTTCAAAATAATATATGTAGACAGGATAATTTTTTATGTGACAAGAAAAGGTAAGACCCTTAAAATTTTGAATTCAGTCATATTTTTGTTGTCTCCTCCATACTGCACTGCCCAAGACAGATAAACAGCTACAAAACAACAGCAGCAACAACAACAACAAAAACCCAAGCAAAGTAGAGCTATTATATGATAATGTGCCAAACTCTATGTTGGGAAAAATGTCTTCTAGAATGATACTATGAGGGGAAAAAAGTGAATGGAAATTTGATAAAAGAATAATAATATTTTTATCACATTGGCAAAAATAAACCACATACCAAATAGATTATTTTTTTTATTTTTTTCTGTGTATTCAATTCTTTGATGTTGTGTAACAATCATTAGATAAACTGTGTCCAAGATTGTGATCTTGCTTGTGAATTTCTTTTCACAGTCTCTATGGCAGAACCTATGGTACTCTCAGTAAATATCTCAAATATTTTCACTGGTTCAATTTTAAATGGATTACAACTAACGAAAAACAATAGTAAGGCTAGGTAAACAATTAAATGCAGTTTTCTGTTCTGTTGTAGCAGGAGCAATGCAGGAAATATATAACAACATGCACAGATAGGCCAAATGAGAAAAGACCTTGCATTAGAAGGTAGTGTACCTTGTTTGGCCCTTCTTTTTTTTTTTTCTTCCTGTTTAACCTCTCTGTGAATGAGAAGAAGGTATTAAAGCTTAACTATTAAGATTGTTTACCTATTAATACTTCCCAGATTCAGTATTCACTATGTCTCTGAAAACTATAGAGGTTGTTCGGGTTACACATGTAAATCTGTACAGACACTAACCTGAAGGAAATCACATTGGTAGGTATAAATAGAAATGAATAAAGAAAATGACACTGGGAAAAATTGGGACATGATGCAGCTGGAAAACTAGGAACATATTCCAAATTATAACAAAAAAAAAATAGCAAAGACCCCAGGGAGATGGGACAGGATTCCTATTCTAAATCAATAGCTAACCAAAGAATAGAAACAAACTTCTAGGTATAAGTTTTAAAACAAAAGTCAAGCATTTCAGGACAAGTAAGAGATAGTATACTATCTAGATGTGTGTGTGTGGAGAGGGTCTACAGTCAAAACAAATATCTACACATATCTGCCCCTTGCTGAGCCTGAGTAACAGTTAAAACATTTGGAGATGAAGATGGAGAAAATGCTCTTACAACTCAGAAAAATGCACATAAAAATCCAGCAAGACAATAAAAAGAACAAATTTACTTAAAAAGAACACATATACATAGAAATATATCGGTACCTGGTGGTGGTGGCACACACCTTTAATCCCAGCATTCAGGAGGCAAAGGCAGGTGGATCTCTGTGTATTCGAGACCAGCCTAGTCTACAAGAGCTAGTTCCAGGACAGCTTCCAAAGCCACACAGAAACACTGTCTTTTAAAACCAAAAACATAAAAAATAAATAAATAAATAAATAAATAAATAAATAGAAATATATGGAAAAATTACAATATGAAGAATACAAATGTAATTGTAAAATATATTAAGTAGATACGAACAGATTTGTTACTACAGTCATTTGAATAGATATGTGAAAGATAACTTTGTAAACCCTAACCAAAGAATAGAGCAAGGAAAGAGAAACATTATAATGAGCAAAGGAAAACACATGTAGAAGAATTAGATGGCCAATAGTAGCTATGTAGGTTTGAAAACAAAGATCTATCACACAAATGTATGCTACTTCAGAAGAAAATGCCAGAACACATGTAACAAAATGCACCATCAACCTTAATAGACATTTGTGTACAGTATGAACCAAGTATAGCAAGATTTCTGCAGATATAGATGCAAAATAAAGACACCTAACCTTACCCCATATATTTAGTACTCATGGTCAGTACTGAAGGCACTATGTACATTTCTTTCATTTGAAGGATAATACTCTAAACAATCACAAATTGAGAAAGTAGAGTAGATCACCTGGATGGAAGAAATTTAATAAGCTGGAGACATAACCTCCAAAGCAGGTGCTGGGACCAGATGGTTTTACAAATGAGGACCCTCATCCTTCAAAGGCTACACTAGTGCCAGTGATGCTGAAAATCTCTCAGGGCATGAAAATCATGGAACAATAACCTGGTAACTACACAGTGCCAGTAGACTGAGATACTGAGACACAGAAAAGTAACGATATTGCAAGTGGAACACTAATTTCACATTAGCATGTAAAAGATAATCTATCATTTGCAAAGTTAAGTCTGGCAGTATATAGAAATAACATCAAGACCAAAAATATTAGACAATAGTAATAGGTCTTAGTAATAAGTCATGTGCCCCATATTTCTTCTGTTCACACCTTTTCAAATCCCTCCCTGGACTGTCAGGTTAGGACTGACTCTGTTTTGGCTGCTGCTGCTGCATCTGTGCAAATAAGTTGTGAGAGAAATCAATAAATCTCACTGTGTGTACAATTGAATGCAGAAGTTGCCAAGGTTGAGACAAAATATTTGTAAGAGGTACAAATAAAATTTAGCAATGATTCAATTACTAGATTGAATTAATTGATTCAAGGAACAAAAGAAGCCAGTTGTTAGTCAACAGAAGTGGGATGTGTGGCATGGAATAGAAGAGTCATCTTGGCTTATCACATTGACATAGAAGTGAAATTATGAGCACAAACATAAAAATGCAAACACAAAATTCTAATGTGACTAAAAATAGTATGTTAGGAATATGGAGTGGTGACGGTACAATGTTTTGAAAACTACATGATTACACTTAATAATGAGAAATAAAATATATATATATATATATATATATATATATATATATATAGTTATATCAACTGACAAAAGTTTATGTACTGCATTTAGGATATGGATGAAAATACCCAGACTGTGCAAAATAAAATAAAATGGAGCAGCTGAAGTCTAGCACTCTCTAGGGAGTAGAATAATAGCTGAGGCAAAGGACTATTAATTTTCAGTGTTGTAAGCATTATTAAGGATTATAAGCCAGATCCTATGTGCTTAAGTTACTTTAAAAATGGTTCTTGTACTTTGAGAATCTTGACCATAAGTTTGGTAAAATGAAAATATAAAGTAATTAAGCCAGAGTACAATAATAATCATTTTAAACAGAAAAGTTATTTGAGACAAGAGAAAAAGTATTATCTTAATTGATGATTGATGATGGTACTTCCCTTGGGCTGGTGGTCCTGGATGATATGAAAAGGCAGAATGAGCAATCCAGGGAAAGCAAGACAAGAAATGCCCTCTTTCATGGCCTCTGCATCAGTTCATACCTCCACAGAGCTTCCTACTTTGAGTTCCTGTCATGGCTTCCCTTCATTCTGGACTATAAACTTTAAAATGAAAGAAAGAAGCAAACAAACAAAAACCACTTTTCTTCTCCAGTTATTTCTGGCTGTAATGTTTTATCCCTGCATTAGAAACCCCAAGTAAATTACTTCCTGAACACTGAGAGCTCAAGTAGTCTTTTGGAAGGAACCACTGATAGAAGCCAACTCTTTATTTATTTATTTATTCATTCATTCATTCTTTTTTTTTTTCTGAGACAGGGTTTCTCTGTGAAACATCCCTGACTGTCCTGGAACTCATGGTAGACCAGGGTGGCCTTGAAATCAAAGAGATCCACCTGCCTCTGTTTCCAGAGTGCTGGAAACCAACTCCTAATCATCAATCATTGAATCTTCTCCAGTTTCCTCTGAGAGAGGCACAATCTCTGTACCTTGTTTTGTTCTGTCAGCCACAGAGTCAAGGACTAAAGTACACACAGAACATATCCAAAGAGTTGAGTGAGTGAGAGTTTGCACATGTCTTCTTTACCAGCTACTTGTACTTGTAAAGATCTCTCACCAGTCCTTCCCATATTTATTACCCTTGTTGGTAAAATATTTTAATATTCTTTTATTTAAATTTACAACAAGCTTGTTTTACATGTCAATCCCAGTTCCCTCACACCCCCTCCTCCCCTATCCCTCATAAACCCCCATTCTGCTCCCTAGAGAGGGTAAGGCCTTCCATGGTGAAACTTCAAAATCTGTCATATCATTTGGAGCAGGGCCTAGGCCCTCCCTTGTGTGTCTAGGCTGAGAGAATTTCCCTCTATGTGGAATGGGCTCCCAAAGTCCATTGATATACTAGGGATAAATACTGATCCACCATCAGAGGCCCCACAGACTGCCCAGTCCTCCTAGTACCCATGTTCAGGGGGTCTGGGTGGGTCCTATGTTGGTTTCTCAGCTATCAGACAGGGGTCCATGAGCTCCTGCGTGTTCAGGTCAGCTGTCTCTGTGGGTTTCTGCAGCCTGGTCTTGATCCCTTTGCTCATTACTCCTCCCTGTCTGCAACTAGATTATAGAAGTTTGGAAAAGCTAGAACTTTTATGATAGTATTTCTGTCTCGAATTATAAATTTTCATTTCATCTGAATTGAAATTCAAATGAATTTTTCAGTTTTTTTAAGGTATCCATTTTGAATATTTAAGATTATTGGCAAAATTGGGTAGGGTGAGAATATATACCCAGAAAGAAAACAATACTAAAATATAAATACTAAAATAAAAGTATTGTTTTTTTATGTCACTTGTTTTACTAAAAAAAATTTTAAGATCCAGTATCTCTTGCATCAAATTTCCTTGGAGACATGAACAAATGATAGTTCAGAGGGTCTCACCAAGATCCAACAAGGCAAGGCAATGAATTTATTAGGTTAACTCACAGAATATGGCTGAGGTGTTACTCACAGGAGTATGGCTGAAGGATTACTCACAGAGCATGGATGAACCCAAACCTGGTGCATCACTAAAAAGTCTCACCCCGGCATGGAAGACAACTTCCCTATAGGAGTACATATGGAATCCTCTCTTCTGTCCACCTTCATCCCTTTATAAAATCTATGACTTCCTAACACCATGACACCATGTCATGGGCAGACTGGGCAGAATTGCATATAGGTGTGAAGGAAGTATAGGCAGGAGTGCAATAATGCCAACCCCATATGCCCTCAAAAACATCATTCAATCACTGAACCTGCTTGAAGTTCAAAAACATCGAGTCAAGGTGACGATTCTGCAGTGCAATTTTTCAAGCTCAACTCCTCCAGTTTGGTCCCTCTTTACTTGCATATCTGTGACACTATGACAAGTTATCTACCCGTTCATATGAATATATATGAGTGAGTTAGGCATAAGATGGTCACATGTATATCCTGGCACACCCTTTAACCCCAGTGCTTGGGAGGCAGAGGTGGGTGGATCTCTGTGAGTTCCAAGCCAGCCTGGTCTACAGAGCAAGTTCCAGGACAGCCAGAACTATACACAGAGAAACCTTGTCTCAACAACTCCCCCCCACACACACACACACAAATAGGGAGAATGAAGACACCAAAGTCAGCATCCCATCATGGTTCTGAAATTCAGCCATGCTAACTTTACACGTTCTGTGATTATGTCTCACAGCCTGGGGATCATTTTTCATGACTCATAGATCGTTTATATTATACTTTTGGAACTAAGGGATAACTTAGAATTAGGTGTTTTAAGGAAGCAGTCATCAATCATTTAGTTGCAAAGGAACCATGCAGAAAACTTGTTTAAGATGCACATTTTTTACAGAAAAATGATCTCCCTAAGAAGCTCCAATTAAGGAGTTTCTGCATCAGTATTACCCACGGGGTTCAGGCTTATCAGCAGGCCATGTGATTCTAACATGTCTTTTTAAAAAATGACCTAGTCCAATGCTTCTCAAGCTCCAATGTTCAAGTATTCAATGCTGTTGGCTAGTGGTATTCCAAAACAAAATTCTATAATCAGTGCCATTTGTCATACTTTATGGTGTAGATATTTTCTCCTTGGACAATTTTCAAGCTATAAACTCATGTCACTGAATGCAGGTTGGGGAAGCACTGAGCACACTTAGCTCTGATCAACCAGTGTAAGGTTATTTCAATGTACCACTGTATGTCAGGCAATAGGAATGCTTCTGGTCTACAGATAATAATAATAATAATAATAATAATAATAATAATAATAAAAGAAGAAGAAGAAGAAGAAGAAGAAGAAGAAGAAGTAACAATAGCAACAACAACAGTAAAGGTCCAGAAGACAGACCCAGAAAGTCTCTTGGTTGAATGTGTTTTTGTTTGTTTTTATGAGGACTGAACTCTGGGACTCACATATGGCAAGATTGTGCTCCACTGCTGAGGGGCACACTGAGCAAAACTGCTAATCTTAAATGAAATATGCTTTAAATGTTACCAACAGGTAGTCATCAATCTCATCACTGGGGAAGGGCATTCAAGGTAGCCTCTTCACTATTCCTTAGATTGTTAGGGGATGAGATGGAGGTGGGTGGGACAGGGGAGGAGGGGAGGGTAAGGGAACTGGGATTGACATGTAAAACAAGCTTGTTTCAAATTTAAATTTAAAAAATTATCAAAAAAATAAAAGCAGGCTCTAGCTTTTAATGTGTGTAGTTATGTGAGACAAAGTGAGTCTTGGAGACTGTTGTGTAACATTGTCTAATAGTTACTAATAAAATTCTGTCCAGTTAACATTGTATATGTGTTTCATGTGTTTAAATCACACACACACACAAAAAATATCCTAGAGTGAAGTCCCCCAAGCTGAGACAAAAGAAAATTTGTTTTCCACTGAAATATTTTATTAAAAATATCAGTGAGTTTCAGTAGATAATGAAATCAATAATATAAAATATTTTGTGCATATTGGAGACCTGAGCAGTAGGAAGAATTAATTGTTGTTTTTCCCCCCTTTGGTTGTTGTTGTTTTTTAAGATTGGTCTGTTGCTTTGTTTCATTTGTTTCTGTGTGTGGATTCCTACTTTTGTTTGTCCAGAAGACTCTGATCTTTAATATTCAGTTTTGCTATCTTTTCCTCTGATCCATGTACTTTTCCTTTGTATCTCTTCATATATGTTCCTTGTTGAAGCCTGACTGTTGTTTCCCACATGAGGCTGGTAGCTTAACCCAGGAGAGTTTGTTTTGTTCATTGGGGAGATGTGGACATTCTGTGGAGGAGGAGCCATTTCCACTGATCGCCCTGGTTCATTAGACACTGCTACACTGTTCAATCACTGTTACTGGGACAAAAGGCTTGTTTCCATCAAATGGAAATCCCAAGGGTTTCCTACTTTGACAAAATGGAATTAATTAAATATAATCTAACATAAGGTGGCTGGAATACAAACATAGACATAACATTTTAATCGATTTTCATGCCATTTGGAAAATGCTTACTAAATGGCAGGAGGATCCTGCATGGAATTGCCTGCTCCTTTGGAAAATGCTTGTTTCTTCAATAATTTTAACTTAGAACAAAGAAATAAAAAATACTGAGTGCTAAAAGAGATCCAAGGAGGAATTTTGTTGTAGTAAGGCAAACTAACGTTAATAAATGAAGCTAATTAGGCTTGATTTGCATATTTAACTCATCTTAATTACACATGGATTCAGCAAACATTTTAAAAGCTGCAATCAATCTTTCACAGACATGGTTAGTTATTTACATGAAATAACAAAAACTCAGAGCCTCATTAGTGATCACTCTGTATCCAGTTTACATGCCAGTGGGACTAATTCAGTAGTAATAATGGAATATGTTTTCCTTTAACAATTTGTAAGCCTTAAACATTAAAAGTTCCTTGGTTTTCCTCTCTCTCCCTCTTTCTCCCTCTCTCTCTCTCTCCCTCTTCCTCTCCTTCTCACCACCCTCCCCCCCCCCTCTCTCTCTCTCTCTCTCTCACACACACACACACACACACACACACACACACACACACACACACACACACAGCCAGTTTGGAGGTTAGATTTCTCTAGTACATTAAAATACTTGTTTACTCAAGAAAGGATCTTCACCCTGACATTGACTTTAAAATTATTTCAGCAAACAATAGTAACATAAATAAATATTTGTATTCATTTGTATATAAATAATAATAAATATTTTTACTTATTCATTAAAACTTTCCTGCACTTATACACTTTGAAAACTAAGGCAGTAGCATGATGGAAATAGGCACCATCTCAGTGGTGTTGTGTTCAGGGATGTGCTATTCAAAGTTGGAATGAACTTTAGTTCTGCTCATCCTTAGCCATAGTTTATTTCATCTTCCTAGGTCATAGAATTTGAAGCACTAGTCTACAATCTCCTATGTATTTTTATATCTTTTAACATGTTTTGTTTTGAGAATTTTCCTTAGAAGTTCTTAGGTATTTTACTATATGAAGACATTTTCTTGAGCCACAGCAGACAGTGGTCCTGGGAGGAGAGGTTCCCTTTCAGCCATTGTATGTGGGACTGACAGGTGTGATAGGAATGGCCAAGTTCAGGGAGGTGCCATGTGGTGGGAGGGCACACAGATCTTTATTCTGCACAGCTGTTAAATGAGTGTGAAATTCCAATGTGAAAGGTCCATTTTAGTTCTCCACAGATTTCTGTCATGAAATCAGAGATGCTGTGAGATTAACCCTTTTGCTTGAGTTGCCTTGAAACTACAGTGGTCATAGGGTAAAGGAAGGAAAGTTCATAAAGAGCTTCTTACCAAATGAAACAAGTTTCCTAGAACCAGCCTCTGCCTGTTTATGAATATAAAATATTTATTCACCACCTCCAAAAGCCAGTTTATGGCTATGCTTGTGAATGAAGATAATAGTTCTCATCCTGGCCATCACAGGGCTTCGTGTGTGCATACTGTGATCATGCAATAATGAAGACTCATTGAAACTTGCTGTGTTCCAGGCAGCAGGAGATAAGATCTTTGCCGTGTTAAGTCTTCAAAACGGCATTTTAAACACTACATTACTGTATTACAAATGAGAGCACTAAGGGTCACAGATTTCTAATGACAAAATTAGCTGCCACCCCAAATCCAAATCCAAATCCAAGCAATTTCACTGTGGACCCACTCTTGACAGCTGCATTGTCAAGAGTGACATGAATAATTGTTTCGGCATATACTCAAATATAGCACAAAATACACAACTTTTCATTCTAAATTTCTTGCAATGAGCCAAACTTTGTTTATATAATATTCACAATCTCTACTTCTAATATCATAGCTTAGGTTTTGTAACAAGCTAATGCAAAGTAAAGGTAGCAACATTTTTTGTTACAGGTTGGGTAGTGTCTTTCCAAATCTACATGCTGATGTTCAGTTCTCAGTATCTTAGGTTTAAGGTCCTTAAGAAAATAATTAAGGTTTATGGGTTCATTAGAATGAGCATTGCCCATTGTGAGTGATTTCCTGGTAGAGAGAGATTAGGATTTAGACACACACAGAAAAGACTGTGTGGATACATAGGAAGACCATAGCCATTTATAGACCACAGAAGTCTTCCTAATGATGTCAAATTTGCTCATGCCTTGATCCTGTCCCTTTGCCATCAAGATCCATGAGGGTCTGCACATCTGTTGCTAAAGCCGCCCAGGCTAAAGTGCTTTATTATAGCATATTAACATAGCTGTAACTATATCAAAAAAGAAAGACTGCATACAATGTCTTTAAAAGCTGGTTCCACAGTACAGTTAAGCATGGATGGCTTATGTGGCTCAGAGATACTGTCTTTGTAGCAAACTCATTGACTGACCTGATATTCACTCTCTGTAATGAGTTTACTGAGACAGGGTGTGGGATGAGGACAGAAAGAAAACCTGTCAGTGTTGGATGTTACTTTCAATCAGTTAAAACAGCAGTATGTTGATAGCAGCCTTCCAAATGAGTTCACCGCAGTAAATCTCTGTCCCATGGGCTGAAATCATGAACCTCTTGCTGTTTGACTTTTGGGAGAGTATTCACTGAAGTTTGCTGTCATTGATTAATTAGATAGTTTTGAAACCAGTGCTGATTGCTTACTCCCAAGCAGGGCTGTGGAACTGTTGCTAATTGATTGACTTTACAGCCAGCTCTGGTACTTGTCACTGTGGATATGGAATAAAGTATCTCTTCTTGGAATCATGGTGACTGTTAAAGCTCTCAGTGGACACAAAAATTAATAAGTTGACTACAGAGTAGAAAAACACAAATTGATCTACAAATGCTAAATATATTACTAGTGTAGACATTAGCTGGACCATTTTATACACATCTCTCCAATTATAAGAGGATATAAACTACCATTTTCATATGGTAGAAAGTTAGATTTATTATATATAAAGTATAAGGCAAAAGGCTTATACAAATGAGAAATGTTAATACTTTTGCAGTTTCAATCCACTACTGTAATCCTTCACCACCACTCTACCCTAATCCTCGAAACGCACATGCAGTGCAGTTCCTTTTCTTAATAACTGGGGTAGGCGTACAAAATACAGGGGGAAAGTGATTGCAGGAGCACAAACTTGTTCATAAATATGCAGAGCACATGATTTGCAGTGATTGCCTCTGACGTAAACCTGAGGTGAGAGACTAATTATGTTATCTTTCTTAATATTGATTTTGTAACCACATCCCGTTTCATTTTTCACAAAATACAGAAAATAAAAACATTTAACTAGAGAGGGTATGCAGAAATTTGTAGAATGACAGAGATATTCTAGATCTTAATCTGAATATTATTCAACTATACATACACAGGAATAAATGTCATGAAACTAAGTTCTTACGATATGTACATTTTGGTGGCAGGAGAGATCACTCAGTCATTAAGAACATGCACTGATCTTGCTGAGGATCCAAAATTGTTTCCTAGGTCTCACTGGCAAGCAGCTCACAAAAATTTGTAACCCCTAGTGGGATCTGAAACCTGTGGCTTTCAAGGGTGCCTGCACTCCAAGAGACAAAGACACATTCTCTCTCTCTCTCTCTCTCTCTCTCTCTCTCTCTCTCTCTCTCTCTCTCTCTCTCTCTCTCTCTGTGTGTGTGTGTGTGTGTGTATGTCTGTTCTCCCTCTCTCTCTGTCACACACACACACACACACCTCTATAAATTTTAAAGATTTACACATTTCACTCTATATGTTTTACATTCCCATTAGAAAAAAATCACTAGCACATCAAAAAGCCATTTCATAATATAGCTTGGGAGCTGGAGAGAGGTCTTTACAACTACATTTCCAAGGGCCCACATTCAGTTCCCAGCACTCATGTTAGGCCGCTCACACTTGCCTGTAACACCCTTTCAATGAGATAAAATGTCATCTTCAGGTTTCCCCAGGTACTGCATGGGTAGTCATATATAAACCTAATATAAAATAAAATAATAAAGTCATTTAATGATATAGAGCTTTGGGGGTTAATTAAAATAAATTTATTTTATATTTTAAAGTCTTAATGTTTTTTTCAAAATGCTGTCAGTTTTCTTGGATAAATAAGAACCATTCATTATACACTAAAAGGAAACATGTCACCCCTTAAATCTGTCCTAATTTTGGTGATATTATAAGTGGTTATTTTGTGCGTGGACCTATTTTTAAAAATGTTCATAACTTTGGTGTTATTTGTTGTTTTGTTTGTTATGAGACAGGGGCTCATGTATCCCAGTTTGGCCTCCTTCTCCCTCTGTAGCTGAAGATGACCTTGAATTTCTGAGCCACCTGTTCCCTCCACCACCCTGCCCCCCAAGTGCTGAGGTCACAGGTTTGGGCTACCACACACAGTGGTGCTGTGCACTCTAGAGCTTTGCATTTGCCAAGTAAGCTCCTTAGCAACTACCCTATATCCCAAGCCCTTCCTTCTTACTTGTTTTTATCTTGTATTATACCTTTAATGAGCTGTTTTTGCAATCTTGTTAATTTTTCATATGGCACTATTAACAGTAGTAAGACCTTTTAATATTTTAAAGAGACCAGCTTAGCCACAGTTTTTTGACAGGTAAGGAGGTTTTGGTGCAACTATCTCTGAACATCATGATTTCTGTTTCACATTTCTCTTTTCTCTTCTTCATAGTTTGGAGGTAGGGTATCTCTGCTTATATCCCTCACTCATATCAAGACCTAAGTGAACCTCACCCACCATCATGTATGCTGCAGATGTTTGCTGAACAGAAAGGGACCCTTGGGGGGTATTGCACCTATACCTAAAGGCTAGGAAGGTGAGGATGGGAGAAGTCTGTATTTCCTGTTACCTACTTATCATTCATTTCACCTTCTTGCACACAAAGGTGTTAAGTGACTTTGGAATTAGACAAAAAGAGGTCACAGCCTTGTTTCTGGCTTTGTTTAACTTGTTGGCATGGGTCCAGTACCTGATTGCTTGTCTCTCAAGTGAGACCTATAATATCCCCCATCTCACAGAGTTGTGCTCTTAGCATAATACTTAGGAGTCATAATAAATAGTAACCAGCAGCTTCTCTTCCAACAGCAGTTATCACTGCCCTGTTTAGAGTGTTAAGAGAGGATGGCAGCATCCAGGTGTGAATCTACTCTTGGGCTTGACCTATCTTACACAAAGGTGGGTGGTCAGGCCATGCACCCATCTGGTGTTGTAACTGGTAGTATGGAAAGCAAATAACCAGGAGGATGTTTTGTTTTTGTTGCTCTTTTTCCATTTTCATTTCTGAACTCCAGGCCAAGTGCTTACTCCTTGACTGAGCACCTGTTTATCAAATTCTAAAAAACTGTCTTAAGCCTTGGGAATAGTACAACAGTAGAGGAGATATGTTTCTCTCACAGAAACTTCAGTGACAGGTGGAATTATCTATGAGTCATTGTACTTAATAGTGAGTTATAAGGAGGTGATCTGCTTGTTGTTCACCAGTGATAGAAGTTGCACTGTTGACACCAGTGAAAGGAGTTGATTCTTGAGCTTTCAGAACTTGGCACAATAGAAACTTGCTTCTCATTTACCAGCTATCCGATAGAAAGTTGATGGTTTGTCTCTTGTGGTTAGTCATAAATGCAAACTGCTTTTGCTTTAACTCCCCTTCCATCCATTGCCTCAATCTACAACCTATAAATAGAGACATTGGTTAAAGGATTATGCAGTATACTTGGGACTTATTTTACAATGGGCAAGGAATAACTTAGTCTCATGGACATGCTTGACCCTGATGCTGTGCTCAAGGGGAAGAAACAAATTTCATGAAAAGCTTCCTGCTAATGTGTGGGGAGGTTGTGTGTGAGAGAGATGTCAGGAATATTGATCTGAAACACCACTAAGTTGAAAGTGGAGTAAGATGAGTTTGAGTTGACAGTAGAATAAAGATGAAGATATGTACATATTTAGATGAGAAAACTGGAAGCAGAGAAACAGTGAAAACTGGAGCATACTAGGACTATAAAATAAATGGGAAATACAATATGACAGTTCACTTGTGATTAGATGTAGGGCTTGCAGGAGATCAAGTGTCCAAGATTCATTGTAGTCTTAGCCATCTGCGCCAATAGCCCATGATCTTTCTCCTCTGTGAATATTTCTATCAGATTCCGTCTCTCTCATTTCCTTTGCTCAGGATCTTATTCTGTTGCCTATACTTACTCGTCCCAAACTTCTGGACCAAACTCATCCCACATCAGCCCTCTGTGCACTAGAACAGGCACCACACAGTACCTAGCCTCTGTGTTTTCTTCTTTTTCAATGTATTTCCTTAGCCCACAGAATTGAAGACCAGTTACCTTGTTTGCAAAGTATTATGAATTGAATATTTTTGCCCTCCCCATTCATATGTTGGACCAGTGAAGAGGTTATGAGGTCATAGTGATAAGTATATTCGTGACTCCTTTTTTACAAGGTGATAGGAAGTTAAAGAGAGCTAGAGGGAGAAAGGAAAAGAAAATGGGAAGAGGGGCAATGTGGGATGAGAAAGGAGAGTTGGAAGCAGAGAGAGATTGAGAGAGAGGAGGGGAAGGGTGGAAAGGATGGAGATTGAGAAAGACAGAGAGATGGGGTAAATACCAAGGACAGAGAGGTAACAGGATATACTAAAGAAAGCTTTGCTATGATATGCAAACTGACTCCAACAGAGGATAGGAAAACCTCTGGGTTTGTGAGCTCTGGATACAGCTTCAGATGAGATGCCTGTAAATCTCCAGACGCCTTACCAGTGATGCTCTTCAATCACATTTTAACCTGATGTGTCAGTGCTGTGATGGGAAAACTCAGCCAATGAAATACAAAAAATATATAAGGAACAGAACTAATGAAAGATAAGAATGATAAAGTTTGTCATCATATTGGAAAGTCGGGAGCCATAATTCAGATGTCAGGAAAGGGGCTTGGAATTTGTTTTTATTATACTGTAATTGTTAGGATGGCTAGACATAGGAGAGTTAATTGTTTAACGTGGTTCAGGCTTTCCTGATTCCATACTGCTTGTGAGAAGAATGTGTGGCATATCTGTACGACTGAGAAAGGAGACTAATGAGGACACTCACAGGATGTTGTCCCCCATCAGGGAAGCTGTGGTGGGGAGAGGGACAGCAGTTAAAGAAGAATGGTAAGAGGTACTGCATGGCAAGTGGGGATGAAGAAGAGGGAGGACATAGACTGTCACATGCACAGGCTTGTGGTTGTCTCTTTTGTGCTACAATTGGTGATGCCACATGTATCCATTATGAAGGAATGATTTTCTGACAGTGAGAGAACCAGTATACAGAAAGCCACATTTTGCATATTACATCTGACATGCTCTACCATATTGGTCCCCAGTGGTAACAGATGTCATGCAGAGGAGTGGACAGAGTACTGAATATTCAATGATGAGAATCCATCACTATCTCTAGTGATTCAATGTGTGCTTTATCCAAAGGAAAGGACATAACAGAAAGATGGAGTTTGGACCACTTGCAGAATAGTAGCTGAGCTGAAGGAAACAGAAGTGGTCATTTATCCATCTCACTCTTCTGATGCTCTCTGAATCTTGAAGGAATTTTTCTTTTGGGGAAAGATGGTCCCAGGTGATATTGTTAGTGGGGAGGAGGGCAATGGCCCAAGGGAGCAAACCAGAGGGCATACTTTAGCCACACAGATGACGTTTTTTAAAGAGTTCAACAAAGAGAAGGCTGATGATGTCCATCTAGAAGCCATGGTGTTTGCAGTGGTCGTATATATCTTGCATACACATGTTCTGTTATTGTTTCAGCTTGATTCAAAATAGGCATACCTAGAAGAGGGACTCCCAGTTGAAAACATACCTTCATAAGATTGGATTGTAGGCAAGCCTAGGTGCCATTGTCTTCACCAATGATTGATATGGCAATGCCACCCCAGGGTTGATGAGCTGATAAGAAGACAGGCTGGGAAGGCCATGAAGTGCAAGCTAAGTAAACAGCACTCCTTCATATCAGTTCCTGCCTCTAGGTTCCTGCCTTGAGTTTCTCCTCCAACTTTCCTCAGAGATGGATGTCACCTGATAGTTGTAAGCATAGAAAATATTTACTCCACATGCTTCTCGTCATGGTTTTATCATAGCAACAGAAACCAGAACTAAGATAGCACAAAATTGCCTGATTTTCTATATGTGGACCACATAAGTACAGATGCTTTGGAAGCCAGAAGAGAGCATTGGATTCCTGGGATTAGAGTTCCAAGCAGTGGTGACCCTCCCAGTGCAGGGGCTGGGAATCAAATTCAAGTCCTCTGCAAAAGTAGGACATGCTCTGGCCCTCTGAGCCATCTCTCCATCCTCAGTGCAAATGTTTGTTAAGCTCTTTGTGACAGGAAGCACACTGCATTTCAGTTCATTTTAGCTCATCCCTACCAACAAAACTAAAGGTTAAACAGTATTACTTCATTGTACACAGGCCAAATGAAGTACAGCTGTTTGTTTAAGGCCAGACAGCTATTGTGTGCCAGATCCAGAACTCAGGGGTGCTGACAGAAATCACCCACCATACAGCTTCTCTATATAAGAGAGTTAAAGGCCTAACAGTGTGCAGAGGTCGTGTGATAGTTTTATAAAGTCTTCCTTTTTTTTATTCCCTTTGAACAAAAACAATTTTGAGAACAATTCATCAGAGAAGTTACTTCACAATTCAGTGTACCATTTTGGATATTGCTTTTGATTAAGGCTGTTTGCAGACTCGACTATTAGTAACCCACATATTCTCTCTACCTCAAAAAGAGTAGACTTACTTTTATCTTGAGAACAAAGCTCAGTAGAAAAAAATTTAACTTTTCTTAATTCATGGAACATTTGTCTTCAAGTCAGCTTTTGTTATAGCAGCACAAATGTGGTTGGTCAGCATTTCCATTACACTGGTGCTTCCAGGGATGTTCAAGAAGCCTCAGAGGCTCTCCTTTGAATTAAAACTTGGCACTCAGGAATTGTATCCAGAAACTACATTTTCCATACCAATTAATCAAATAATTTAGAGGTTCTCAAGTTTAAAAGAGACAAAATGCAAAACTTTATCTGGGCAGAAAAAAATGTTTGAAGATAACTCTTACAACTTAAAACTTTGTAAAAATGTTTAGCATTCATTGTGTAAGTATAACATTGGACTACCCTATAGTCATTCTCAAAGAAAATGGAGTGAAAAGTCCATAAATAAGCATAGTGGTTATTATAATATCTCACACTCAAACCTGTTTGGCTTTGTGAGTAATTTACTTCAACTTTGGGAATTGAGATGATTTGTGGTCCTTGGAATAATTGGCTTAAAGGGCAACAGCATCAAGAAACTAGATCAGAATAACAAGAGGATGGGAGCAGACCCTCAGAGACCACGAACTTGCTTCTCTGCACTCTTTTATGAACTTCAAATTTATGTGGAGAAATTCTGAATACAGTGAACACAGATTAGTAGCATGCATTGATTCTATAAAGAGACACTGGGAATTTAAAATGTTGGCACAATGGCAACCATGAATCCTAAATGCAGCCTTGTGACAAAGGACTTGCAAGATTTCCTAGTTAGGAAAGTATCAAAAATGACCAATAACATTTAAGGAACACTGAGAAATTTGCCTTTCTTTTTATTTTGTAGCCTTCCTCCCTCTTCTGTCTTTAAGATTTTAATGTAGTGAATGACAATAGATCTACTGCACCCAATTACCAGTCCCCAGTCAGCTACCCTGACTGTCCTTGCTCTTCCAGAAACACGCCTGTGATCTCCACACCTAGAAACTTTTTCTCTGGCTTTTCATTGTATGAGGAACATTGGCCAAAGCAAAGTCTGCTCTGACTCCTACTACTTCAGACTCTGCGTAGACTTATTTTCAATCACATTTGCTAGTAGTTCCTTATAGCAACAAGGAACGTTTCCCTGTGTCTACAGAAAGTTTTCTAAACAGAAACAATACAGACAGTTTAACATACTGGAGAAAATACAGGAGAAAATACATACAAAGTGATTAACCTGTTAGTTTGTGCAGGGAGCTCAAAGAAGGAATGGCTGGCTGGGGCTAAATATCTTCTTTATAAGAAAGAATAAAGTAGGGGCTGGAGCAAGTTCTGAAGACTGGTAATGGCTTTAGAGAAATTGATTGGGCCCCAGAGAGAGACAGGAGTTGACAAGTGATTCTAGAGCTGGAAAACAGAGATGAGCATATAAGAGGAGCTTCCTTGATATGACATCATTCCCCTTCCTTCCTGTCATTCCAGCTTCCCTGGTAAAGAGATTTAGGCAAGGTCTAAGGATGATGGCATTATTTTTGGAGGCCTTCTTCAGTCAGTCCCTTCTGCACTTGGAGAAAGAAGGAAGAGAAAATAGGAAAATGGAGCTATCTGGATTCTGAGATCCTGTCTTCACCTCTGTACAACAAACTGTCACCCATTGCTATTATGTTCTGAGCCCCAATATGTCTCAATCCAAAACTAATGCTACCTTTTACCTGCCTGATGTTTTCTAATCATCTCTACCTTTTAAATAAAATAGCAGCCTCCTCTCACTTATGATCCAGGAGCATGAAACTGTGATTCATTTTGTAATATAAGTAGCTGGCACATAGAATTATACCAAAGAATATTAATGATTCAGAAACTTATTGTTGAATAAGTTATCCAATGAAGTCAACAAGAATCTCCAGACAATAGTCCAGGTTTAATCTTCCATGTGTCTAAAGTCAAATGCAGTCAAGATCCCCCCATTGCACATCCGTTTAAATCTGAAAGGCCTCACATATAGCCTCCTCACTGAGCTACGAATGGGCCCATCTCTCCTAAGAGGATTTAAACTGAAGCTTTGAGATTTCCAAATTTAATTTTAACTACATTTTAGAAGAGGTAAGGTGAGTGGATAGATGTCTGCCTGTCTGTCACAAAATAAATAAATTCTTATTATTTATTATAATAAATACCATCACACATGTTCTGTAGCATTTATCACATGTAATAATAATGTTAAAACTAAGCTTTGAAATGTGAAGTTTCATTCTGGCCTTATAAATTAAAAAAAAAAAAGATAGATCCACATCCCTGGCGTCAACGATGGTAGAACTATGCTGTTAAACAGATCATCACTGTAGCAACAGGTAGAATTCCCTTCCTGCCCCATGGTTCTAAATAGGAAGAGTAGTCATCCAGCACAAAGAGCCACAATGTGAAACCTCAAGCGAGCCCTGTCTCAATTGTTCTGAATAGTACCCAATGGAACATCTATCATTTTATTTTCCATCACGAGAATGCATCTTTGGATAATGAACTAAACATTAATTAAATAAAATCATCTCTTTTTTGTCTCCTAGGGTAAATGTGAGCAGTCTCTGTATGGTCACATGCATTCCATCAATGATGCCACCTTCACATCTAGGGTGAGTAAAATTCTCCCAATAAATCCATATAACTCTTCCTATGTCAAAATTAACTTTAATGAAAGTCATTTCCCAGGTAAAATGAAACATTAACAGCTAAGGACAGCAAATGAGCAATTAATTGTAAACAATAGGAAAATGTGTAGAAGGGGAAGATGGGTGCAGAACTTGATAGCTCAAATACAAACACACACAAGCACACATTCACACATGCATACATTCACACACACACACACACACACACACACACACACACACACACACACACACACACAGCAGTAGCAAGAGCAAGAGAGGGAAGGAAAGAGGAGGAAGGTTTTAATCTCCTCCTAATCACCTCCTGCAGTACCTTTTGGTCAGCACAGGCTTCAGAATTTAAATGAGATAAATGGTGCATTCACTTTGCTGTTTTGGGGACTGAACAGGTCTTGGTCAAACAGCCTAGATTGACTTGGTTCTTACAATCAAAGTGCTGCTATGTAGCTTGAATTGTTTTTGAATTAATAGTGAAACTCAGACCAGCCTCAAACACCTGTGTGATTCTCTTACGTCAGTAAGTGTCACTGGGAAGATTTCAACCTAAAATGCAAAATCTTAAAAGTGGCAGAATCTTAAAAGTGGTGAAATGTAGAAAATAACAGTGGTTATAAGTTGGTAAGAGAGCACTTTATTTGTGAGTAGATGTATTCAGATAAAAGGATAGCTCAGCATTGCTTTGAGTTGCTAAGCTAATTGACAATGTCTTTAAAGGGGTTCAGATAATCATAGGCGCATGATTTAAGTTTGTACCTTCTCAGATGAAAGCAGTTTGACTGGATAGATGACCTCTCAAGTTCCTCAAACTCGATAATTTAATTACATCTAACATCTTAATTCTTCTCCAAGTTCCCAGTAGAGTAAAAACTCCTAATTCTATATTCCTTCTTTTTTCCAATTAGCTGAAAAGGAAATCTGATAGATTGCTCACTTCCAACTTCAAAATGACAGCATAGTCAAAATTCTGTTACTGCCCTGCTCTTATTATCTTTAAAAAAAGAAAAAAAATCACTCACTAAAAATAAGATCTTCTAAGGGAATGTTGAGTGCTCCAATTGAAATTGTGTGGCTATACCTGCCACTCCCGAGGGTTTTAAAGATGGGCACTACCACAATTAGATTGTTACAGATTTGTCTCTGTAAGGAATATTCCATTTAACTGACTGTAGTGAGCCAATTAGTTGAAAAGTATTATATTATAGATTGGCCCTAGATACCAAGTAAAATTTAGTTCTAACAGAATATTGAAATAGTTAAGCACTGTGTCCCACATGATATAGGATATTTATGCTAAAACTTTATTAAGCCTTTCTCATGCTCAACAAAATTAAATGGAAGTTGAAATGAAGTAATTTTATATTTCACAAGTCTGGCATTTTATTTTGGTGAGTAATAACATGGTGAAAACAGCACACCATTCAACATTATGAAGAGTAAAGTGAATAAATATGGAAACTCCCAAATTAGATTTGCTGAATTGGCCATCAGCAGATACGCATTGATTGTGTGTATTTCAAAGGGCCAGATGATATGAAGTCCAGGTCCTTACACCCACTGCTCGTAGGAAAAGGAAGGACAACTTCATCACTGTTCCGCACCAGTGTCTCAAAGACTTTCTGAAAACTCCAATGAACTAGCTCTTCTAAAGAATTCATTAAGTTTTAAGAAGTAGTGTTTTGTTGTGATGGTTCACATCCATAGGTGAAATTTATGGCCACCAGTATTAATTGTTTGGAAAATGCATCTTACATAACATACCAGCTAAGGAACACCAGGAGGTTGGGGTACAGAGTACAGAGTCATAGTGGCAGTGTTAACACTCAGACAAGCATAAGTCAAGGCAATGATAACAGTCTTGTTATTCACTGCACATACATACAACAAACAGATTTTCATTTCATAGAACCTTGCTAATTGCCTCTAGAGAAGGCACTGTTACATTCATAAGCTAAAATTGCATTTGACAGTATATACAAGCACAGTTTCAGGAAAATGCTACAGTTTGATATTAGTAAGCAGACATCACAAGTATAACAGTCAGTGCCAACAGTCTCTCAAAAACATGTATGGAAAAAATTTGCATATATCCCGAAAGCTGTGTAAGTCGAATTTTATGTCATTGTTTATGAAAACTCTAATGTCTACAGTTGTGACTGATTTCTCTCTTGGAGAAATTATTTCAGTTATTTTAAGGAAGCATGAAAGTGTTTTGTTTTTCTTTCTAATTCTTATGTTAAAGCAAGACCAAACCATCATAATAGAAAGAGATGGTTATTTTGGCAAAAAAATTAACAGACAGAAAATGTAATGTAATGAAAGATTAAAAACAATTATGGAGCACTTTGACTTGTATGTATAATGTATAGAAGGAACTGAGAATGGGTGTCCTATCACATATCTCCCCTGGCATCTGTTTCCAGGAAATCTACCTATGATTGACTGGGATGGAATTCCTTCCGGTGCTTCAAAGTATCTGTTGGATTCTTTCTACTTCTTTCATTAATTTCATTTGCGTTTTAGTCATTCCTAGACATCGGCCATACAGACAGTTGGTTTTCATTATATACATACTGATGCATGTTCTTAGTTTTTTTTGACTATACTTGGCCTTGCTCCCTTCCTTCAGGGTTTCATGTTCTGTTTGCTGAAGAATAATGTCTGGTAGTTATTTCGGGGAGAATGTAAAATTCTGAGTCTTTGCATATCTGACAATTCCAGTTTTTTGTTTTTTTACATTTCAGTATTCATTTATTTTCCTCCTGGCACTAATGTTGGAAAGGAAACTATTGTCCATGGAACAAACTGATTCTTTATAGATAATAGTTGACTTTTTTACTTGTATGTTGTGATATCTTTAATATAATTTATTTGAGTTTTTATAATACATCTATGTGTGGATTTGTGTGCTTTTTGTCTGTTTTTAAGAGCTGGTATCCTTTTTGTGAATTGTCTTCATACAATTCAACTAAGAGTTATAACATTGTTCTTAAAATGCTATTTTCTTCTGTCTATCCTGTCTATATTTTCCTTTAGAAGCATTTGTATATGTTTGTTAAAACTTATCATTCTAAATCAATTACTCTTAATTGTGTGTGTGTGTGTGTGTGTGTGTGTGTGTTTGTGTGTGTGTGTTCATTTGGAGACAAGAAGTTAACCTACAGTATCATTCCTCAGCTGTGGGACCCCGTGTTTCTGGGCTTCTGTTGTAGACAGCTGATTTGCCAGTTCATACCTGAAAAGGGAAGTGTGGATTGAGAAAGGTAGGTAAAGATACAAAGAAGGCATAAACACAGGATAGAGTCAGGTGGGCAATCCAGTGATACTGAACACTCCTAGTTTATTCTTCAGGATTCTTAACTATCCCAACCAAAAGGGGGAATTGACTAAACACTTCTATTATCATGTATAAGAAGCAAACAGACTTACTTCCCTTAATTCTCCAAGCATTTGGTAACCACACCTGTCATCCAGTCATCATGGTCAAGAAAAACCACATCTGAGCCCAAATCTTATTTAGATAAGACATCCGCTACCAAGGCTGAAAGATCCTGTAGTAGTCATGCCTTAGACCTTTAGGTCTTTTGACTTATTAAGGACAGTTTTGAATTCTCTGATCTTGAGGCAAGATGGAGAGCAGCCATCTTTATGGGCCCTGACATTCAGCAGCCCTCTACCTTGTCTTTTAAAACGTAACCTGTCACTTGGACCTGCAGCTTACCAATAATGCCAGCCCTGTGAACTCCAGGGATCCTCTTGTCTTCTCATACCCGGTGTGTGCCACCGCACGCAGTATTTTCCGTACATACTAAGGATCAAACAAATTTCTTCATGCTTATATTGCAAGCATTTTACTGGCTGAACTCATTATCACTGTACTTAAATTATTTTTGAATTCCCTACATTTTTATTTTGGTGTCTGATTTGAAATAATTTTCCCAGGTCTCCCATGACATCTCTGAAACTATTGTGGTCTATATCTTTGAAGCATGGGCAGTTCTCAGTGGAGGTTATGCCTGTAACCTAGTACGTTTTAGATTCTCACAATACCATATAAAAGCTAAAAACATATTCATTCAGCATATTATAAATAACATAAATATGAAGCCACAATGCATAGTTTGTACATTAACAAAATAATACTAAAATTCTTCTAAATTAATTATGTGACTATTGAAATGGAACATTTTGTCTCTTTCATATTGGAATATGTCATATATTAAATGCAGGTTTTTCCCTGCCAGCCCGGGCCCACCACCACGCCTGCCCCCAATAACATGCAGAAACTCAAAATTTGATATAATTCTGTTGGCCAGTTACTAGTTTCTTATCAGCTAGCTCTGTCTTAAATACTAACCCATTTCTATTAATCTAAGTATTTCCACATGGCCTCATCTTACCAAGAGACGGCCCAGACCTCTATTGTCTCCAGTCTCTACATCTGACTCCTCCCAATTACTTCCCCTTTCCTCCTAGTCTTCTAGCTCCGCCTATCTTGCTTTCCTATTGGCCAACAGTGCTTTATTCATTAACCAGTATGAGAAGCATGTTTACAGAATAACATCTCCCATCATCTCTTCTTTTCTGTCTAAAATAAAAACCAGTATGAGACACATATTTACAGAATAACATCTTCCATCAGTCATATAATTATTAGTCAGTCAAGACTTTGATTTTTTGAGTGAAGGCTCATAGTAAAGAGCCTTACTTACTTATTCTTTCACAGAACACAAGTTCAGTTCCTACCACAACTGATGGCTCACACCAGTTATAGCTATAGCTGCAGGGATCTGGTATCCTCTGCTGGTCTCTTTGGACATGCAATTCACAATTATATATATATACATATAATTATATATGTATGTATATATATATATATATATATATATGTGTGTGTGTGTGTGTGTGTGTGTGTGTGTGTGTGTGTGTGGTACACATATGTGTACATGTTCATCCACACTATCTTTTTCAAAGAGTCTAATTGTAAACTGAAAAAGTTTAGGTTTTTTCCTAAGAGGCCTCTATGTGCACATATATGCATTAATTTCACTGTCCTTTCTTTAAAATCATCTATGAACAATTATCTCCAGTTGCCTACTTAAAATAATTATCTTCACTTGATTTTAGCAATGAAAAATAAATATCCTGTTTCAGGTGTGTGTGTGTGTGTGTGTGTTCTAACAGACTCAAGTCGAAACAAGATTTATGTAGTTTTGGTATCTGGCCACTTCATATTAAAATGCAAACTAGTTAGGTCATGCATGCATTCATTGACCCTGAGAAGAATAAGGACATCAGGCTGTATTTATATAATACAAACATTTTGATTTTGTTTACTTCTTCAGCACTCTAGCTTGATACCAGTCAAGCCAATAATGTTGATATTTGATATTTGATGTCAGTTTGTATTCATGATACATAAGTCAAAATTTTATGTGTGCTGAAAAAAAGTACATTAGATCCACTCTATCTAGGGAAATGGAGAATAATAGAATAGGTCTATGTAACATGCGATTTCATTTTCCATAATATTTTAAAGATTTCAGTGCTCCTACATACTCAAAAAGAAAAATGAAAATCTTTTAAGCTTATGTAATAAAACTTTAAGCAAATATTTTATTAAATAAGGTTTTGCTCTAATCATCTACAAGGGAAATAATTTCTAATAAGAAATGAAACACAATGAAAGGTAAATAAAGAAAGAGTTTGTATACCCCATTATTCTCTGTTCTTAGAAATATCACACTAGAAACAGAAAGGAAAGAAAAAGGAAAAAAAAAGAAAGGTGTATTTAAGATTATCTCATACAACCTCTTCAGTAAATCCTATCTGTAGACAGTGGTGATTCTATATAGACCTTATTTTTCTCAAAAGCACATGAAATTCAGAAATCTTTATGAGTTTCATGTCATAGTTTCTGATGTATCTACTTTGGCTATAAAGATTATTAACTTCTAGTTATAATGATGCCACCCTTGAGAATTTATGACAAAAGTTCAATAAGTAGTTCATCCTTAGCAACCCTTCACTCAGTACCTGTTTGGTTCTAGGTACTGCTATCAATGTGGGCTCAGGTTCAGTGGTAAATGCCAAGCCCTGTTTTAATGGGCCTCATATTCTTACAAGAACCATAATCAGTAAGAAAACAGTGTATATTTAGTAAGTGATGCCTATCAAAAATAAACCAGTGTAAAAACAAATCATGGGGAGAAAGTTGGGACAGTCCTAGTAATAGAGGTACACTGTGAGAAATGATATCAGGGAAACAGGCAAAGAATAGAGTAGAAAGAAGTAAAAACTCAAGCAGATGCCCCAAGGCCAAGTTACCAATGTGGCAGCATCATGATGTAAGGGAATAACAAGACCAGAATACATGCACAGATTCCACTACATCAAAAAGATGACAACTAACAGATAATTGACAGCGTAGGCTGTGGTTACTGGTTAAACATGGTGTGATGGTGACCACCTAAAATTATCTAAAGACTATATTCTGTGGTCCCGAAGATGTTTCTTTATACAGTATGTCCTGCTTATAATAATTATACTAGAGTCTATGTGTAATGTCTTAACATTTTAATGGCATGGATCTTGGCATGATTATTTTATAGAAACTAATCAGTCAATATTGGTTTTCTGTTTACAGAAAGAAAAGTTCTTCTTCAGAACATTTAGTCAACTGATACTATAATACCAAGAAATTCCAGTTAAATAGTTTCACAGTACAAAAATGCTCTAAAAGCATCAAAATACTAATATAAAATTACACATCTCTCATGATTGTGTTCAGTCTTGCATTTCATTTAAAGGTGTGGAAAAGTACATATATGACAAACAGCATGAATTTTCTAAAGAGATTACTTTCTGTATAAGTATGGTGCTTAATACACCCAACATTGTCCCCGAATCATATAATTAGAGCAAAAAGAATTGTCACACCAATTTACTCATAGCATAATTACAAGAACACTTGATTATCTCCCTTAATGTAATTTTCCTCACTTAATTGTGTGTTCTCCAGAGAATGTGACCTACCAAATCCACTAATAAGTGACTGCCAGATAACATGCCACACCACCAACAGAGCCTTGGATTTAATTGTATAACAAGTATGACCCTTTGGAGAAAATACTTAAAACCTGTCTCTCAGTACAGTAGAAGGGCTGGAATGAAATGGGACAGACTTGACTTGAGTTTGGATTTTAGATCTGGCATGACAGTGTCACCACGCTTGATTTATGCCTGTCTTGTTTATCAGCTGAGTCAGCATGCTCAGGCATCTCCCTAGTCTCTGTTTCCTAGGGTGTTTGAGTTTCTTGTTCATGTTTTCTATTCTAGGATAGGAAGATAGATAGTCATGACTTGTTTCTGATTGATATACCTGGTACCTTCTCCATCTGAGCTGGGAAAAACAAAAGGATAATGATCTTCAAGATAGCCAGTTCCTTTTTTATTGGGCTTGGTACTAGGTATCTTCTTAGACTGGGGAATTTTGTTTTTTGAGAAGTAATTTTAAATTTATATATTGAATTAGAACTATGAAAGAAACCAGGTCATTAAATTTTATAATACAGATTACTTTCCCATTGTGTTATAAAGGTGATAAAAATAAATCCATAAATAAATCAAATCTATGCAATTCCAAGATTTTAGCTTTTGCTGTCTCAAAAGAGTATTCCAGGGGTAAATAACTGTATATTCAACAAATATGGATATCTTACTTGTGGAAAAAAAGCAAAAACAAAAGTATATTTTATTAAAATTGGAAATGACAGGGCCAGAGAAATGGCTTGGTAAGTAAAGATGCTGGCTACCAAGCCCAATGATCTGAGTTGAACCCCAGGGTCCAACATGCTAAAGAGAACCATTGGTCTCCTGCAAGCTGTACTCTGACACCTGCATCCATGCACCATGAAACATGTTTGACTCTGCCACCTCCCCATACAAAATAAATAAATCAGTAAGTGCAAAATAAAATTTAATTAGAGGTCACAAATGGAAAAGTACAGCTTAATAAACAAGTTCTTAGAAAAGTAAATTGTCAAAGAACACATATAACAAATGCAAAATATAAAAATAAATCAGAAGCATCAGTTCAATAAAAACTAAATAGTATTTATAAGTGCTATGATTTTCATTTGAATGTGAAACTTAATTCTCTGTTTTATTAATATAGCTAGATTTTAGGATATTTTTCAGTCAGTGCATTTTGTCAGATGGCAGATGTACCATGGGCTTATTAGCATGGGCCTCACAAATGTAAACAATATGATGGCAAAAACCTAATTCATGAATCTTCTTTGTGTGTACAGGGAAGCACTCTGAATTTATGTGACTCTACTTATGTTCATATTAATAGAAAATGAATTTATTGAAGGTTACCCCCTCAGTGTTACTACAGTGAAAGCTATATTAATCAATAATAATTGGGCACTTGAAAAGGGACTTTTGCCAGGGAGAGTAACACCTTAGGTTACCTTGCAATAAATAAACTATGTCTGACAGGATCTGTGTGGATCTGCTCCTAATGTCTTTTAGCAGTAGCCAGAGAGCAAAGGAACATTGCTACTAAGGATAGTCATTAACATGTTGTTCCTCTTTTTGCTAGACAATGCTTTATTTCTCCAGGAAGTATAAAAGCACCTATTATTTAAGTAATTTATGTTTAAACCTTTAAATGACTGGCTTGAAATTATTAAAATTAGTTACATATTTTTCATAGGGATCTCACTACTGTGCTTGTGGATTTATATAAGGGAATAAAAATAGCCATATCCTTTTTCCATCCTGGAAATAGATAGATTTGTCTATTTTTATGGAATTCTACATTTTGTGCTAACTCTGCTTCAAATGTGGTCACTCAAGACCCCAAGTCCCTCTGTTGTCTGGGGAATGCAACAGAAACCCTGTGCTCCTCCCCCTTTTGTTGTCATTCTCTGCCTTCCCCCTTCATTACTCTGAGAATATAAAAGGACTGGCTTCCTCCCTTGATAAAGGACAACAGACTAATGAATTTAAGTGCCTGCATCATTAAAATTGTCATCCCTGGTACACTATTTCAAGTGTAGTACCAAGGGTGGCTAGCTTTTACTCTTCAGGGGGTACAGAGATCTTCAGTTTCTTATGTAAATTTATGCAAAAACTGCTCCAACAGAATCACATGCTATTTATTTCAAGCCTCAAAAGGAATGCTTCATTTCCTGATTTGGTAATGGAAAGAACTAGAGCAGAGTGGAAGTGAGCTGAGTTACAGGTTAACAAATAGAATATTTATCCATTCAGGGATGAAGAGAGTTTGAGAAGAAAGCACATTGGCACTTTTCAGTTTTATTTTCAGATCTTCATCACGTACCTATTTTTACCTATAAGCCTTCCTAAAATAAAGTTTCAGGGAAATACACATATCTTGCTTGGGAGGTTTGTTCATTAGTTTCCACAGATGATCCCATTACTACTCCATGAAGTCTAAGAACATATTTCATTCCTTCCTAACTATACGTTTAGTTCTTTTCCTTTCCATACCCCATAACCTGGCAGTTCTAACAGGGAATGCTCGGATGATCAATAATTGATCAATGACTAATCATTTTTGCTGAATACCTTTAAAAGAAGAATTTCCCCATCTTTTCAAAGAATGTGTAAGTTTCTTTGGTGAGCTCATCATAACACAAGACTAATAGTATTGGAAACTGGTATTCTGCTGACCCCGCCCCCTAACGATGGGCCAGATACGCATGCCTGGAGTGGCCACGTGATGGGTACATCACATATTACTGATCTGCGTAAGACTCGGTATGCATGTGCAAGCTTGCCCATTTTAAGCAAAAGTTTCTCTTGTCTCTCACTGCTCCTCTCTCTCTCTCTTCTCTTCTGTTCCAGGTGTCTCTATGTCTCTTTTCTCTTCCCTTCTGCCTCACTCCCCTTTCTAATAAACTCCTCACTTAAGCTCGGTCTGCCTGCCGTGTTATCCCCTCCACCTCAGTCACCCTCACCTGCTATGGTCTCCCATGTGGTCCCCGGAGGGACACCCCTCGCCCTCAAAGTGATCATCTAGAACACTTTGATTAAATGGATTAAAGCATTTTAGCATTTGCTAACTGATATTTCAAAACATCTGAATGTTCTTAAATCTGAAGCTGGATAACCCATCATCAGGATATATCTTAGCAAGTACATTTGAGGCTCCACTCCAATGTAAATCTATGCAACAGTAGTGTTTTATTTAAAGATAATTGTTTGGAAGAAAATGAGTTCACAGAAAGAGTTTTTAAAAAAATCTCCCAGTTGTAATCATCTTGGGAGAATGTGTTCTGTGTATGTGCATGTCGTTTGTATAAAATGTATGAGTTACTCAGTGGATGGCCACAGTAGCTGTAAAGTGTGTGTGATGCTATGATTGCTTTATGATGGGGTTGGAAAGCTATTAGCATATTTTAGTTAAATCTTACATTTCTAAGTTTAATAGGAAAAGGCACAAAATCACTTTCAAAAAGTTCAAGATCTTCTGGCGTTCTGGTCCTTCCTTCCCCCTTCTTTTCAACTATTTGTTTTAACCTGAAAATTTCACTCCAAGGTCACTGTGCCCAAATTAAGCAATAGCGCTCATCAAAATTAATCACAAAGCAAAGAATAAGGACATTTCACCTGACTTACATATTTATTTCCAACTTTTTCTACTAAATTAGAGCTCTTTCTGATGATGATTGTTGTCCTAGCTATTGGTGGCCCGACATGCAAATTAAAAACAGCCCGTTTTCTCACATTTAGAATAGAGATTGTTCAAAAGCTCATTAACGTGATCATTTTGGATGATAGATACTTTTGCATTCCTAAAATATTGGTCAATTTTTTTTCTGAAGTGTTGTCATAGTACTTAGAAGCCAGTAGGGCTTCTAAGGCTCTAGGGCTCTCTAGGTATGGAACACCAAGCTTTAGTTTGTCCTTTATATATCTTTGGTTTATTACTTCATATACTTCATATACTAGAAATCTTACTTCCATACTTAGACATCATAGACTATCTCTATGTGTGGTTGTTTGAGTGAGAATGGCTCCCATAAGCTCAAATATTTGAATGTTTTATCTCCTGTCTGCCCAGTTCAAAAGCTCGTTGCTACTCCACTCTTGCCCTTTTTTCTGCCTGCAACTTGAGGATCAGATATGATCTCTCAGCGCCAGCGCCATGCAGGCTTGCCACCATGTTCTCCACTATGATGATCATGGACTCTCAAACTATGAGCAAGCTCCCCATTAAATGCCTTCTTTTATAAGTTTGTCTTGGTAAAGATATCTCCTCAGAACAATTGAACAATAACTAAGACACTATTTAAATGCATCATAAAGGTTGCTGAAACACAACATGCCTCACCAGAAGACAATATATCAAGGGGTAGCATGTCAAGGATCTAATCCACAGATATCTGCTTTAATGTCACTGATGATGGTAAAGATGAAATAAACTCACCTTAGAGTTAAAACATCACTTTTTAGTGCTGTTAAAAAGAGACTCATTGCCAAAGGCAAAATGCATATTTTCATATTCCATGCTATGAGTTTCTATTTCTCCTTGAATGAGATTATGGCATCAAAATGGTCACAAGGTTTCTGAAAACCTTTTGTCTCCTTCACCCTCAGAGATCCACAGGTTCTGCAGTACATTTCCTGTGTCAGGCTGATCTCCTCCAAATCCTGCCAGAGCAGTGTGTTCATTTTATTTAACACCAATAAAGTAAAAGTACTATAGGTCAAACATGGAATAATTTTAGGGAAATGGGAATAGTCTACGTGGTATATAAGGATCAGGATCTACATATTTACCTTTGTACAAATCCACAGAATCTAGAATAGCATGACTGAATCATGGTGGTGTTAGGAACTTTAATGACTGATGTGCCAATATAGGTTGACCAGGTACAAGTGTACAGAATCTACCTCTGATGGTAGATTCTCATAGTGGAAGAGCTTAGCTTGTTAAAGAAGCTGGTAATACACAGGAAACCTTCCACTTATCCTTCCTAAGAATTGAAAACTATTATTTTCTTGTGAACTTCTTTAATAATTGCAAATAGAGTCTTCTCTCATAAAATACATTCTAATTACAGTTTCTACTCCCTCTACTCCTCCTCACTCCCCCAGACTCACCCTCCCTTCTGTTTCCTCTCCAGAAAAAAAGACAGCCAAATCGGTCAAAAAAGATACAATAGGCAACCCAATAAGAGGAAAATAGTCTCAAGAGGAGGCAAAAGAGTCAGAGATGCACCCACCCCCACTGTTAGAAGTATCACAAGAAGCTAAAAGCCATAGCATATGTGCTGGACCTGGTTCAGACCCATGCAAACCCTGTGCTTGCCATTTCAGTCTCTTTGAGCCCTGCTTAGTTGATTTGGTGGATCCATGTTCTTCTGGTGTCCTCCATCCCCATAGGTGGATGTGGTGACTTGAGTCTTTTCTCATCCTCCTCTAACCCTCATCTCTTAGGAGAGGGACCTGACAGAGACCTCTAATTTAAATGCTCTCTGCATAATGTCTGGCTGTGGGCCTCTGCACCCACTCATATCAGCTTCTAGAGGAAGCATCTCTGATGATAACTGGATAAGGAATCTAGGAGTATTGTAGAATATCATTAGGGGTCATATCTATCTATCTATCTATCTATCTATCTATCTATCTATCTATCTATCTATATATGTATGTATCCATCCATCCATCCATCCATCCATCCATCCATCCATCCATCCATCCATTCATCTCTTCAGTTATTTATTTGTCAGTCATATCTGGTTCTACCCTAGGTTGTGGAATTATTTAGTCTCAGTTCCTGGCCAACCAGGAAGTACAGCACATAGGCTTCCTCTCAGGTATAGGCCTTAAGTTAAAGTCAACACTGGTTGGCCACGCCCACATGCTCAGCATCACCATTGCTCAAGCACATCTTGCAGGCCAGAGAGATTGTAGGTGGAGGATTTGGTAGCTGGGTTACTACCCAGGTTTCTCTTTCTATGGCCTGCAGAGTACCTACCTGTGAAAATATTCTAAAAATGTAACTACTCAAATTTAAAAAAGAAAATGTCTGGTAAACTCTGTGACAGAGTTTAATCACAGTCAGTAGAAGAAAGTTTGCTTTGACTCCCAGACACAGGCATGAGTTATTCCTTTATTCATCCATTTATTCAAATATTTTTTTCTAGTACGTAAGCCTCAAACAGTAAGAATGGTCTAGAGCAGTTCTGTCTAAAATAACTTTTTACAAAGATAGAAACGTCTTTAATTTGAAACCTCTAATGTGATACTCACCAACTACAGGAAGAAACGTTAATTATGGCTAATTAAAATTAAACTAAAAATTCTGTTCCTTGGTTGCCATAGTTACTTTTTTAATTACTCACAAGTTACATTTTTTTTTGACAATGTAGGACTGGGAAGAAAAGACAGACTTGCACACCAAAAGGAAAATTAATTTTCTTTCTAAGATTTGCGACTATGTTTTAAGGGAGCAAGAGGAAGAATCAAATATGAAACCCAGAGGTCTTTAAAGAGCTGTGTTGGAACCAAGCTGCAAACACATTTGATATCTACAAAGCAAAGAATCAGGAAATAAACATTCCAGGCAGTCAAAGGAGCAAGCAGAAACGTGTGTGAGTGTGTGTGTGAGTGTGTGTGTGTGTGTCTTTATATGCATGTGAGTATTGTGAAAGTGTATGTGTATGTATGTAGAGTTTGTGTTTGTTTGCATGTGAGTATGTATAAGTATGTGAGTGTGTGTGTGTGTGTGTGTGTGTGTGTGTGTGTGTTTCAAGAATAGCAAGTAGAGTAAAGTGAGGAAATTGGATGATGATAAACAGGAAGGAGACAAACCAAAGGGTGCTCAAGTTTGAACTTTAGAAGAAAACAATAGACATTGCCATTAGTACAATAGTGGAGAGTAGTTTGTGAACTCATATTTCCATGCTGAAGATGAGACATTGTCCAGGGAACTATTTATCAGCATCTCTAGCCCCAGTCCACTACATGCTGTTCACCTCAGTTGGTAAAACCAAAGGTGTCTCTAAACATTGTCCAAAGTCTTCTGGGAGAAACCTATTAATTGGGAAGTTTCACTGTAAGAATGGCCAGCAAAGATACAAGGTTGAAGGCAGGGTGATGAGGGATTCTGTAGTGAAAACAGAATTGAACATGTAGACTGAGATATATATATGCTTTAACTGAAATTTAGTAATAACTCTGCCTGCCCCCCAGCAATCTAGACATAGTGAAAACTACATAATTTCCAGTTGCTTTCCAGTCCAGATATAAGTTTTGTTTTTGTTTTTGTTTTTGTTTTTTAGTCCACTTAATACATACACACTGTCACTGTCACTCTGTCAGTTAAGCTTGGTTGTGTGTTTTCCTTCCTAAGTTCCTATGTAATCAAGGACCACGAGGAACAGAAGCAGAGGGACATGAGCCTGTTTCCTTTCACTGTTTTGTTTTTTTGTTTTTTTGTATTTTTTTCCTTTCATTGCCTTTTCCAAGGTGCCTTGATCTTCAGTTCCTCCCTGATTTAAACACTATTTGTGCACACCTATGTATAACACATCTCCTGCCCACAAACCCTCTAGCTTTTATCTCAAAGGTCATATTCTCACTCTTTCAAATTATTCCTTGACTACAATCTTCAAAATATTCTTTATTGTTAATTAACATTAGCATACTATAGTATATGGTTCTTGGGAGCTGTTATGGTCACTCCTAAATATGAAGCACTTAAAAGAGTACCAAACACTTAGGATGCTGTAGGTTTATGTGAGGAATGATGGGATAGGTTTTTTTGCTGGCAGAGACATATTTCAGTTCAGTCTCTTTGGAACTTAAGAACATAGGGGGGATAAAGCAGGAAAAATATTCATTTGTACAGGCCTCACAGAATTTGGCTCACCTCCCTGAAGGTTTTTGTCTTCGAATTCTCATTTACCCATGTTTATGTTTAAAATTCCTACTAGCATTTCCTAATACATATTAGATTATCATTCTTCCACACATGCTCCAAAACTCAAGATTTTTGTACTTTGTTAATTTAATCATTAATTCACCTAGTATTCTGTGGAATAATATGTAATCTGATTTATGCTCTGACATTGTGCCGTTTTCACAATAAACGATGCCATCTCTGTTTTTCTCTGGTATTTGTTCTTGTTCTTAATCCATCTAAAAATAGTATCATTTTCAGAAGGCTACCTCTCTCTGATGAACACAATTGTGGCGCTAGTCTCTTAGAAGAAATCATGTCAGATCCAATACTCTTGACTTTATGGTCAGTTTGTATTCTCAATAACTAGGTACCTAATTCTGGCATTTAACTCCTCTTTTGTCCTTGCCTGACTCTCTAGTCATCAGCTGTAAGGTGACTGAGGCCCCATAGCTATTTTGTCTCTTTACTCTAACCCCAAGTGAGGGGAGCAAAGCCGAGAACATTCATGTTGCCATAGGTTCATTGTCTCTACAGATTTTTAGTATCTCTCTGTCTTAGATACTTAAATGCTAGCTTGCCCAATTTGTTCTTTGTGAATACACACTCGCTGGTATTCTGTTAGCTTCATTATCTATTTCAGTATGCTCTACAACTACGACAGAGCATGCCCTTTAAGTGCACAAATGGCATTTCAGAAGCTTCACCTCCCCAGAGCATCTCATTCAGTGTAAAATGTTTTCCATATTAAGAGCTTTACTTTCATTTGTTTTTTATATATTTTATTATAAATCATTTATTTTACATATCAATTCCAGTTTCCTCTCCCTCCCATTCTCCTGTGGCCCCCATTGAAACCCCCATTCACACTTCATGGAGGGTGAAGCCTTCTATGAGGGATCATCAAAATCTGTCAAGTTATTTGGGGTAGGGCCTAGGCCCTCCATGGGAAATGGGCTCCCAAAGTCCATTTATGCACTAAGGATGCATCCTGGTTCCACTGCTAGAGGCCTCATAGACTGCACAGTCCTCCTAGCTGACACCCACATTCATGGGGTCTGGTTTGGTCCTATGTTGGTTCCCCAATTGTTAAGACTGGGCTCCATGAGTTCCTACTCACTCAAATCAGCTGTTTCTGAGGGTTTTTCCAATGTTGTGTTGACTCCTTTGTTGGCCACTCCTCTGCTGTCCCTGAACCTGGCTTCCAGGAGTTTGGCTCAGTGCTTAGCTGTGGTGGATCTCTGTTTCTGTTTTCATCAGCTTCTAGATGAAGGCTCTAGGATGGCAGTTTCGCCACCTAGGCCACATTGTCATGGAGTGAATTCTCAACCTGTATTTTTACTAAAGATAAGGCTTTAGGCAAGTTGTGTAACCAACTTTAAGCCTCAATTTTTCTAGATAATCAAGTAGCATGAGCGTTAGGCATATAGGTGAAACAGTAGGTGAGATGAACATCACTTTAAATGGATAAAAAACTACTTGATTATATAGTTGTGTGTTGTATAGTTTCCAGATATATATATATATATATATATATATATATATATAATATAGTTTTGTAACCACCACACTCACATGAATTGTATTTAGTAATGCCAAGCAATTGGCTAGCAGATAAAAACTATTTTTTAAAACAGCAGCTTGACCTACTTCTTTCAACCCTTTCCATGTGGTCCTTTAGTCTTGTGTTCCTGAAGCTTCCCAGACTTTACCTTCTCTCTCCATTTTCATTCCATTCTCAGTGGCTGAAGTGGTGCCATTGGGTACCAAGAGAATTGCATAAAGAGCTCTGGTTAATGCTGCATAGGCCTGTCCTAAGACACGTGCTAATGTATCAGTACTAAAAATGTTTGAAATACTAATTTTCTCCCTAATGATCCTGAGCATTTTCTTATGGTTATACCTTAATTCCAAGCCTCAGGTCATTACCTCCACACAGTGAACGCAGCTGATGTTTCTGTGGTTTAATGTTCCTACCGTTTGCTTGATGACCTGTGCTTCTGTCTCTTTTACCAGAAGAATCTTAGGGAACGAAAACGAGGTCACCTGGCAAGCTTCATGTACAAAGTTTGCATTTCAGTGTTTATTCAAAAAATATTTATGGCACTAAAATATGATACCATAAAATCTGAATTTTCAAAGTGCAAGACACAAATGGAGTTACAGTGAATCAGTTCAATGTTTAAGACAAGTGTTTCAGTTTGATTTCCCACCATATTCTTTTCAACTTCTGTCTTCCCCTTCCCCTTTGTATACCATAAAATAAAATACAGATAACTTTGTTTGTTGCTTCTCTGATCTTAATGTTTTTGTGTATGTATATATAAAAGCTTATGACCCTAACAAACAGTAATTATTCAATTTCTGGAAGTTTTATTAATTGTATTGTTTGTAAGTACATTCCATGATCTTGTGAATAGAATTTAGTTTTCCTGGAGTATCTTTAGTTATCTGTTGTGAAATGTAATGGAAGCTTGGCAATCTGTGTGTTTTTGACACTTATCTGTGGTATTTTCCATCAGAATACGTGAAGATAAATGGCGATGTATGATGCGGCCATATAATTGTGATTCCTTTGATCACAAAACATTATTTTTAGAACTTCTGATATCTGAACTTTTCTGTGCACTTGAAAAATACTGTTTTAGGTCAAATTTATTTAGCATTTACTCAAAGATTTTTTCAAGTCCCAGAAGATTGTACCCATATTTTCCATGATCAATCAAAAGCATGTAATCCTAATTTGTAATGCAAGCTCTTCCCCACAGAAAATTGTGTCTATAAATGACTTTCTTTAACCTATCTGTAGTTCAATCCTTCTACCCAAATTGTAGGTTAGAGTCTTCATTTAGAAAACATGTACTAAAAAATTACACAGACACAATACACACACACACACACACACACACACACACACACACACACACACACTATATATATATATATATATATATATGGGATATTATTGCTTTATGAAACAGTCGTACATTCACTGATTGTAGATGACTCCATTAGTGTTCGGTGTTTTCATTTTCATTCTGATTTCTTATGTTATACAAATACACTCTCTTATGAAAGAGAGAGGGACAGTCAGCTATCTCTCTGCAGCTATGGCATCAGAGAAGCCTCTGACAATCTAGTGACTGCACAACAGTGAAGGGTTTATTTCTTCTATGTTAGATTATTGCTACAAGTTATACTTATTCTGATTAATAAATATAAATTTTATCAGTGTCTTTAACTTCTAAGTTCAGATGTAATATTGGAAGTTTCCAAACCATGCATCTTTTTGTCTTTGTTGATACATATTTTTAAGTTTCCTTCAGTATATTATCATCATATATTAGTTTGGCTTAATGGCTCATGCTTTACACTAAAGATTAACTTTCTCTCTGTATAGCATTTCCTAGTATAGGCTCTTGATAGGTTGTCAAAAATGGTAGCTATTCATTTTCTACTTTGCATTTAAGCCACCTTGCTAAATTCTGCTTGTATTTAGTTAAATAACTTGAGTCTTTCTTAAGATTTTTGAATTATTATTAGTATTAGTAAATTGCTTTATTGAATTTATTTATTTATTTTACATCCTGATCACAGTTTTTCCTCTCTCTTCCCTGTCCCTCCTCCTCACCTCATCCCTGTTCCCAACCCCTAATACACTTCTCCTCCATTTCTGTTTAGGAAAGGGCAGGTTTCCCATGAGTATCAGGAAAACATGGCATATCAAGGTGTAGTGAGACTGAGCACTTACCCATGTATTTAGGCTGGGCAAGGCAACCTAGTATAAAAAGTAGGGTATCAAAAGTCAGTGAAAGAGCTGGGGGCAACCTGGGTTCCCACTGTTAGGAGTTCCATAAAAGGACCAAGCTATGCAACTGTAGCATATACACAGAGAGCCTAGTTCAGCCCCATGCATGCTTCCTGGATGTCCCTTCAGCCTGTGTATATAAATATGGGCTCATGTGTGCCACAGTGTGTGTGTGTATGTGTGTGTGTGTAGACAGAGGACAACTTTGAGGTGTGAATTTCTACTAGCATGGCTTTCAGGGATCCAACCTGGGTCTTCAAGCTTGCATTGCAAGTATTTCCCACCTGCTGGTCTATTTCACCAGATTCTTTAAATCTGAAAATAAGATTCATCTGTATAGCCACTGGCTTCTTAACATTTCTGAAATTTAAAAATATCCTTTAAATCACATAAATCAACCCTGAAAAGTCTATAGTCCCTTCATTCTCATTTGTTCAATTATTTAATTAAAGGTCAAGTGCTAGCTCATAACAGGAACTAAGCAGATCCCTGGGGATTATAGACACAGCCCCATGCAGAACTGAACTTTTTTAGGAACTCAGTACTTGACCATCCATTTCCAATACATCTTGGTATTGATGGTTTAATAGGACCTAACTCAGAATTACATTTTAGAGGCATTGTCAGAGTGTGTGAGTTCTCAACCTTTGTAAGATGGTTACACAACTTCATCCACCTTCTTTTCTTTGAAATCTTGCTTAGTTTAGGCTAAATACTTAACAACTGTCACTGTCCTTTGCCTCTACATGTTGTAAGTTTTAGATGGAATGACTTTTCCCAGGTCACTATGTAATCCCTTTCCCATGTCTCTCTACTTCAAGATTCCTCAAAACTCACACTCCAGTTGTGTAATGCCATTCGATATTGCTGTCCTGTTTTATAGAGTAAGGTAGACTGATGATGCCCTTCTGATCTGATTGAGATGAGAAAAAGAAGTTTTTCGAGTCTTTAGAGTATTTCAAAATTTTAGTAACCTTTTTTTATTATCTATACTAGTTGTTTCTGACTCAAAATTATGAGTGCTAAAATTAACATCAACCTTAAGACTGTTAAGGATAGACTTGAAATAAGCTAAAATATTACAATCAACTCCATGATGTTATTATCCACCTTCTAACTTAGTGGTCATTTTCTGGGGATCCCTTAGGCTACAAATACCAGCTAGGCTCTACATGTGCTGTATCTGCTTGTATAACTAAGTAGTTATTAATTAGTGTCTTGCAGTTTTCAAATCTCAAAATCAATGTCTATCTCTTAAGTTACTATGTTGATTTCAACACAATGCATCCTTAGTCATAACTTCTGAGTTCCTAAGGAAATGAAAAACATGGTTAAATTATGGTCATTGCTCAAAAGTTTGTCAAGATTACTATGCATTATTTTATTGAATTATGTAGCACTCACTTTGTTTTTAGTAGCATGTTATTAATTTTGAATTATTGTAATATTTTAAAGCTAGAAAACATTGATCACTTGACAGCAACATCATTAGATATTAAAGATAAAAACATCTTAATATTATTTTCACCAAATATAAACAAAGAGGTCATTTTTTGAAGTTTTTGGTATATTTCCTCGTGTTTTAGTACTCATTTTGATAAGGTATATTTTTTAATCTTCGTTAATTTCAAGTCTCCAGACAAAGCCCAAGTCAAAAAACATGACCATGGTAAGAGCTGCACCCAAGTTAAATTCTGATGAAAACTTATCTGCTATGTTCTCTAGGTTGAACAAAGATCCCATTTGTTATGTATCTGAAGATGATCGATAGTCTTTATATTTGAAAATAACTTTTTCTAATTTGTGACATTAATAATCCTTGCTAAGACCCGTGAACTGATCTTTCATTTTTCTGCAATGAAACTCACTGATTCCTCACAATTCTTGCAAAATGTGTTTACATACTTGAGGGCATTGTAAATTCTTGCTACTCCTTTTAAGTTATAAAAGATTGAACATCTCATTGGTTAGATTAGGGACACAGATTTCGTATTGCTTTTCCAGTCACAACAGTTACAGAATTTAAAACAAATGCCATCTCATGCATGGCTGGAGCATTTAGGGGAAAAGTAAAAGAAATGCCTTGAACTCTTATACAGGTTGTTCAGTTCTTACAGGAAGGATGTGCACCTGGCAGTAAATAAGAAAAGGGAAACTATGACCTTAATTAAAATAACAAAGAAAATTGTTTAGTGAAAAGGTTAATGCTTTTTAACATATTTAAATATTAATAAAGAAAGGAAAAGAAAAGTTTTGACTTGACAGTTAAAAATCAAGCATGGATTTAAAAGAAAACTGCAAGACAAATTGAGAAGCCTTACTGAATGTGAACAGTGATACAGCTTTGATGTCACCAATTCCTTGCCTTTATGAATGAATGCAGAAACTGAATGTACAAATAATGAGAATTAATGTAGATGGAAAGCAG
This sequence comes from Cricetiscus sungorus, assembly GCA_030556225.1. Lineage (NCBI taxonomy): Eukaryota > Metazoa > Chordata > Mammalia > Rodentia > Cricetidae > Cricetiscus > Cricetiscus sungorus. Next base: position 35,301,637 of record JANBXA010000328.1, on the reverse strand, counting down.
TGCCCATCACCCCACCCCCAGATACTGATGTGAAGGTGTCCTCAAAAGTTGACCTTTTATCGCTGAGGCCAAAGTCTAGACGGGTGTGGACATCCCAATGGATAAACTCAGTCTTACTACTGTTCTGGAAAATCCCCAAAGCCCCTTCACTTTCTCTACTAACACATGATTCATTTGCTCTTCTGTTTCCTCTCTGCTGCATTCAAACACCTTTTTCCTTGTTCTGATACAACAGCTATTATTTGTAATTAAGTGTTTTATGTTTGATAAAAATGTTTTTTTAGCAATGTACTTAAAATAGCAAAGGCATTATCAAGCAAATACAATATGTTGACAAAACAGCCCATACATCTCCACTGAGAAGTATGTTTAACCCTGATCATTACATCCATTTATTGTCCTAACTCTTTTTGGGTTATGTGTGGAGGGTCTGAGAAAGGGTTTCTCTGTGTAGCTTTGGAGACTGTCCTAGGACATGCTCTGCAGATCAGACTCCCTTGAATTCACAATGATTTGCCTGCCTCTGCCTTCCAGTTGCTGGAATTAAAGGTATGCATCACCACCTCCTGGCCTTATCTTCCAAACTCTTATTTTCACTTCTTTTGTAGCATCAATTAACAGTACTAACTAGTGAGAAGCCTGTTAAATGAAATGCACATATGAAGTTACATGTCAACATCTCACACATACAATTTGCATAATAAAACAAAATATAAATGTTTATGCTTTTTTACATCTTTTCACAGAACTAAAATTTAAGTACTGCCTTAAAAATTTATCTTCATAATTTTCATGTAAGATTTTATACATTAAGAAGTTAGTTTGATATAATTTTATATCCAAGATGAAGACATAATGAATTCATTTTAGGTTAGAGAAATATGATTTTTTTGTATCATTGATAAGATTATGAAATAAATCTCATGCTTTTTGTAGGTTGATATATACATACATTATTATTATTATTATTATTATTATTATTATGTTTTAAAGGGTCACATAATAGCATCTTGTGATGCCCGTGGAGTTATAAAGTTGTGGGACTTCCGGAAGCTCATTCCAATCGTGTCCATTGATGTGGGTCCAAGTCCTGGCAATGAGGTGAACTTCGACTCAACAGGTAGGATCCCTTTTGTTTCACTCTTGTCACCAAACTGACATACTTTGTTTTACTGAAATGCTTTTACCTCTTAAAAGCTTTGGTAGTGCTTTGTTTGTAGTTTTATGTTTTGAATATACCAACTATGGTGTTCATAATTTACCAATATCATAAATCTTATTATGAAAGAATTATATTAATCACAGAAGGAAATAATAAAGAAGAGGAGATACACCATAAGCTGCTGACAGCATCATGTGTACCCTTATAGTCCATATCCTATAGAATCCTACCCAAGGTAAGCTAACTGGATTTCCTAAAACACTGGTGACTGAGTGGAGAAGAACCAAAATTGTATCAAGATGAATTTGAAACATTTTAATGAGGTACTTTAATTATAAAATTTAATAAATTGCTCAGAAATGCTCTAATATTTATATGCATATTCATCTATTAAGTGCTTTATGCTTTATAAAATTGTAGCATTTTTTCCTGCAATAGTGTAAGAATTATCAAGGAGATAAAATATTTTATCCCTACTGATGATAAAGAGTGGAATCTGCTGTTAAGTGAAGTAATTCCAATCATCCACTTAAAAGGTTAAATTCTGTGCATTTCCATTTTTAATATTAGCCTCTGTTAAATTGAGAATGGACAGTAGATCTTCCTTCTGATAGTGTTATGCATGTTTAAGATTTTTGAACTTTTGGGAATTCCTTAAAATCTTTGAGTTATTTGTGATAGATTGAAATTTTGATATGACAAAATGACCATTGATAAGGAAGAAATAAATATGTAAGAAGAAATGACAATTCTTTATTAAAAATATAGTCCATATTAATTACCAAGAGTAATACTGGAACTATAATATAATTGCTGTGTTTCTTGAACCTTGTTTTGTGTTACTATCATTAAACACTTCAAAATGTAAATAGTAAGTTATTTTCTTAAACTGCATTTTTTATTTTCTTTGCATATGAACACATAGTTACTGGATGTGGTGGTACACATGTTAGTACTTAGGAGGTAGAAGTCAGAGGATCCTGAATATAAGTGAAAGTTTCAAAAAGAAAAAGATTTTTGGAAACATAAATGACATTATGACACTATGGTCATGGTCTGCCAGAATTCAAAGATAAGGTACTGTGAAGAATAAAAGATTCCAACTATCAGTATTTTATTTCATACAGTTCTATGTAAGAAATTAATATTTCCATGTAACATTCTGACATGTAATTTGCATTGGCATAAGATCGCCATGGGAGTTTCTCCTATGGTGTCAAACAAGTCACATCCTAAACCCTTTTTGATTATCTTGAGCAGGCATTCAACTATTCATATCTTTGAATTGTGAGCTTTGAATGGTAAAACCTAAGGCTGTCTATTCTAATAATAGGAGTCAAGAGCTTTTTACAGGAATATTGTACAATTAAAGTAGCTTTATATTTTATCATCATTATTAGATGTGTTGCTGCTGACTTTTTATTGACCTGTGTTATCCAGTTGGAAAGTTCTTTGTACAGCTAGGCAAACATGATTTTAAATAAACACTAGCATCTATCTCCTGCTGCACAAGTCAATGTTTTCGAGTCTAAATACAGCAAATCTCTTTTCTTCTCCATGACTGCCAAGTTCCTCGTCATACACCAATGTTAGGAAGAGTATAGAGAATCAGTGGTATAATGATGAGAAACATAAAAGACAGAGACCCTGTCATCAGGTTGAGGAAATGTAATTTCAGTCCAACCTTCCTATCCCTTTGACCATTTCTTCAAGGAGCATATGATAATTAATTTTAATTCAATGTGCTTGAGAAATTACTGTCATAAGGCTTTTCTCATTGAATAATGAAAAACCTGTGCTTCTCTACAGGCATTCTCATTGACCCTATTTAAAAAGGTTAAAATAACCCAAAATGTGGATGACCTGGGGGAGTCCAAGATCAAATCAGAGCATGAGTAGAAAGATAGAATATAAAGAATATAGGACTTGGAATTTTGTAGTTGTCAAGAGAGTAAAGAGTGCAGATATGGAGCTGGCCAAATTGCAATAAGGATAAGTGACTCCTATATCTCTGCTACTTGCTATTTGTTTGGGATAAAACATTCAGTAAAGAAATTTTGCAGAACTACATTGTGGAAGCATCTGAAATATAATGATAAAATTAAGTCTGACTCAATAAAGTCAAAATATGTATTCATCTGAACATGATGAATTTCTATTTATTGATAGGGCAAACTAATGCAAGATTATGTAGTATAATGACTCCAAAAGAGCAAGAGAATATTGACCTTGCTAGAAATAAAATCTGTTTATTGAAAGCATATGTTGAGTTGTGCCAAGTCATTCCTGATCAAAATATGTGATAGTATTAAGTTGCATAATTATATGCAACCAAATTGTTCATCACAGCTTTACTGAAAAATCCCTGTTAGAGGCATCAGCCACTACTGTGCTCTGGGTCTAAGGAATGTCATCATCAGTAAACAAGCATTGCCACCTTGGTGTTAAGTAGTGCATGTGAATCTTGGCTAAGTTGGTTCAAAAAAGGAATGTATTGATTTTTTCATATTTGAAGTGATCACCATAGATATGAATCAGTTTCACAGAAGGACATCTGAATAAATGCTTTGTGCTACTATAAATTATGAGTTACTTTTGTAAATATTAGATTCCTAGTAACTGAAAACCTAACACAGTGTAAGAAATAGATTGAAGACCATAACACAACTGAAAGTGTTGTCTGCACTATTCATCTCAAATTTTATGAATATAAAAAAACAACTAATTTTATATAAGTTGTAGACAAATATTTTCATTTCAGATTTATAAAAGTATGTCCTAAGAAATGGCTCTTTGTCTGTTCAGAGATTGATGTCCTTACTGGTACATCATTTCTAACATGTAACTTTATAGAAACATTCATACTCTAGCAGTGTATGTGCAGAGTATATACTACAATTCAGACTCCTAGATTTAATAGTGTCTTCAGCAGCATCTATACTATGGACAAATTAATTAATCTCCCTGAACTAACTTTCCTAATGGAAATAATAGAGCAGATGGTTGTCTTAGTGTTTGATGGCTATTCATAGTGGTGTCCTGTAATAAAGAAATCTGAGGTCAGTCTTCCACCATGCTTCTTAATGCTAGAGGGGATCTCAGAGGCCATTTTATTCACTTTAGAAATAAGAAAAGTAACTCAGTCTTTGGATGAGTAAGATGTTCAAGAATGTGTGCCAGTCATGGATAAAATTGCAAGGCTAAACCCTAATTTTTTTATGATATTGAGAGTATGTTGAAATGGTTAACTAAGGGTGCTTTTATGTTTTATGAAATGTAGCTAGGTATTTATACATTTGAACATGTGTAAATCTTTGTGTGTAACTTTGTTTTCCTCTGCTGAATCAGCCTCTTGCACAGAACTGTGTGTGGCATAACATTATTTACATAATGTTTTATTTACAAGTACATAGCCTGTGACAAATACAGATTATCTGTGTTTATAGATGTATCCATATATTATTATAAACTTATAACACTGTATTTATGAGAGGATAAATGTTCCTTTCTCATTAAGCAAAAAGCCTCCTGGGAGTGTAAAACAGCAAGCTTTTGTGAATATTCACTATCTAAATAATATCTCTAACTTGGCATATTTAAAATGTCATATGTTTTTTTATTCAAAACTTTATCCCTGTTTCAGAAAATGTGAAATGCATTTGCATGATGAAACTAGTAAGAGTGAACTGCAAGGATTTATACACATGCCTTTTGACATCTTTTATTTCATTGTGCTTATGTACTTCAGCAATATTTTTTGCTCCTTTATAAAAGGTAATTCCAGTACATTTGTAAAGAAGTCACATCTCTAGAAAATACAGAGGCAGAAATTTGAGCCAGATGGAGACTCTCCCACAAAAAGCCTGTCAGTATCTGATCACTCAAATGGGCAAAGTTTCCCAGCCTTTGGAGATAATCCCAAATGTTTCCCAGGAGCAGAACCAAGCCAGGAGCACTAAAATGGAAGCCCCCCACCCAAAAGAAAAGAATTTTTTAACAAGATTAAAAATAGCAGATTGTCTTTACCCTAAGTTTTTCAGAACAAAACTTCCCCAAAATCTTTGACTCAAATTGATCAGTGTTGGTTAATAAGGCTACACTGCATTGTTGTGTATTTAAAAGTCAGTTTCTGGTTCAGCAGTGTTACTGCACGCCTGTAATCCCAGCACTTGGAAGGCAAAGGAAGTGGATCTGTGAATGTGAGGCCATCCTGGGCTACAGAGTAAATCCAGGGCAGCCATGGTTAAACAGGAGGGAGGGAGAGAGGAAGGGGGGAGCGAGGAAGGGAGAAAAAGGAGAGAGAGAGAGAGAGAGAGAGAGAGAGAGAGAGAGAGAGAGAGAGAGAGAGAGAGAGAAAGAGAGAGGGAAAGAGAAGCCAGTTTTTGTTGAACTCCTCTGATAGAAGCAGCGAATGGCATTAGAGAGAGCATGCATGAAGAAAAAACCTTGATTTGGAGATTGGTCTTTGCTTGTTTGTTTATTTTCCTCCAATACTTAATGGCTGAAAGATTTGGGTAGAATTTCTAAATATTTCTGAACCTTAGTTCCCTTGCAGGATCTTCCACTCCAGCCATGAGTGGGTACCAGGGATTGGCTAGGTATAGTTCCAATCAGTGGAGGAATGAAAGGCTAGAGGGAGGGGAACTGTAGGCAAAATTGTTTTGAAACAATAGCAGTTTCAAGCACAATATGGTGAGCAATTAAAAAGACAATACAATAAGGGTTCCTGAGACAGGGTGAATCAGGCAAGCCATGTGACTGACCCTGGAATTCTGCTCAGATTCAGTTTAGTAGCTTCTGGAAGACAGAGGGAAGGGGAGACAGGGAGTACAGACTTCGGGGGATCAGAGCAGCTCCAGTTTGCAGGACAAACTACAGCAGGGTGAGGACAGCATAGGGAGACCCTAGAAATTTGCAGAGGCTCCCCAGCCCTCCACTTAAACTGACTGAGTAAAGATTTGTGCATGAGAGCTTAAAGCCAAGGGAAATAGTCTAAAGGCATAGAGGAGAAAATTCCAGGAGTTCACACAGACTCACATAGGAAGAGTATGTGTTTCCTTCAGCCAGAGTAGAAAATCCTACAACTCTAAGGCCAAAAGGGAGAGCAGGGATTGCAACACGGCATCTTTACAAGAATGGAGAACTTGGAAATTCAAAAATCCTCACTATTAGGCCCTTAACAGAAAAAAAAATACACTAAGAAATGACACTCAAGAAAGAACTGTCTCCATAGTGAGAAAGCCCATGTCTCTGGAGTAAGTCTCCCACCACTGTCTTTCCAGTTAGAGAGAGGGTCTTGTGTCCTATTTTCATTCTCGCTACATATTTAATAACGTTGTTCTTATCTCCTTTAAACAGATGAAGATATTAAGATACCAAAACTTTATCCATCTTGTTTTTTTCCACTGTTCAAATGTAACGTTTTCATTCAAAACCAGGCAGTCTATATCCTGAGATATAAGTTGTATATGTTTCTACTCTTGTTTAAGTTATTTTTGTATATTGATACCAATTTAAGGTTATTTTGTTAGAAAATACTGTACATAATGTTTCTACTATTGTTTAAGGCACTGTACCTATACTATACATTCATTTAACAATGAATGTAAATTTCTAGTCCTTTAAAGTTATTATTATAAACTATTTATGATAATAAAAAGTGCAGGTTAGCAGACAGTCACCTATTACAGGCAAACTTGTAGTCTTTGTAGGTATGTTTGCAATGTCAAACATAGATATATTTTAGATAGATAAGTACTCTTCCAACACTTCAGAGTTCTACAGAATATAGCATTTAAGATGTTTTGATAGCATAAGGTTTTTTTTTTATAACTATGAGACATGTCTGTTCCTGGTAGCACTAATTTACTTCAGAGAAGATGATGAACATTGAAGAAACTCCATATGCAGTTTATTTTCTTTGACAAAAGTTAGCCACTAGGCAAGAAACTGCCCTTGCCTCAATTGCTGACAATATGGTGTCCAAATTGGACAAGTAGGACACCATAGAAAGTGATTATGGAACTTTGCTAAGACAAGAGAGGATAGTTCTTTAAAATTCCTGCTTCATAGAAAAGTCTGTCAGATATTCTAAGCCTGTAGGCTGAAGATGGATGTCTTGGGTGACTGTTCAGGCAGCCAGCTGTTTCTGTCATTTCTTAGTTTTGGAAAATGTTTGCTCTGTACTTCCTGTTTACTCAGGTAATAGTGTATCTTTCTCAGATCTCTGGGGGAGTTGAAGACCAAATACTTTTATAGTTTTCCAGGGTCACCAAATTCAGAAAAGAAATTCACAAAAGAGGTATGAAGTGTATAAGGTTGAGATGGAAAAGGATAATTTGGGGATGGTAATGTAAGTTAGGATAGAAAGTGACTTAGGTACAACACTTTGAACTCACCAAGATCGGGTAGATAATGGAGTGTTTTCTCTGAATTTGTCAAATGCAAATTGACTGAACATTGTTAATGTAATTCTTACACGTATATATTTGTATATAGCTATTGTGCTTATTGTGTACAGTCTTACTATGTTATATAAAACCTTCCCTTTTTATTAAGACAAAAAAAGAAGGGGGTGGAGAATGTGTGATCTTTTGATTGCATTCTGAAAAATAAAGCTTGCTTGTCATCAGAGGGTGAAGTTAGCCACTAGCTGACCAAAATTAACCATAGATGTTTGGAGAATTGTAGCTGGATAGGAGACAGGAAGTTGTAAGACAGGACTGAGAAAGGATCTCCACCATTTTGGAAGAAAGAACAGAATAGGTAGGAAGTCACTGCTTCCTTGCTTCTCTGGTCTTTGAGGTTCTTAACCCTGTATCTGACTCCAAATTCATTTAATTGATAAAGAATAATTGGTTAAGGCATCAGACCCTACCTAGGTTTGCTCTGCAGGGTTAATGCCACTGCCAACCTTGGTTACAGATACCTCTTTCTGCAGTGGGTAGTTGCGAATGGGGAGAATCACAACTGATACAGTGCTGAGAATAAGTGGCTTTTAAGTGCTGGGTCCTAAATGGGAATGTGTACATCACCCCCTTGAAGGGCCAGGAATATCTTGAAGAAAGAGAAGGCATGACATGCAGATCCAGAAGATGGGGATGGGTGCTCTGAATCAGTCTTCAGGATGCAACACAGCTGTGCACCCACTAACTCACTACCACTGTGGTAACTACACAAGATTAAAGCTGGGAATGTCTCATCATGCATAGGGCTCCTGAGTCCCCACCCCTCTGTGGGGGACCACCGGGACTGCTAGGGAAAGGAGTATCTTTTCCTTCAGTGATGTGGTCACCTTAAAGTTGCCTAAGCTCCATCAAATAGTTCATGAAGCAACCATTTCTAAACTTAGTGGGTCCCACACACAAGCAAAATGATGAGAGCTTGATGACAAGAAAAGGAGTTTCAACAGGAGACCAGACAGAATACGAGGACAATGGGGACTAAAAATTACCCAAGTTTGCACTACAAATTAGTTACTTTGAACTTTCTTTTTATTTATGCTTTGTGTTTTTCACATCATGTGTCTTGATCCCATTTATTCTCCTATCCCTTTGCATCCACTCTCTGCCCTTGAAACCCCCATTCCCTAAATGCGAAATAAAATTTAAGAGAAAGGAAAAAAGAATCTCATCATGGAAGCTGCACTGTGACACAGTGAGTCATACAATAACCCCTTTGTCCATATATCTTTACTTGCAAGTGTTCATTGCAAAGAGCCATTGTTCTGGTTCGAGGCCTCTGGTTTCTGCTACACTATTGATGCTGGCCCTCACTGGGACTCCTCTTGGATATCCTGTTGTTGCCCTGTGTCATAGAGATCCTGCAGCTTTGGGTCTGTAGGACTGGCCCATTCACATGCTCCAGCGGACCATAGGTGGGGTGCATGTTGGGGTGGGGCAAATCATAATTCTGGTTCTGGGCCTGGGTAGTTTTAAGGTGGGTCAGCCCACCAGCTCTCCCCTATCCTCACCACCAGGGTGAGCTCTCCATCATTGCCCTGGCTAGTTCACCCCTTGCAGTGAGTGATGAGCTAGGGGTGGGGCTGGCTTTCTTGCTTTCATGCTCTGTGTGTGTGTGTGGGGGGGGGGGGGTGGTCTACTCTCTCACACATGCACCACACCTCTACTGAGCTGCCCAGGGGAGGTGCAGGAACCACTCTCCCAAGTGCTCCGGCTCACAAGGGGCAGGGGCAGCTAGCTCTCCCCCCCCCCCTTAATGACCTCAGGACCAGCTCTCCCACCTGCCACAGGCAGAGGGGCTGGGGCTGGGGTCAGGGGTGTACCTCTCCCCCTTACACACCACCATATGGCAAATGAAGGGTGGGGCCGGATCTTCCACCCTCACGTTCTAAGGGGCTGGCTCACCCCTGTCCTGTCAACCCTGTCAACAGGGTCAGCTCTGTTTTGATGCCCAGATGAGGTGCAAGGTCCACTTTCTCTAGTGTTGCCATGGGTAAAAGGGAGGGTCAGCTCTACTGTGCTGCCCAGGTGACATGTAGGACCCTCTTCTGCTTCAGTAGATGATGACCAGGAGTAATTCTCCCTACTGTTGCAGCCAGTGAGGGGGTGGGGTCAACTCTGTACAGCTCTATCCTCTTGGCCTTTGGTACAGGAGCCAAAAACATCAACACTGACAGCATCTGCTTCAGGGCCTTGAACCCAGACATGGGCCCCAGCAGCAAGTGGTCCAGGCCCAGACATCACCATGGCCCTGGGTTTGAGAGCAGACCACAAGATATACAACAAACCTCACTTTATGGGTTTTATTAGTAAAGAGTGGGGAAAGGGAAGAGGGGTATGTGCAGGCCTGTCTGGAAGAAAAGTGGCAAGAGAGGGAGTGGGGTGTGTATGGTCACTTAGCGAGTGCGTACGGGGGCTTATGTAGCCACCCCAAGCATGCGTATACATTATGTAAGGCCCTGGATTACTAAACGTTTTGTCTGAATACTGACTGCATGCACAGCCAACTGAGAAATGCTAACACCTGGGGTGACTAAGCTGAATACTGATGGCCATATGTGCAGCTGGCCCTGCGACCTTGATGGAAATGACAACATCATCCCCAGACTCATTTCTTTCACCTCTTCAGATATGCCTGTGTTCACAGGAAGTGACCCATACTCTCTTTCTCTTTCTCTTTCTCTCTCTCTCTCTCTCTCTCTCTCCTTCTCTTTGTCATCTCTCTCTCCCTCTTCCCCTCCTCCTCTCTGCTCACTCCCCTCTCCCTGTCCCCCTTTCTGTCTCCTTCTCCCTCCTCCCTCCCTCATACCACAGCACACATTTGCTCACTATAATAGTGCCCATCTGCCCAGCCCCTTAAGGCAGGGCCTATGTGCTGATCTTGTTGTCCTGCTCAGTCCATCATGCAGAGCCAGAAGATGGGGATGGGATCCAGGGAAGCCATATTCCTCAGAAAACCAACCAGTTAATTTCATATTTCTAGCTATAGGAATTTTGGACAAAAAGATTCATACATTCAAAAATGTTAATAATTTCAAGAATTTACTTATTCTGTTTAACTTAGAGCAGAAATCGTTAGTATTACCAATTAGAGCACTGTACAGCTGCAGTCAGTTATTGCCGTTTTCTTTACATTAATTATACAATTATAGCTTAGTTATCTCATGAACTACAATGAAGTGTTTGTAACAGGATATACAGAGGCAAACAAAAAGCATTTTAATTGCTTTGATGAATAAATAAAATAAATAAAATTGTACACACATACATATATAAAATTGCATATATATATATGTGTATATATATATATATATATTTGCATATTAACAGTTGGAATGGAGCATATGCCCCCAAATCAGATAGATCCTACATTAGCTACTACAAAGGATCCTGCTTTGGATTTAATCAAGATTTTTTGTGGTATTATATTAGAACTGCTTTCTAAGGTATACTAGTAAACAAATAATGTGCAGATCGATGTCAAATTATTCTTCCATCACACCTAAGTAAAAAATTCATAAAGCTTTGCATCTATGAATCAAGTGTGACGGGTAAGTTGTATATATATTTACATCATTTAGAAATAGTAATGAGCTATGCTGATATGCTTACTGACATAACACTTTGAATTTTTCCAAGGGATGCTCAGTTTAGAAACCTACAAGGAATGGATTGTTTTCATCTAAGAGCGTACATTAGTTATTAGATTAAATGGTAATAGTTAAAATTCAATATGCACATGCTACATGGTTCAGATCCAGTAACCAAAGAATGTGCCTTCTTTTTAATAGTCTGTTATACAAAATTGAATAGATAATCATCTTTAATCTGCCAAGATGATACTTTTTAATAGGATAATCCTTTATGGAAATTTGCAGTTCAACAGATGTGCAAATCAAACCAGAACAAACAGCACACTCAGTCTGAGATGGAGCTGGTGCAGTTGGCACTTGTGATAACCTGCAGTGCTAGTTATCTGAAATTGAATTTCAAAAAATATTCAAATATGATTTACTCAATCTGATTGAGCTCTGAAGTGTCTCTTCTCACTTGTAATTTAAGAGTGTAAGTAAGAATTGCTCAAAACCATCATGCATCATGCCAATAGAAAAAAAAGGACAAGAAGAAAATAGAGTATTTTAAAAATTAGCACTAAATATTTTGAATAATTAATTTGATAAACACTCATCATTTCCCACTCATTTTTGTTGCTCTAATAATAGAAAACATATCCATTTAATTAAAAAGTACTTAACATAAGCTTGTTGTATGCCTTGCAATGAATTAAATGCTGGGGTGTAGTGGAGAAAAAAAAATAGGTGAGATTCTATTGTTTAAAGGGCATTACAAAAGCATCCATGGTTTCAGAGGATAGCAGGGAGTGTTACAAATTTTAACCCAAACTATTCCACTTGCACTATTGTGTATGTGTCACTCCATAGCTGTTTGTAAGGAGGATATCTTGTGTCTGTGAATGGAGGTAGAGAAGAAAATATAGGCACTCAGAAGACAGACTAGGTGTACCTTTCTCTGTTTCAATGAATTGTCTTTACTATGCTCATCATTCCTTTTTATCATTCTTCTCCAGTTATTATATGCTGTTTCATTTGTTCTATAGACAACCTTAGGGACCACTTGACGTCATCCAAATTTAACTGTAACCATGGCTGCTATGTTTCTCCCATTTTTACTCTTTTTCTTCTTACTTCTCTCTCTTATTCAAACATTTTAGCACAAAAACTAATTTTGGCATAAGATAAATTAATGTAATCAAATTATATTATTATACCAGTTTTGTACCTCATCTTTACTATTTCATTTTTCTATTTTAAGTATATATATATGCATATATTCTAATGTCTCTGTAACATTCATTAAAATTTCTGCTTTAATTCTACACTACATTCTTATACTTTTCATATTTATATATGTCTATGAGTTGTATCACCCCTGTCTCCTAGGTAATCTCTCCCTCATTAATCTTAGCATTTAATTACCTAGTACATTGTGACACACTTGTTTCCTACCTAGGATTTCTGCTTCACGGTGTTCTATGCTAAATACCCTCATTCCAATCATTCTCACTGAGCAGTTACAGTTAACTTTGTAGCACTCTCTCCTTCCAGAGTCTGGTGTGATGAAAGTGTGAGTGAATGACACAGATTTCTTGAGAAGATACAGTTCATGAATTCACTACTCTTTCAATCAAGAAACAATGACCAAGTACCACTATACAAACATAGATATGTGGCTCTTGCTAACAGTTAGATATGTTTAACTTTCACTACTATCAGTCTGCTCTGTTCATTTCCTCATGTTTAGGGTTTAAGAATCTTCTTGAAGATACTTGCATCAGTGTAACTTATATGAAGGATGCATTTCCTAGATACTTAGAATTATTTTGTTAGTGAGGCAGCACATTTTGTTTATGCATTCTGAAATTCTTAGTCACTGGGAAATAGTAACCATGGAACTCATCTCCAGAAGCACAATCTCTTAATAACTGGTTACATCCATCACATAATAGCATTATAACTATCTAACTATCTGTGGATAATGTCACTCATGCCACTAGCATGTCTTCCTGTCCTTAGTCTTAAGGATTTTGCTAACACCAAAAAATAATCATTACCTTTATTGACAAATCAGATATCTCGTGTTTTAAGATAGTTAAACTAGGTTATATATTTGTAGAATTAGTTCCCCTACTCTTCTTCCCTGACACAAACTTTTCTGTAACTATTTTCTCTGCTTAGCCCAACATCCATCCAAGTAAATGTTGTTTCTCATAGGAAAGTTTGTCCTGACTTTGGACTTTGGGATAGCTACCTTTTCATGTTACAAATATCATGTTAATAGTGGTACTTAAAAACATAATCATATGTCAGTCAGCCAGATGTAAATATTCCATTTTAGTGAAGGTAGCTGAACTTGTGTTAACAAAGCTGTATTTGCTATGATTCAAAATAAATTATCTCTCTCATGTGATGTCATTTATTATATTAGAGTGCCTCACTTAGGTATTTAATGATAAAATAATGACAGCATTATTTACATTAATTATGAAATAATGCTAAAAATGATTCAAATGGTCATCTTTGAACAGTAACCATGAAAAGATAATCACTAAAGATACTTCAATGTCTAAGTATACATCCATCTTGCCCAAATAAGGTATCTTAAATTTACATGATTGGATGCCATACAATCTTCAAAACACAAGTGTGCTCTAATACAATTTGAACACAGAAGCTCATGATGCATTCAGTAGTGTGCCTGTCTCTGCTGGGTTGCTTTTGTAGTTTCAGTTGCAAATGGTTAACCAGAGACCAAAAATATCAATGGCAAATTCTAGAAATAAAGACAATAAACAGTATATGTTTTAAATTGTGTGTTCTTCTGAATAACATGATGAAAAGTCACATTGTCCTACCAGTCTTGTCTAGGAGACCAACCTTTTCTTTTTCACTAACTGAAAATGTCAAACTGGGATAGGGCAGAAACCATATTCTTGTAACTTATTTTATAGATGTCATTCTGTTTCATTATTTAAATCTTCTGTTGTCTCTGCTTCATGAATTGTTTCATTACATACATACATTCATTCATAGGAAACTATATAGCACATGTAAATTCCCTTCTATCTGCATTTTTGGACATCAGCTAGAATATATCTCCTGCGGTTAGAGAAGACAATGTAATGAAAGCCAGTGTACTGGCAAAATATAGACCCTAATCTGTCAGTAGCTAGGTATGTGAATGAGCAGACAGATTGATGGGAGGAGGCTGAGCTGCTCTTCCTCCATCTGAGTTTCTTCCTTCTTATCATTCTATGTTCTTCATCTTTCTTTGTTACACACAGAAGCCAACTTGCCCACTGACTCACATTTGGAATGACTAATGGGAGATTCAGATACAAGAGCCAGATCTGAGGTTGAGGAAAGTGGAACATGACACAATCCTCTCCAAAACTTGTTTAAGTGCCTTTACAAGCCAGCTGTTGTAGTGCAACTCAGCCTACAGATGCAGCTGTGTTCCCACAGACCCACAGCTGTGTCCTTCCTCCCTGCTGTGGGACTCCACTTCCAGCCAGTCTTCTGCATAGGTCATTTCCTCTCCTGTTCCTTTTTAGCTTTATGCAGTAACAATTTTCCACTGCTTCTAATTATGCATGTATTTTCTCAGTTATTCCTCTATATTTTCTTCATTGGAAAATAGTCCCTTCATTTATAATTCTCTTTAAATCTTCTGTCCAAATGAGACTTTTTTGTTTCCTGCCGGGGCACTGACTGGCACAGATGTGCATATGAAGTTTGGCACGGAATCCAAAGAAATGAGTGTAATGTTTTCTGTGCAGTGCTTCCCTTATACCTGATGTTTTAGACTCAGAATGCAGTTAGTCTTGAATATTAGTAATATGCACCTTTATTTGAAAGAGAAGGAAAGCAGTGCTGACAGAAACTATACAGAACTAGTGCTTTTTAAACTGTTTGTTGAATATAGAAGATGGAGCAATGATTTCTCGTGTGTTGACTAATTCCTATTCATCTCCTTTTACACGTGCTGGAAAGAGAGAAGAGTGAAAGCGATTAATTGGAAACCAATAGAAGCTGGTGTATATACCTGTTAGAGGCTAATACCTGATCCCCTGACAGTCCTTCACGTGTAGGAGGGAGACTTGCCATTCCATTCTCCGATGGTTGCAATGTCTAAGTCCTAATTCCTAATGTCCAACTCACCTCATCCCTCTATTTCTGCCTCTGTGAAAGGTACACTTTGTTTGATGGTTTAGATGAGAAGTGGCCCCCATAGTCTTAGCATTTGCATACTTGATCACTATTGGGTGTGCTGTTTGGAGAAATTTGGGAGGTGCAGCCTTGCTGGAGGAAGCATGCCACTGGGTTGAGAATTTAAAGCTTCTCCTACTTTCAGTTGAATTCTGATTCCTGTTCGTGATTCAAAGTGGAAGCTCTTAGCTTCCTGGTCCTGCTGCCATGCTTCTACTCTGCAATTATGGTCTCTAATACTCTGAAACTGTAAATCAAAATAAAGTCTTCCTTTGATAACCAGCCATGGTCATTGTAATTTACCACATAAACAGAAAACTAATAATACACCTTTCTGAGTTAAGATTTCAGAAGGAGACAAACAGGTTCTGCTGAATTCCCTCTATTTATGGCCTTCTCATTGTGAAAGCCCATCCCTGGCCACACAAATCCTTGTATCCTTTTCTGCCTGCAGAAGAATTCCAACAGTAGAGGTCTAAATTACTGCAACTCTTCCAATATGGGGTGAGTTTGTTCATTGTGAGGAAATGGTAGAACACATATGAAGCAGCAAATTGATGTTCTGAATTAATTGAGTCAAAATCTAGTCCTGCTGACATCCTGCCATTCATATGACTCCTCTGTAGACTCCTCAAGTGGTTGTAAACTGAGAGGGGAGAAGAAAGGCTTTTTCACTGAAGCTTACAAATCACAGTAATATTCAGATCCCTTTGATGTGGCTATATGAGGTATTATCTTTTATAAGATCTACATTTTTCATTATCCTAAATAATTACTGAAAACAATGAAAACAATAACCTGTTTGATATCACACAGATCAGAGTTAGTGATCTGTATTTCTTATATACTATATGTCAAATCACTAATATGTATTTGATAATATATTTTAATTATAATTTTCACTTTAATTATAAGCAAAGGAAGGAGAACAAGCCAGAACAACAGTATTTAAAGAGGTGTATGTTTTTTTATCTGACTTCTACAACCAATTAGTTGTCTAACTTCAGTTTCTTAAGCTCTCTCTCTGCCTTAGTTTCTCCCTCTGAAAACTGAAAATTAAAAAAGTTTACCTGCTATGTTGTGTGTGTATTGTGTGTGTGTGTGTGTGTGTGTGTGTGTGTGTGTGTGTGTGTACATTCCTGAGATAAACCATGTAAATTCATGAACATGACATAACTCTGTATCTGATATTTACATGACAATTGAACTAATTTCTGCTATTAGTTACTCCCAGAAACACCAATTCTTTTTTTTATAGGTTAGATTATTAAGTGAATTCTCATATGACATAAGATTTTCACAAGAGAACATATAGCATATAACTGGTATTTGATAATCCTTGGCTAATTATAGGTATATCATATAAACCATTGTTCCTTGGAATATAGCTGTTTTTGATATTTAACAAAATTTATTTGATTTGACCCATATAACTTAATTTTGTGCTACTTCATTTCCTCATTTTACATAAAATATTGTTCATAGTTAAACTCCTATTCTAAAAAATATGAATTAAAATTCAAGAATGGAGCTAAGAATGTGTTAGTGAATGTGTACTTTAACTTTCTGTAGAGCATGTCTATGCCTAGAAATCAGGCAGTATTTTGCATTTTGGTCACTTTTCTTTGCAGAGATAATGAGGGTGGGGGCACTTCACAACTGCAGGCAACTGCTTTGAGCTCTAAACACTTTGAAGATATTAGCCCATTGATAATCTCTTCATTTTTTTAGAGAGCAATGCTATCTTCCCCTGAGTACAAAAAGATGGACAGTTATTGAATAGAAAAGGCTTTTGTCTAGTCCATAGTCTGGTGTTAAAATATCCTCTTCTGAAAGACATACATGCAACATCAGAGAGTTCTTGAAAATGTTGAGAGCTTCATCATACTGGCTCATTAATTTTATTTGAACCCAGAAAATTAAATTTGTATGGAAAATATTCTTGACAGGGTTAGAGACTAGATTGTTTTTTTTTTCTAAGCTGGCCAACTTGGTGATTTGTAAGTTACTTAGTATAAGGAGAGAGAGAGAGAGAGAGAGAGAGAGAGAGAGAGAGAGAGAGAGACAGACAGACAAACAGAGAGACAGACAGAGAGACAGAGACAGAGACAGAGACAGAGAAATAAAGACACGGACAGAGAGACAGAGAGAAATATGGCTTCATTTCTGCCAGCAATACACTGAAAAATGTACATACAGCGAACTATTTGAAGGGCACAGCTAGCCAGCGATTCTCTCTCCTGTGTGTTCATAAAAGATATCTTTTCTTATAAAAATATAAACTGTTAGAATTCAGAGGAAAAATATAAATATTATGTTTTACTCGATGTTGATTCTATATGCATTAGGTTGCTGTTATTGTTAATTTGATAAGTTCAACTGGCAAAAATTTTGATTCAAAATAAATCTCTGTGCCATTAAAAACTGGCATATACATATATATGCAGTTCTTCCTAGTGTCTGGCTTAAATAAAAAAAAAAAAAAAAAAAAAAAAAAAAAAGCCTTATCCGCTGATGAGCTTGTTCTTACAGTCAGATCCCCAAACCTTCTGAAGTCACCACATCCTCTGAAAGCTTCCCTTGTAGTTCAATAGCTTGGCAAGTTCCTTTGGCTTTTGTGTTCTTTTGCTTTTTTATACTTATATAAAAAGTAATATTGCTTTCACTCAGAGATGGTGATAAAAGCCTATGATTTAGGGCACAAATAAGCCATTTATTTATGCTATTCAGACTACCTAGCTTCAGGGTATCACAGTATTGCTTGACTTCAGGACAATTTAATGTGTAAAATAGAAGTGGCATGCTGTACATCTTTGATTATATCTTGTGGTTTGTGTCTTTTAGTTAGATTACATGAATGGTGAACTACCCTCTTTTTCTAATTGCGTGTGCACTTGAAAAAAATCAACGTGTTCCAATTCTAGAAGACCATTATCTAGGAAATAACTGGTATATAATTCTAACTATTTCTTCAAGGTGTTAGAAATTACACCCAGCCAGACCCTCCATCCCCAGAATGTCTTAATTCCAGTTGCAATTACTTCATCTGAGAGTGTGCTAGCAAGATGGCTTGACCAGCTAAATCCTTGCTGCCAAATCTAACAATTTGAATCTGATATTCAGGACCCACATGGTAAAAGGAGGAAGGAGATTTGACCTATGCACCTAGACACACACACAGAAAGACAAAACAAAGAAGCAAACAAATAAATAGATCCAGTATTTTTTTCCAAAAGGTACAGAACAGTCTCCATTTTTTCCTATTGTGACATGGGTTGGAATCCCTGAAAGGTGTCTAGGGTCAAAAAATCCTGTTGTATCCCAAGGGCACCTCATAGGATCTCAGTATTTTACGACTTCTTAGCCCCAGAAACAAGAGTTGAGGTTTCTCCAACATCATTTTAGGTTTCCAGAAATGTGACAATGTAAGAAAATTCAAACCTTCAGGTCTGGGCCACAGAATCCTTGGAGATACTACCATCATATTTTGACCTTAGTTGTGATGGTAGAATCTTGAAACCCAATTTTTATTTCATTATATAGGCACAGATCACTCATGAATGCTAATATCCAAGCTCTCCTTTTTCAGAATTCTTTTCTCTAATTAGTAAATTAGAGAATATTTTTTCTTTTGCTGCATTTGCTAAATTATTGATATTTCCTTTGTATAGTATCATCATATTAAGAAATGCCTGTGAACTGATTATTCACACAGCATGTCTGTTGGTGGTCTTTAGCTCTCTAGCCATTATCATTACTTTTTACAAAATTTTCGAATAATTTCCTGAGTCTTCACTAGACTCTTAAAGATCAAATTTTAGCATAATGTTTTTTGGAAACCTTGCTTCATTTTTATTGCTAAATGTTTTGAAGTTCTAATTAATTACATCATTTCCTCTATTTCTTTTCCTCCCTGCAGCCCTCCATGTCTCTTTCTTTCAACAGCCCTTAGGTCCTCACTCAATTCTCTCAAATCCATGGCCTCTTTTTCTTTGATTGTTATGATTACACACATGCAAACATATGCATAAATATATACATACAACCTTTTGTATCCATTTAATGTAGACTATATATGTGTATATATATACACATATATATATATATACACACACACATATACATGCATATATACATATATTCAGGGCTGACCACTTGGTATTTATTGGCTTACCAATTAGGGAGCTTTTCCCTGAGGAAAAAAGTAAATAAACCTCTCTCTCAGCAGTCATTATTTGTCTAGATTTGGGACCCTGTGAGATTCTCCTCTTCTGTTTAGCATTTCGATTAAGCATGTTTCATTTTTAAAAGTGGAGTTTGGCCTTTTGCACTTAATAGAATATAGCAAAGTTAATAATAATAATAAAAAGCTCTTCTACATAGTAAAAAAGGGTCTGTCTTACTCTATATGTTGAATGGTTTGACAGATTACAATATTTACTCACACCATCCCCACAGGAAGCACAAATAGGAACAACGTTCCCTAATACTTACTTTTTCATAAAAGGAAAACAATTAAAAAAGTAAAAATTTCTACTACCAGACCAAAGTTCTTTAGCATATACTTACTTCATTAACTGGCAAGAGTTATTTACTGACCCCAACTAGTAAAAAAGATGAGAGCCAGAGAGCTGGCTCATTTGGTAAAGTATTTGCCTTATAAACATAAGGACCTAAGTTTGTTCCCCAAAACACAAGTCTAAAGCCAAGCATGGCGAAATCCCTGTGCCACACAGGCAAAGACTATAAAGACTATAATATTTTTAGAGCAGTGGCATCCTAATCTAGCCTCAAATACAGGTATTTTTTTCCCCTTTAAAGTAAAGAAAAAGGACTGAGAGTTGTGTTCCATTGTATAGTATCCATTTCCCACAAGAGTTCTGTTCTTTGTATCCTTGGTGGAAACCTAGTTGTATCTACCCAGGGTGTAGTTCTAATTGTTGAGTTATAATCAACAGAAGTTGACTGTGTCCTCTCATCTGACAAAGGAAGTGATCAAAAGGAGCTTATATAGCTTTCAAATTCTAAAAGAAAACTACACTTAAGAACCAGCTATCTAAAAATAATGGAAACAGAGAATTAAGGATGACAGGATTTAGGCTAATGAACATGATACTCAATTTACTATCAGCAAGGTAAGATAATATTTTCAAATTTGAATAGAAAGAACATCTGAGTATCATGAACACTTCTCTCTCTTGGCTAGTGGTGAGTGTGTATGTTGGAGTAGGGGTACCTCCACAATTACACTTAGTTGGGCCAGTGTAAAACAAGGCAACCCCTGTTTTAATTAGGGTTTATTGCTCTGATGAAACACCATGGCCAAAACCTTGAGAAGCAAAGGTTTTGTTTTGCTTATACTTCCAGGTAACAGTGTTGTCCCTGATGGAAATCAGAGCAGAAACTCAACAAGGTCAGGAACCTGGATGCAGGAGCTGATGTAGAGATCATGGAGGAGTGCAGCTTACTTATGGTATAGATATGCTTTGATATATATATATATATATATATATATATGTTTATATATCATTGTATATGTATACAATATATCTATTGTATATATATCTATATACAATTAGGTTTCCACCAGGGATACAAAGAATAGAACTCTTGTGGGAAATGGATACTATACAATGGAACACAACTCTCAGTCCTTTTTCTTTACTTTAAAGGGGAAAAAATACCTGCATTTGCGGCTAGATTAGGATGCCACTGCTCTAAAAATATATATATGCTATGGTATAGATATACTTTGCTTTGCAATGGATTTTCTTTTAGTGATACAATTTAAGGTCAATTTTGTGATATGTATATTTCTCCTCTTGTTTAGGTATTGTGTTTATATAGCTCATTTAGAATGTAATGTTAGTTTAACACAGATTATAGATAATTACCTATGATAATGAGAACTTATAGTTGTTAGTTAGGATTTCTAGATATGCAAAGATGTATTTGAGATGAATAGGCATTCTTCAAACCTTTCAAAGACCTACAGAATATGGCGTTTAAAATGGTTTAGGGTTTTTCTTAAAGTGAGGCACAACTGCTCCTGGTAATACCATGTCCATCAGAAAGAAAGATGGACATCAAAGAAACACATTATGGAGTTTGCTTCTAATATGGCAAGAATGGCCATTTGTACAAAGTACTGCTCTTCAGGACTGTTTGACTTTATGCTGTAGAAACTGGACATGCAGGACCCACAAAAAGGTGACTGCTGATTCAAGATGGACATTGCTACAGGATTCCTGCTTCATGGAAGAAGCAGACATTCTGCAGGACACAGAGAAAATGACTGACAAACTGCCAATACAGGTGGACAGTTTAAAGTTTCCTGCTTTGTTGAGGAGTCTGGAGATACACCATGGCCTATGGGCTGAAGATGGAACATTACAGAAGAATTTCAGGTGACTGATCAGACAGTGAGTTGTCTCTGTCATTTCTAGAGTTTATATATTTTCGTTCTGTGATCTTTGAAGGAGTTGAAGACAGGTAGTTTTGGTTATAGTTTTCCTTAGTTAGGATTAAAGATAAGTTACATATAGGACTTTAGACTCACAAAGATAAGATAGATGATATTTTTTTTTAAGTCTTACAAAATGTTAATGGACTAAATATTGTTAACAGTGATTCTTATTTGATAACTGTTGTATGGTATATTTTGCTATGTCAAGGTTAAAACCCTTCTTTTTATTTTAGACAGAAAAGAGGAGATGATGGGAGATGTTATTCTGTAAATATGTTTCTCATGCTGGTTAATTAATAAAGCCCTGTTGCCCATTAGGAAACTAGATAGGCGGGGCTAGGAGACTAGGAGGAGGAAAGAGGAAGTAGTTAAGAGGAGTCGGCATGTAGACCGGACAGGAACGAAAATGCTGTCTGCGGCTACCCATAAGATGACCACGTGGAAATACTTAGATAAGTAGAAATGGGTTAATAATTAAGACAGAGCTAGCCTATAAACAATAATGTTAACTGGCCAACAGGATTGTATCAAATACAGAGTCTCAGAGTGTTATTTGGGGATAGCGTGCCAGACCAGCAACAGGCGAGCTGATGGAAAACAACACGCTATAGAGCAGAAACTTAAGAAGGTCAGGAACCTGGAGGCAGGAGCTGATGTAGAGATCATGGAGGAGTGCAGCTTACTAGCTTGCCAATCATGGCTTTCTCAACCTGCCTTCCTATAGAACCCAGGACTACCAACCCAGAAATGCTCCACCCACAATGGGCTGGGCCCACCCTTACCAATCCCTAAAGAAAATGCCCCACAGGCTTGCCTACAACCTGATGGTTTGCAGGCATGTTTTCAATTGAGATTTCCTCCTCTCAGATGACTCTAGCTTGTGTCAAATTGACATAAAAACTAGCCAGGACATTCCTGAACCAAAAGGAAACACAGTGAATATCACAAGACATGATAGAAGACAGGTACATCAAACAATTTACATACTTTTGAAAAATCCCAGCTATTTTTCATCTGATAAGTTCAAACATAAGAAAGTTGTTTTTGAGGTAAACAGCAAGAAGAAAAGATTAATAAATCATTATCATCTGCTGTGAAACCCTCTTTGTGATTATTTGTTGACCTTGGACAGACGGTGAAACCCCAGGCTGAATTGCCTTCTTTGTTGAATTGTTGGTGAGTACATTTTCTTTTAGGAGAAGCAGTGGCCTTTGGTTACAGGGGGTGGTAGAAAAGCAGCACTGAGAGTTGATGTGTATAGATATTACATTGTGATTTCCTTGGCACATAACATATAACAATGAGTAGCTATTATTTGCAAATGTATGTATAGTTTGCCAGAAAATATTAGTACAAATTGACTTGTCTCCCATGGATAAAAACATTTTAATCTTCCTTTAGCATTCTTTAGACTATACTCATGTATATTAAAGGCTGTTGATGATGACAGTATACTCAAACATAATCTTCACCACCATTCCTTGCCAAAGAACTGTGGGGTTAAATAGATTCAAAGGTATGCTATCCAAGTAGATAGATTTTTAGATACAGGAACCAATAAGAAGTTGATTTGAAGAACAATGTTATTACAGAAGTAAGAGGGGCTGATGGGTCATTCCTAAAAAGGAAGGCAAGGTTCAAAATTACAAGATAGTCCTGTAGGAAACTGTAAAAATCACAATGAAAACAAAAATCCTCCAAACACTTAATAATAGGCTCCTCTTCCTGGTTCACTCAGCCCTGTAGCCATAGTTTTCTAAGTCAGCTTCAAGTTTCTCTTCTTTCTAAGGTGTATTTTAACAGATGGCTACACTATCTGTGCACAAAAGAACTGAGATAAGCCTATAATTTTGAGGATTTTTTTAAAGGTAAGCTACAAAAAGTCTTTTCCTTTTCTTTTGATTCTGAAGAATGTAGAGTTATATATTCCTTTCCTTTTGGAACTCAATAAGACAATCTTCCCTTGAATCTTCCTTCAAGTGTCCTGCCCCTACCCATCTCTCAAAGCTTTGTAGGCTTGTTCACACTCCCATGAGAGACTCTTGGGGGATTTACTGACCATGTGTGTGTGTTCATGTAAATATAATTCAAAAAGAGCCCTTTTGCCACAACAAGGGGGAGGGAACTATTTATTTTGAACTTATTTTTTGAAGATATTGTTCACAGACTTATGAAGCTAAATTTTTATACCAGACTTATTTTTTACATTTCTGTTTGTGGAATATCTATACTTGTGTATAATTAGGCCTAAACCCTGACTCCAGGAGTGCTCATAAATATGGAACCATTATTATAAAATTAAGTTCACTTCTAGAATTATATTTAGAATGATGTTGTTAATGACAGCTTCAGATTGGCATTACCTGTTAAATATATATTAGATATATGTTAAATATATCTGTGTTAAATATAATTATATATGCATGTATGGATATATATTCATATATTTATCCATATATAGCCTGTTTCCTATAGAAAGCATCATTCAACCATTACCTAAAATTAATTTTATTTTTTTTCTTATGTACAATGACCAAAATCTTTCTGTAATTAAAATAGCCAACACATTGAGACCCCCAAGATAAATTGTCTTTAAGAGCATGGCAACTACTTTCTTTGAATTCTTCAGTTGGCCCTACCATTCTGACATCTATCTATACATGTCTTAGTTTTGCAAGCACTCTTTTAATTTTAGTCTTGAAGTTTTTGCCATGTGTATTACACTTTTTCCCCTGAAAAGTCCTCACTCATGTACTTTCATTCTCAGACTTTTCCTTCTGGTGGTAGGGCTTTATGTTTGTTTGTTTTTGTTGACTGCTTAGCAGACCTATGCAGATTTTGTCTGCTGGACCTGAGGACTGGAATGAATGGGGCTGGACTACAGACTAATGCTGTAGACAACCTTATTTCAGTTTCAGTACACTTTTATACAAGAATTAAACAAAGAAAGCAATGATATAAGGAAGGTTGTTTGAGTTCAGAAAATAAAGATCAAGAAAATGTAAATAAATGTCAGTAAGCATATACTAAGCATTGCCACTGCAGGCCTTTCCCAGAATTTTCCCGGGACAAACCAATTTAAACACAATTGCCTGGCACATACTATAGACTCTATCTGGGAATGCATGGAAGCAAGGCAGAAGGCCATACCTACATTCAGAGTACACTGATCAGATTGGCTTCTATAGCTGTATTCTGACATCCAACAAGAATAAACATGTCTTACTAAACATAAATGTCCATCACTGGAGGCAGGAAATCACATCTAAGAACAATCCTGGGAACAAAATGAACCTGAGGTAAAAGTCCCTCTGCCTTTTTTCCTAGAGCTTCACTCACAATTCCTCAAGGCATTATTCATCATACAACATACATTTGATCTCGTACCTACAGTTTTGAGATAATCCAATGACACTTCTCCTCCTTTTTTCCTTCTCTCCTTCTTTCTTTATTCCCAATATCATCCCCTGTATTTTCCTCCAAACATCATTCTCTAGTCAAATAAATTCTTACTTGTCTATGTTAGTGTTATGGTAGAAGATAGTTTTTTAATCCTATAGTAAAACTCTTGTGGTAGCTATTGTATTTGTTAATCAGTTTCCACTGATGTTTATTTAACATGATAAAGTATTTAGTAGTCTGGTTTTCTGAATATTGGTAGCATTTCCATTATCATCCAGTTTTCATAAAAGTGGCCTTAATTAAAAACAAAAAAATGTCATTGTTAATTAAACATATAATTTTATTCCTGTAAGCAGATAGTTCAAACATCTATAATATATGGAAAAGTACTTAAGATAAATTTCAAATGAAAAAGATAATTATCAAAATATTTGATCCAAATTACTCTTTATAATTTAAAGATATTTATCATAAAAAATGATAAATATTTTGTTCTTTTATTTGGAGATTAAGATAATTACATCATTTTGTCTAAATATTTGTTCTTACATGTACATATAAGTTTAGTTCTCACCTTTCATCAAGGAAACTTCTCTTTACAACACAGATCACTACAGAGAACCACAATAAATCAAAAAGAAAGAGTTGCAGAGCCCTGTCCCAAAGGATACACCAATAACACAGACCCCACACCCAAGGTTCAGGAAACACTGCAGGACAGAGGGGTGAAGAGATTATAAAATGACAATTGTAGGTTCTCCTCTGAGACCCAGTTTATCTGTACATCATTTGTTCTGCCAAAACTCAAATTCATATTGAACTACTAAGAGTATGTGTTAGCATATATGTATATTTACAAAAAAAGTTAAAAATATACACTTTTATTTCTATTACCCAGAAATCCCATATTAAAATGTGATTAAGTCTAAGGTATTTTGGAATAAATATCTTCAGTTTGAATAATTGTCTATCCTTAGACAAGAAGTGTTGGTGCTTTTCAGCACTGTGCTACATTTTTATAAAGAAACAATATATGGAATTGGAAAGTAGGGGTCCTATGTTGTCATACCCTGTGGTTTATAAATCAATGACAGTGATGATGATCAATGTAGAGATTGTGTATATGAATATTGGAAACAGACACTTATGCACACATCACGAACATAAAATAGTATGACCCGTTCACCACTCTTGTGCTACAGGAGTGTCTGCTTCTGTGTTTTATCCCAAAGATAGAACTTGATTACAAGGAAAAGAATTCCTCAGTGAAAGAGTTGTATGTATCATGAAATGAATTTGAAGATGGCTTTTCAGAGTGTTTTGCTTCTGAATGTCAGTGCTGTAACAAAGCTGGTTCACCTAGCTGTTCATGAAAGTACAACTACATCCCATAGGCTGGTGGGTTGCGCATGGAAGTACAGCTACATCACTTTTACAATGATAGCAAGTAGCCTTTTGAAAAATGTAATAGTAATGAGGTTAAACTTCTTAAATCTTTCATTCACAAATAACATGTTCTGGAAATATGAAAATATTCTGAGAATGAATTATTCTGAAAGTCTCTCCCCTGGATTCTGTTTATTTTTGGTTTGAGATGGGACTAAAAGCATGATGTGACTTTCATACGTAGTAGAATGTTTATAAAGTTTGCTTTGACTTATAAGCATTTCTTTTGTAAATTGAGGTAAACCACTATAATCGTAAATGTCCACCAAGTCAAATAATGTATATACTTGGGACAAGCTATCACTGCCATGATACACAAAAATGGGAATATTGATAAACTCCAATTCTAGAATGCTGCATAATATAACCTAAGGGTAAATGTAAGACACAGCCCAAATCATCTGATGCCTAGGTGTTAAATACTATTTTGTCTTCACTAATTCTCAAACTTCTGCTTAGAGAAGACTACCTGTTTGTAACCTCGAGAACATCAAAATACCTTTCTCCACAAAACAATCTTTTATCTTCACTTCTTTCTGTTCCTGCTACACTTGACTTTTTACTGTAGCATCAGTAGAAATAGCAAGAAGAAACATAAGTAAAATAAATTTAACTTGATGGACTGAGCCCCTCTTAAGAATAAATAGGTTACAAAATTTATGAGAAGGGGATGTAGATGCAGGAAACTATGTTATAAGCTCTGTCAAAAATAGGTACATATTAATCAAGATTTCTGTCAATAGAAGATCAGCTAACATTTATAAACAACATGCAACAAGTATATTTAAAATTAACTTAAACTAGAAATATTAAAGAACACTATGGGGCTAAAATATTTCATGAATCAAGTATTTAACTATTGTTATTTATTATCATCATCATCATCATCATCATCATCATCATCATCATTGATATAAGGTCTCATTATGTACCTCTGGTTGGCTTGGAACTCACTATGTAGACCAGGCTGCACTCAGATTCACAAAGATCCTCCTGCCTCTTCCTCCACCTCCTGAATCCTAAGATTAAAGGTGTGCATCACCATACTCAGCCCTTCATATTATTTTTCATATCAAATATGCACTGGGTGTTATACTAGTAAAGAAACAAGATTAGCATTGTTAAGAAAATAAGCATAATATATATCCCTGAGATAAATATCATGGGTTTGGGGCAAGCAAGGTCATTTAGCAGGTAAAGCCTTAAAACATGAGATCAATCCCAAGGACCCACATGGTATAAAGAGAGAGGCAATGTGCACAAGTTGTCCTCTGGCCTCCACACATGCAATTTGGTATGTACATGTCAACTTACATACATACATGCATAAATACAGAAAAGGAATCAATAAAAGTAAAAATGAAATTAAAACAGCCTATTTTTATGCCAAGTTTTGTAGACGAACATCACTCAGCAGCTTGCATTCTTCTTGCCTATTTCACAAAACTTTAACATCTGTATTGCTAATCATGAAGATGCAGGTTTTTGATCACAGGAAACCATAACGTTTACATTTTTTTACAGCTAGGGAATGATCCAAAGGGATATTGGGAACTTGTCTGGTAGGCTATGCTC
This sequence comes from Cricetiscus sungorus, assembly GCA_030556225.1. Classification (NCBI taxonomy): domain Eukaryota; kingdom Metazoa; phylum Chordata; class Mammalia; order Rodentia; family Cricetidae; genus Cricetiscus; species Cricetiscus sungorus. The sequence continues at coordinate 35,273,338 of JANBXA010000328.1, read as the reverse complement.
GTGGAATGCACACTGAGGGTAGAATCAGATAAACCTGAAATCTCTGTGTATCTCATGGGTAGGAAGTTTTTACTTGACCTCTTTTTATTCACCTGATACTGCAGTGGTCTGAGCAAGTTAACCAGTAGTGAATATAGTACCATGACAATTCAAATCAAGACAATTGACAGCAACATCCAGAATTTAGAACTATGCAATTCTTTTGTTGTCCTGGAAATAATATTCACTGCCATGTTCAAGATGAATTTGAATGAAGCATAAGTGGATCATGATGTCTATTTTATTTGATTGGTAACAAACTAGTACATATTAGGACAAGAAGGCAAGTCCTTTCTGTGCAATTGCTCTCACAATATTGTGAGTTGGATATGACCAACTAACTTTTTTTCTGGGAGGTCCTACATTTAAAGGTCCAGTCAGTGGTGTAAGAATGAAGCAGCACCCAGAAAATTAATGCTAACACGCTTTAATAAATCAATCACCAGTTTAAGGAGAAACATAGAAACATCAAGTCAGGCCAATTAGCCATGCACAATCACAATTACAAACTGTGACTGCTGCTGTTTTGGGCATTGTGGCATTGTGGTGTTGATGGGATTTCCAGAATTAAATTTTTCTTAGACATAAAAAGAAAAAAGAAAGAAATTCCAGAAAATAACAACAATCTGTTTAAATGTGAAGTACTCTAATGTTACAACAAGTTATAGGCTAGGTATGATAAGAAGTTGTTTATAAATACTAAATTAGAAGTGTTCTCAGTATAGAGTGACAGAAAACACTGAGCTTGAGAAGCAATAAACATGGAAAAATGAGAGTCATACCTAATATGAGAAAAGTAGTTTTTATATTTTAAGTGTGTACCCTCATACTTCATCTCTCTCCACAGTACTAAGTTATAAAATACATCAGATGAACAGAATGACATAATCAAAGGCCAAGGGGATCATGCCTTTAAGTTAAGAATTGTACAGATAATACAAATATATGTCCACGATGGATGTCATACTTGTAAAGTTGTCTTGAGCTTTCCTACACTTTATTGATAATGGCATCAGTTACTCATCCAAAGCTAGCTAACCCATAGAGATGACATTGATGAGCCAGAGTGAATCCCAGCACCTACGAAGCAAAGGCAAGATGGTAGGGAATTCAATGTTATTCTTGATCCTGTCTGAAATAGACAAGAAAGAAAGAGATTGATGTTTAGACCCATTATTCTGCCTCACAAGGCAGCTGACTGGGAGACCCTTTCCTCTTTCACCACATGAAGTCTCACAGAGATTGTTCACCAGCACAAGGCCAGCTAGTGGCTGAATACCACCTGTACATTACTTCAGGGTTAAGCTGCAAAAGGGCATAATTTGATAAAAATCTTATTGCTGAATAGCTTGCAGATATCTGCCAGCAGTTTGGTTTCCTTTTAAAGGGCAGCACATGGTTAATGGGATTCATAGGAGGATTTATAAGTGTAATTATTGCCATGTAATTCAACAAATCACCTTTATCTCTGAAATCCTAATGCTTTCAATCTTTTGCATTTTAGTCATTGAGATTCTAGCAATAAAATATTCCATAAAATGAATCCTAACTGTACCTGAAAGCCTTCAACAAATTTTAATTCATTAAATAATAAAAGTGATTCAAAAGAAATCTCTAAAAGTTAACTTTTTACATTTAAAATATTACAAATGCTTAAAACCCAAGTCAGATGTAAATCTTAGTATCTCTTTTCTTATTAACAATCAAAATACATAGCTGACAAATTCATAATAAATAATAAAAATACCTCACAAAGTGTTCTTTCTGGAGACAGTTTTGCATTTTAGCAAGCCCACAATAACTGAGATCAATAGATAAGAAAGCAACACCTCTGAACTTGGTTTACCTATCTCATCAGGTATGCATGCAATAACACATTATAATTTATTGGGCACAATTCTGCTACATAATATGTACCCAATAACTTGTGGTTATTATACCAAGCTTATTTCTTAGTTACTGGGTATAAGCATGCTGCCTTTGGAAAACAAATTGCCAATTTGAAGCTAAGTAAGTAAAACAAATAGTAACAACAAAAAGTATAGAACTGTTGTTAATGTCCCTGAATGAATTCCTATCTGATGAGTATATAGGACAGTGAGATACAAAATATATATTTAAATAATAACAATTTTTGAAGAGGCATTAGCTTAACTATTGAACAGATCTACATAAAGCAAATGTATTTGATCCCATGATCTCTGAGCAGGGAACTGTGCATGAGCTGGAATCCCTGATGTTTTACAGAGCAGGTAAACCTTGAGGGCTATTGAGAGAATGGGTGTGGCAGACCCTCCCAAATGTGTCAGGCAGTCCATGACAAATGGGATGTGGGTAAGTGAGGTAGATATACAGTCATGTGGAAATGGGGGGAACAAAGACTGACCCTGGCATTGCATTTAAGCATTGTCCAGGATCCACTCAAGCCTGCATTCTGTGTCCTTCCCACTGCCTGCAATCATCTTTTCCTATTGTTCCTAATATATCTACCCCCCTCCCTGGCCCCTGCTTAAGCGTAAGCTTAATTAGGACAGAGTCTTTGTCAGTTCCTCAGCACTCATTCAGAAAACGCATACTGTGTACCAGATGTGAAATAAAACAATACTTAAGTGACACAAACCAAATCAGTAATTATAATAAACATGGGATTCCACTCCCTATTAGAAGCTCTCTTAGGTAGGTATCCCATGACCCAGGCATCTCTAAAATCTTGGGTTCTCCAAGGAAATCTAGACTTCAACTTCACTGCTTCACACAATGGCCTTTCTACTAGGCCTTCATTCATGGACAGCCCTGAAACATGCCTGGCCTCACCATCTGTATTCCATAACCCCTTTCTTCTATCCTTTACTATAAAACCAGAACCATGTGGCAGAAGCTGCCAAATTCTGCTGCTTGTTGAGCTGGAACACAGGCCTCTCATTCAATTACATCTTCACCAGCTTTCTCTCTTCCACTGCCTAAGCTCAGTTGTCCTAAAATTTGCTGTGTAGACCAAGCTGGCCTCAAAGCCAGAGATCTGCCAGCCTCTGTCTTCCCAGTGTGGAGATCAAAGGTATGCCCCACCACACCCAGCTCTATGCCTTTCCTCACTTCCTTTACACAAGTTGGAAATTTAGCTGGTTGGTATCTTGCCCTGAGGTCACAATTCCCTTTATTCCATTTCTTGATCCATTTATCTCCTTGAACAGAAGTTTTAGCTCCATTCTACTTTCTGGTGCCTTTTTTTCTTCAGATATGTTACCTTCATCTTGTTCCTTGTTATTATGTATCTTCATTAGTGTTACCACTAATATCCACATGTGTATACTAGGCTGTTTTGAGATTTCTTTTCCCAATGGAATTAATCCAAAAATCTTCACTTTTGCCTCAGGCAGACTATTTGGACAAGGGCAAAATATAGCTACTTCCTTAACCAAAATACAACAAGAATGATTTCTAGGCACCATACTAAAGTTCTTCTCCTCTGAAACCTGGACAGATCAAGTAACACTTGGCACCTCTATCTCCCATGCTCCTATTAGTATGGCCCATTTAGCCGTAATTGAATCATTACACTGCTTTCCTAACCCAAAGTACCTAAGTTCAAATTCCTCCAAACAAACACATCTTCATGCCTATCAGAGCAATACCCCAGTTCCTGGTACCAACTTCTGTCTTAGTTAAGGTTTTCATTGTTACGAAGAGATACCATGACCACAGTAACTCTTATAAAGAAAGCACTTAATTAGGGTAATTTGCTTACAGTTTCACAGGTTCTGCCATTATCTTCATGATGGGAGCACAGTGGCATACAGGCAGATGTGGTAGTGCCTATATCTTGGCTCCCAGGCAAAAGGAAGTTGACTGACTGTCATACTAAAGGAAGCATGAACAAGAGACCTCCATGCCATATTTACTCCAACTAGGTGACACCATCTAATAGTGCCACTCCCTTTGGGGGACATTTTCTTTAAAACCACCACAGTCATGAAATGACCAGAGAGGCTAGAATTAACAACTATGAGACTGCCTACCCAAATCTCAGGAATGTCTCCACTCCATGACATTCTCTGGTAGCCAAGGAAATAACGATGTAAACAATTAATTATAAAAAAAGAAGGAAGTAAAATGTGCAGAGTAATTTGATCTGTTCTCTCTATCTTTGACCTTTTTTATATCATCAAAGAGCTTTTACCAAGGGCTGGAGAGATGGTTTGAGCTTAAAAGTAAGAGCAAGTATCGCTCACATAGAGGACTCAAGTTTGGTTCCCAGGCCCCACATTTGGCATCTCATGCCTGAAACTCCATTTCCAGGACATCCATCGCTGTCTTCTGTTCTCCATGTACACCTACACTCAGATGCATAAACCCCTCACACACATCCCTGATATCACGCACATAGACACGATGTATTAAAGGACATTGTGTATACTTGACAGATTTCATATTGTATGGACCACAACTTGGAACCCTGAAAGCTCAGACTTTGTTCAACACCTCTGTTAGAACTATAAGTAACTGAAGTTGAAACATTGAATGGGTCAGAGTTGCTGCCCCATGCCTGACAGTCTTTGATTTGCATCTTTGCTTCTTGGATATCTTTCTCAAGTAGCTAAATCTCTGCCTTGACCATGTGAGATTGACTGACCTTAGTTAAAGAAGGACAACCTACTGTGAAAGCACAAGGGCTGTTGCCAATAAAGCATTACTTACACCCATCCTGAAGTGTATTTACTGTGTACTAGAGGCCTATGGGAGGCTTCTTAGTTTCTCAGAGATGTGCATGCATTCATTCAATATACTATAAATGTCATATGCCAAAAAGGCACACATAATAGAATATGTTTACTACACTAAGCATAAACACAATCACAATGCAGTGTATAAGGATTAAGTCTAGATGAAATTATTTTAATGAGTCTGTTTTAAACCATGAATTAAAATAATTGAAACTCTATATTTTAGACTATAAAGGACTCCTTAAACTAAATATATTAATTTATTCTCTTATATTTCAAAACTAAACAATCTTTGTTGTCTAATCCAAACAGGGTGGTATCTTCTCATAGCAATTTAAATGCATACTCTTTGCAAATGTAATTGCTCAATCTTTGGAGATAGCTGACTTTTAATAGTCTTCTAACCCTTATAGTTAACTGCTCAGGTCCTGAATGCTAATTTTAGGAACTCTTCGTCTCCTAAAATTCCATTTTTCAAATGTGAAAATCTCTGTTAATTCAATTAATCTCACACTTCATAAACAACATGTCTATCCTTGTACCTTATCCTTTGCTTATATCAGAGTCATCAATTAATTTTATAGTTCAAAGATGGGAGTTCTCTCCTCTCCACATTCTTCATTTATAGCAAGGCGTGAAGTCTGGGTGTGATTTATGAGGAAACTCAGTAGCAGTTTTTACTTTGACCAGGAAAGAGCTAAAATCTTCACACAAAAGTCAGTACCCCCCCACCCCCGCGCCACTTTTAGCCATATGAATGCTTACTTTCAGAACTAAAACAAGTCAATTCGTGTAATTATCTTGCATTCCTTATGTTTGCATAGGATTCTCTGCAAGCTCTCAAGCTTCTGGCTGAGGCAAGCTAGCAGATCAGCTATTCTGCCTGGTAGATTAACATCAGAAAGCAAAATTTGCATCTGGTCACTAAGCCTTTAGTCATCAAATGGGCAAATGGGATTAATGTGGCATAATAACAGGAGAGCTGGCATTTGAGGAGAGAGGCATGGATGGGATTTTTATAAAGCACCCAGTTCACATATTCTAACTCCCCCGCACCATTAAATACTGACTGAATCTTACTTTTTATGTCAGCTGGGGTTATCATCTCGTCTTCGAAGACAGTTATGAAGTCTCATGATACAATCGTTTGTGGAGACCTTTTGATCACCATTTCAAATGCTAGTCATGTAAACAGGGACCTTCCCACCTGTGGATAAAAGCCCTGAAATCTACCCAGGCACTTTGCTCAGCTTAAAATATGGGCTTGGATTTGAATAATATTTTTTTACATTACGATGTGATCCTAGGAGACTTTCAGAAAAGGAACAAATGCTAAACATAGTGTCTCTGTATTGAATGCATAAACACTTTTTTGTTTTTTGCATTTTTCTCCATATTTTGGTAGTGATTGAAAATACTTCAGGGGAAAGAGAGGCTTTTGAGAAGGATCTTTTTGAAAAATCAACTTAATTATACAGCTAACTCCTTTACATGTAAATTAATTTATGAAAGTACTTAGCGTGGATATATGTGCTTCTATTTCTATCAAATGATGAGGTAATCTGGGTTATATTTTACACAATCAAATCTACCAACAAGCTTATTTAAAAGTTGGTAAAGGCTTCTTAGAATTTTCATATATCAGGAATGTGGTTGGAAGTACTATAGTAATTAAAAATATGAACTAAATGGACCAATCTAAAAAAAGACATGTAACCAGAGGTAGCCTTTATTTTTCTCTTCTGTATTAGCTCTAACTTCCCTGACCTCTTTCCTCTTTTTTTTTTCTACCTTAAATCATGCAAAAAAAAAAAAAAAATGAATACAGTTCAATATCAATCACTTTCACCAGTTAAATACCAATCTCCAAAGTTCTTTTGGGATTCTCAGTCTCCTTAATAAAAGAATTTAGGAATGAACTAGGAAAGAAGATGAACAATTGCTTTTAAAGTTTGAAAGAGAAACAAAGTCAACAAGTTATCAATCCTGGAGCCTACTGAGTAGACAGAGATGGAGAAAGGAAGAGAAAAAGTTCTGTCTGTTGAGTTAAGGTTTGGGACAACTCATCAAGGAAGCCTCCTCCCCGCCCACCCGACCCACCCCCGAACCTGCTAGCAATTGTGTGGTAGAAAGCACTCAGGCTTAGGAGTGAAGATCTCCATGCAGCATCTTTTGACAGTCTCCAAAGCTACAGAGAAACCCTGTCTCGGGAAAAACAAGAACAACAAAAATTACTACTCCTTAGGATTGTTTTTACGGTTATATTTTTTACTTAAACTTGATAAAGCTTGTTTTACATATATCCCAGCTCCCCACAACCTTCCTTCCTTCCCTATCCCTCTTACCAACTCCCATACCATCCCCTTTCTGCTACCCAGGAAGGGTGAGGCCTTCCAAGGGGGTCTTCAAAGTCTGTCATATCATTTGGAGCAGGGCCTAGGCCCTTCTCCATGTGTCTGGGCTGAGAGAGTATCCCTCCCACTATGTGGAATGGGCTCCCAAAATCAACTACTAGACTTGAAATAAATACTGATCCACTACCAGAGGCCCCATAGACTGCCCAGGCCTCCTAATACCCACATTCAGGGAAGGAATCTGTGTTGGTCCTATGCTGGTTTCCCAGCTATCAGACTGGGGTTCATGAGCTCCCCCATGTTCAGATAAGCTGTTTCTGGGTTTTTCCAGCCTGGTCTTGACCCCTTTGCTCATTACTCCTCCCTCTCTGCAACTGGATACTAGGAGTTCAGCTCAGTATTTAGCTGTGGTGTCTGCTTCTGCTTCCATCAGCTAATGGATGAAGGCTCTAGGATGGCATATAAGGTAGTCATCAATCTCATTATCAGGGAAGGGCATTTAAGGTAGCCTCTCCACTATTGCTTAGATTCTTATAGATCTCTGGACATTTACGTTGTGCCAGGTTTCTCTTTTAACCTATAATGGCTCCCTCTATTATGGTATCTCTTTTCTTGCTCTCTTCTATTCTTTCCCTGACTGAAACTTCCTGCTTCCTCATGTCCTCCTCTCCCCTTCTCTTTCTCCTAACTCTCTCTCACCTTCCCCATGCTCCTAATTCCTTAGAGGATTTGTCTCTTTTCCCTTCTCAGGGGGAACATGTATGTCTCTTATGGTTCTACTTGTTTCCTAGCTTTTCTGGCTGTGTGGATTGTAGGCTGGTGATCCTTTGCTCTATGTCTAAAATCCGTATATGAGAGTATGCACCATGGTTGTCTTCTTGTGACTGGATTACCTCACTCAGGATGGTTTCTTCTGGTTCCATCCATTTGCCTTTGAATTTCATGAATTTTTTTTTTTTTTGTTTTCCCAATGAGTAGTACTCCATTGTGTAAATGTGCCACATTTTCTCCATCCATTCTTCATTTGAGGGGCATTTAGGTTGCTTCCATGTTCTGGCTGGAATTACAAATAATGCTGCTATGAGCATAGTCGAACAGATGTCCTTGTTGTATGAATGTGAAGCTTTTGGGTATATCCTAAGAGTGAAATGGCTAGATCTTGTGGTAGACTGATTCCCATTTTCCTGAGGAAGCATTATACTGATTTTCAAAATGGCTATACGAGTTTTCACTCCTACCAGAAGTGGAGGAGAGATGCCCTTCTCCACATCCTCTACAGCATAGACTGTCTTTGGTATTTTTTATTTTAGCCATTTTGACAGGAAGTAAGATGGTATTTCAAAGTTGTTTTGATTTGCATTTCCCTAATGGCTAAGGATGTTGAGCACTTTCTTAGGTCTCTTTTAGCCATTTTGGATTCCTCTATTGAGAATTCTCTATTTAGCTCAGTACCCTACTTTTTATTTGGATTATTTGGTGTTTAGGTAACTAGCTTCTTGAATTCTTTGTATATTTTGGAAATCAGCTCTGTCAGATGTGGGGTTGGTGAATATCTTTTCTCACTCTGTGGGCTGCTGTTTTGTTTTGTTGATTGTGTCCTTTGCCTTACAGAATCTTCTCAATTTCAGGAGGTCCCATTTATTAATTTTTGATCTCAGTGTCTGTGCTACTGGTGTTATCTTCATGAAGTGTTCTTCTCCTGTACCAATTTGTTCAAGGTTACCTCCTACTTTCTCTTCTAAGAGGTTAAGTGTGGCTGATTTATGTCAAGGTCTTTGATCCATTTGGACTTGAGTTTTGTGCATGGCGATAGACATGGGTCTATCTGAAGCCTTCTACACACCATCATCCAGTTGTGCCAGCACCATTTATTGAAGATGCTTTTCTCCTTCCATTGTATAATTTTAGCTGTTTTGTCAAAAATCAGTTGTTCATAGGTGTGTGGGTTAATATCAGGGTTTTCAATTCAATTCCATTAGTCTACCTGTCTGTTTTTGTGCCTATTCCAAGCTGTTTTCAGGATTATAGCTCTATAATAGAGCTTAAGTCAGGGATGGCAATGCCTCTGGAAGTTCTTTTATTGTGCAGGGTTGTTTTGGCTATCCTGGGTCTATTGTTTTCCATATAAAGTTGAGTATTGTTCTTAAAGGGTCTATGGAGAATTATGCTGGGATTTTTGTGGGTACTGCATTGAATATGAAGATTGCTGTTGGCAAGACTGTTATTTTTACTACACTGATTTTACCTATCCATCAGCTGGTATCTTTTTTAATTTCTTTTTTTAAAGACGTTGACTTGTTTGGTTATCATTACCCAAAGATATTTTATGTTGTTTGTGGCTATAGTAAAGGGTGATGTTTCTCTGATTTCTTTCTCAGCCCCTTTATTGTCTGTATATAGTAGAGCTAGTGATTTTTTTTTTTGAGTTAATCTTGTATCCTGCCACTTTGCTGAAGGTGTTTATCAGCTGTAGGAGTTTCCTAGTGGATTTTTTTTATCTTATGTAAACTTTCATATTGTCTGACAGCAAGGCTTTGTAAGGAAAAAACTTCTTCTACCTAGTCTGGCCTCAGATGTATATTAGATATTGTTATCTTGTCTAAAGGTTAGAAGAGTATACACTATCATCTCCTCCCTAAAGAGTGACTGTAACTGAGATTTCAATCTTCTGGCCAGAAGACCACTCTCCAGGAAATTTGATTCACCTGTATATTTGCTAAGGCTAAGGAGATGGATGAAGAATTAATCAACTAAGAGGAATAGGGCAGGTATCCTTAATGGCCTCTAAGGCTACTGTTAATCCCTGTAATGGTTTTCCTTCAAAAGTTAGGGCAATGAAATCACTTAGGTTCTGGGTATAAACTGAGATATAGAGGTTTTTAAAGTTTCCATTCACTTGGACCATCATGCTTTGATGGAGTTACTGGGGGGACCTGGGTAGATAAATCTCAGCAGGCTCTGACTACATGTCAACTCCAAACAAGGGGGGATAAAATTAAAACACACACACACAAATGAGTGGCGGTTCAAACATTAAAGGCACCATTATTAAGATTGTAACAGCTGTCACCTATTTTTACCATGCTGATCCAGTCCGGATTCTAGAGTTTAGTTCATACTCTCACACACAGCTTTCATGTAAGGTTGCCAATTTAGTAGAAGTGAGAGGATACCAGATGCCCTTCTTGTATCCGTGGCCTCAAGCCAGGACAGAGCCAAGGACTTTTTTGGCTTCTGCCTCAGGACATGAATGGAAATTTTGCCTTTAGCGTCCTATCCAAAAAATATTTTTGACTAATTTCTTTTGTTCTCATCCCATTTACACTACATTGTTCTAGTATTTTCTCCAAGCCTTTCTTTTTCCTCTGCCTCAAGCAGATCTTCTCTCTTTCCCTTCCAGTACTCCTCTGAAACATATAAGACAAAGAGAGGCACAAGTATTTCTGATGTTCACAAGTTTCCAAAGTGTGTTGTTGGCTTTGACACTTAACCAGTAAAGTCCATTTGAAGGAAACTGATTTTCTTCCATTTAAATATTTCTACTTCAATTCTTGCCCACATGTACCCCTGAAAAAAAATAATTAGCTGTCAAAGAAAGTAGACAGCTAAGATTGCTTTGGTAAATTTCTATTTATTTATTTAAGGGTTTTGGTTTTTGGTTTTTGAGACAGGATTTCTTTTTGTAACAGCCCTAGCTGTTCTGGAACTCCCTCTGTAGACCAGGCTGACTTTGAACTCACAGAGATCCACCTGCCTCTACCTCCCTAGTGCTTGAATTAAAGGCATGCACCACCACATCTCAGCTTCTTTGAAAATGTAAATAGTCCCAAAGGGTGTTATCTCCTTTATAATTATAATCAATCAATGTTTGTATACCCACCTCATTTGTCTGTTGAAGCCTTGTAAGTTAACTTTTTAGAATAGTAATATAATGTTAATCTTTTATTTCTGGTTTAGTCTGGTGTGTGTGTGTGTGTGTGTGTGTGTGTGTGTGTGTGTGTTTTATTTGAAAATATTTTTTCATGTTACATATCCACCAGAATTTCCCCTTCCTCTCCTTCTCCCACCCTCTATCTCCCCCCTTTCCCACCCCCTACCCATTTCTCAGAAAGGGTAATGTCTTCCTTGGGGAGTCAACAAAGTCTGTCATGTCAAATGACTCAGAACTTGAGTAGTGGCTGCTCTTCCATAGGACTAAGTTTAATTCCTAGCAATCACATGGTGGTTCACAACCATCTGTAATGAGATCTAGTGTCCTCTTCCAGCTTGTAGTATAAGCATATGTTCAGGCAGAACAGTATCCATAATACATAAATAAATCTAATTAGAAGAAGGAGGAGGAAGAGATAGTGGTGGTGGTGGTGGTGGTGGTGATGGAGGAGGAGGAGGAAGAAGAGGAGAAGTAAAGAAGAAGAAGAGAAGAAGGAAGGGGAGGAGGAGGAGGAGGAGAAGGAAGAAGAAGAAGAAGAAGAAGAAGAAGAAGAAGAAGAAGAAGAAGAAGAAGAAGAAGAAGAAGAAGAAGAAGGAAGAAGAAGAAGGAAGAAGAAGAAGAAGAAGAAGAAGAAGAAGAAGAAGAAAAAGAAAAAGAAGAAGGAAAAGAAGAAGAAATAACAAATCTTAAAAGAGGAAGAGATTATTTTTAGCAATGGTTTCAAAGGTTTTGGTCCATGGTCTCTTTATCCTGTTGCTTTGGGCCCATAGCATCATGATGTAAAATTTTGGGAAGATAGAAGTGGTATGTCCATCTCATGATGACGAGGAAGCAAGAGACTGACATGAGGAGCCTCAGGTCCCAATGCCTCCTCCATTGGCAAACCACTCATGAGCTGACTTCATCCAATGATTCTTCCTCTTAAAGCTTCCTTTTGAAATTTCCAACATTTCCCTATTTTACAAAGGTTATATGTCTTTGGGGTAATATTTAATGTCCAAACTGTAGCAAACTTGTAACACTATATGTGGTAGTTTTGAGAAGTGAAGTCTTTAGGTTATAACTAGATAGATATTGCTGTTCAAGCTTCAAACTGAAGATCAGAAAAGCAAAGCAGCCAGCTACTAGCTTTTACCTTTAGTTCAGGTTGAAAGGACTGATCCAAAAGCTCTTCACCAAGCTTCAGACTGCTACCCCTCCTCAGCATGGTTGGAGAAAATCCAGAGACTATCTCAGAATGCCACCCTATTCTCAGTGTGACATAAGAAAAAATGCCAGCTCTGAGACCCTGTTCCTAGTGTTAAACACTTCTCATGAGCCCTGGGATTAAAGGCATGTGAATCCAAGTGTTAAGGTCATCTTTGTGTAAGCTGTTTCTCTTTAGGACTAGATATATTTATTGTAGCCTAGTGTGACCTTGAATTAACAAAGATCCCTCTACCTCTACCTCCCAAGTGGTGGGATTAAAGGTGTGTAACACTACCACCTGTCTTTTGTAGCTTGTTGCTGGCTTTGCTTTCTGAATCCTCAGGCAAGCTTTAATAAATCATAAATAATGTATCACCAAAGAAGCTCATGATTGAATTCATTCTGTATGTGAGGAAGAAGAGATTTAACTTCCCTCTGTTTTCCAAATGAGGAAACACAGCAAGAAAGTATCCATAAACCAGAAGAGGATCTTTCCCCCACCCACATTGCCACCTTGATCTTCAAATGTTAGCTGCTGCCTAAAAAGTACTTATTACATCACATTGTGTTATCACACATAAGCTGAGTAAGACAGAATCATAAAAAAATGCTAAAGCACAAGATTGCAGATATAATATTCAATTTATGGTAAATAATAAATTTGCCTACTCTCATAGGCAAAACAATGAGCCAATAAGACTTAACATCTGTCAGAAAAAAAAATATAGCTTAAATAAAAATTCAAATAAAATGATTTACATTGTCAAGGTGATGATTCCTTTTAGAGTCTAGAAGGACCCATGGATGACAGAAAATACCCATAATTGATCATATAATCAGAAGTCTGGGACCTTGCATTAGCTTAGCTTGTTCAGGGGAAAAATTACAGCCACCCTCACTATCTCATCACGGTTTTCTTTGCTTCCCCTGAGACTCTTCCAGTGGGAGCCATGCATTCTCAAGCTACCCCACTGGTTAATTCAAGGGAGTCATATAATCCTCTTTAACAGAGTAGAAAAAAAGGTGCTCTCAAGAAAAGATAAAGTGAAAACCAAAACGTTAGGGTGCTATGAACCAATTTTAGAAAAGTAGTCATACAAATTCCCTTATAAATATGTATCTATCTCCTCATATGAAATTCTCAGTGATCACGTAGTATGTTTGAAGCAATCAGAAGACTTTTGCTCAAAGTGAATTTAATATTCAGGTTCTCTAAGTTTCAGTTCTTCCTTCTTCCCTTTTCAAGATTCCATAGAAAGCAGAGAGTGTCATTATATTCTCATGCACAGATATCACTGTATTTTGTATGCAGGGGTTTATGATACTTTGAACAATAATGAGAAGTTGACCAGGAACTAAACATGACTACCTTTGTAGTCACGGTGTTCATGTCAGAAAAGGCTAACAAAATATGAAGGAAGGAATGGAAATTACTGATACAATACAGGACAGTGCTGGGATTTTTTTTCCTTACTGTGTTTTCATTAATAGTTGTTTATCCTAATGCTCTAATATTATTCATATGAATAATGTTGAGTTTGCTGTTGAGAAGTTTTACAATGCTAATAAACCAGTCTAGTTTCCATTTCTCAAGAAGAAATGGAAATTTGTGTCTTATGCTAAAAGCTGCACCTACCATCTCCAGAAACGAAATTCAAGGAGAAACTAGCATTTTGTTTACCTAATTTATTTAGCTACATTTCGGTATATTTTGCCAAAAGCTGTGCTCTTTTCTTTCTGAGAAATACTATTGTTTGTTTTGTTTATTGCACTTAGTAGTACTATGTAAACCTTTACTTCCTTCCTTCTTTTTTTTTTTTTTCAGTTTTTTACTTTTCCAAAGAGATGGCAGTGATATTTTGTAACATCCTGCATGGTTTTGTTTTCCTTAATGTCTTTCATACACTATTTATGTATGAAAGACATGTTAACAGTGAGCCACTGGGAAAGCAAAGTATTCTGTTTGCCTGATGATGCCAATATATGATAGCTGCTTTGTTGCCCTTATCCCCTTTTGAAAATAAGTAGTGAAAGTGCCATAGCCTCGATGCTACAGCGTATCTCCCTAGAAAAGTTGCTCATGACCTTGCAGTGAGGCTGTAACTCCATGACTTGAGCACAGGAGAGAGCCCCTGGGGGAAACTTCTGTGAGGTGAGAGGACCAGATCAAGAAAGGGGCCAGAGCTATTCATGAGGGCTACTCCACTGAAGACCAACTTAAGCCAAGGTCCAGGGAGCTCCACAGAGAAGTGATGCTATTGAGTTGGGTGAAGGAACCAAACTCTTTGTCTGCATATCAATCATTTCCAAGCAAGTTGGTTTTAACAAAGGCTAATAGAAAAGGTGGAGGAGAAGGAAGAGGAGGAGGAGAGAGTAAAGAAAGAGAAAGAAAGGGAGGGAGGAAGGAAGAGAGGAAAAGAGGGAGGGAGGGAAAGAAAAAGAAAAGAACTTATAACCCACGAGCAAATAGCAATCTATCCTCTTAGCATTTGGAGGATTGCTTCTCTGCTCGCCAGAGGAAAAGCACCAGCGAGGTGCCACCACACGACTCAGATACCCTTGAGCAATTAAAGTGTTGATTTTTTTATTTTAATAAATTTTAATCTTAAGTAATATCCAGACACATACATGAACACATGCACACACACACACACACACACACACACACACGCACACACACACGCATGCACACACACACACACACACACAGAGAGAGAGAGAGAGAGAGAGAGAGAGAGAGAGAGAGAGAGAGAGAGAGAGAGAGAGAGAGAGAAAACAATTCAATGGTAGCACTCAGGTTTTAGACAAAATACAGTTTAAAAAAGAAAGAAAAGTCTCCCCACAGTAATATGTCTGTGTGATCTATGTGATTTTCCTGTTTTGTAGCCTTGGGTGTTTTCCCGACTGCTCTGAATCACACACATCACTCCTGCAAGTGTGGTCATAATACCTGCCTGTGGACTCGAAGACTCAAGGGAGAATGTGTGCAATGCTTGATAAGTGGGGTCCTTTTTTTTTTTTTGTTATTTAGCACAGATCTCTGTTCTCCATTTCATGCCATCAGACACTTGCTTTGAAAACAAAATTAGACTTGGTGAGAAACAATAGCACTATAGGCAGCAATGTCATCAGTATTGGTCAGGAATTGGGGAGGGAATGCTCATCCCCTCTGCACAAAGTAACAACTTTTACAACTTTGTATTTTTTATTTTTTAAAACATGTCTCTCTATATGACCCAGATTACCTTTAAGTTTGTGAGCTTCCTGCCTCATCTCCAAAGTCTTGGAATTATATGCATGTTCTATGACACCCAGTAAAGTTTTACTTTACATGATAAAGATCCTCAGATATTACAATATTAATACAATGAACTATTGCCTCAGAAAAATTGGTTGACATCCATAGAGATTTATGAAGAGAGTTTCTCTTTATATAATATGAAACTATTATAGTCAGCAACTTGGAACTAGCAGTAGATTATTACAAAAGGTCATGGCATGCTTCTAAGTCAAGGAGTGGTACAAGACAGATTGGCTCAAGTATACAGCCTGCCCTTAAGGGGTTTGCTTTGTGAATGGTCATCATTACATGTAGTATCTGAAAATCCACTTCAGGCTTATTTAGCAATAGAGAAAATGCCTTAGATTCCCCAAATCAACTACAGGCAAATTTATCTATGTATTTCATAGTAATCGCAAAGTATATATTAAGTCACATTCTGTCTGCACCCCTCACACCCACTGGAGACACTATACTTTTACTCTGAAAACTGTTTTGTAAGCTTTGAATATTTGATATCTGAAAGTGTAAGAAAAATTTGAAGGAGCAAAATGAGATAGAAGGTAACCATAGAAACATGCTCATTGTCAAACTGACATCCGATAGCCCAGAGCAATATTTCTTCACACGTGTGCATATTCTAGGAGTCCAAGACACATTTATGGACATTTCCACTTCTGATCTTTATAATATGCTAGGGAAATTTTTAGACAAATAAATAGTCTCCTTTCACCTGTGAAAAATGACCCCATATTTTTGACTTTTACAAAGTCACAAAGTGAATAAATGGTAGAAAAAAAATGAATGTCTAGGTTTGTGTGGTTGTCATATTGCTAGATATTAAAGAAGTTATTTGTGCTCTGGTTTTGTCTTTTTTTTTTGCATTTTATTTTAACACTGAATACCTTACATTTGAATCCTTTTAGAAAAAGGATTCATTTGCCCATGAGTTGGCCTGGAATACATAACCATAACTTTTAGTTAATACAGATTTGTTACAGTGTCTTCACAGAGTAACCATTGTATTACACACTGGGGATTCTGGGATGAATAAAACAAATAAATGAATAAAAAAGTATAGCCTAACACAACAGACAGACCTAGCTAAAGAACAAATAGAAATACTATAAAAGATGTGTAAGTGATAGGAAATAAGAGGAAGACAGAGAGAAATATCCCCCAAACTCCCAAGGATGGGCTCTTGAGAAATGAAGATTTCACATTGGACCTAAAAGCTGAGAGTCATTCAGGAGACCAAGAAACAAGATGGACAAGATGGCACTAAAAAGTAGGCCAGAGGTGGAGGTAGGGAGAAATGGGCATGTTAGAGTAAACTTTAGAGGGAAAACTGAAGTCTAGTGGTTATGGGTCATGTAGGGAGTGAGACATGGAGAAAGTAACTAGACACATACATACCTGGCATTGTACAGTACCAGAGTGCTGTGTCCCACTAATCCTGAAGAAATGTAGGAGGCAGCTTCTAGAGAGAAATCAGCAGTTCATACTAATATCTCGTTACTTCATGATTCTTGTGGAACTAAATGAATTTTTCAATAGAAAAGTGGCTACATGTGTTCAGGTTCTGAAGGGGAATTTCAAACGAGTGTCACACACTCAAATTCACCAGTTTCATAGTTTTATTTGAAATCAAGCAAATAGCATTATCCTGGATTGATAAGGGAGAGGGGAGGAAAGAGGTATGGTAGGGAAAGAGAATTGACAAAAATGCCATGAAATGAGCTGCTGGAATGTCATTACCTAGGTTTCTTTCTATCATTTTTGCATTTTTCTATAATAGTCATAGAATAGTGCAAAATATATTGGGCCAGAATAACCATTATCAATAATGAAAATTTCAGTCTCTAAAAGGATGAGTTTTCTCCATGTTTTCCTAGTTATAAGCATGTTACATATCATATCTGCAAACATTGCATGAACAAAGAAAGTGGAGGTATAGCATAGAGGAAGAAATCATCTCAGGTAGAAAACAATACAGTACTGTGTTCTTTCTCTTTGTGTCTTGAACCCCTCTCCCATTGTAGAGCCCTGATGTTTTATGATCTTTAGCATGAGAATTGAAGCATGCATTGACTTGTAATCTTAATGCTACTTTGATTCTACCTCACCCAATTTACTTTTATGATAGTTTAGATATCAATTAACATCCAGGATAAAAAAGGGAGTCATGTTCTTTATCAGATGTAGCTGAATATCTCCATTGTGCCGTTAGCTGCCAGAAAATCATTGAAGTGGACAATGAACACAAGCTTTGTACTTTCCATGAGAAGCTATGGCCACAGAAATAGCTGCTGATGCTCTGAGTAGTGTTAGGGTTATGTGGTTCAAATTTATGGAAGGATCAACAAATAAATTTCCCCATTGAGCAAAATATCTGGACCCATAACAGTGTGCACTGTCTCTTGAGAAAGGGGTGTTCTTGTTATTGTTTAAGGAGAAAAGAAGCATAACAAGAAGCTTAAGTCTGGTCCAGGATGTGCTGTAGATGACAGAGGGTTCTTAACTTGATTATTGTAAACACAGGAGAGGAAATTAATTCTCTCCTGACAGATACTATGGTGCCTCAGGAGATGGGACCCTAAAGAGCTAGCAGAATCCAAAATCTTTAAAATAAGTTTGTTGTCAAAAATCCCCTAACAAAAAATGTCAGAAGCCCTGAACCAAAATCCCAAAGACCCAGCATCTTGTTACTTCATGTGTCCTACAACACAAATGGCTATCTATTGCTCTGAAGAAACAATGTGCTAAGAAAAACAAGGAGGAAGCTGCTTAACACAATAAACTTTTGGCCAAGAGACTGAAGGAAGCATAAGAAAAATACCAGAAACAGATTACCAAGAGATATCAGCTATCCTCTCTGAGAGCATCTACTTCTGAGGTGGAGTCCAGTTTTTAAAAGTAACAAGCAAATGATCAGACCCTGAAATATAAAATAAAATAAAAATCACTCTAAGATATTAGGCACCATATAACCCTAGATGGTTGTATGATAGTTAAGGAAATGCAGAATAGGGATATCTGTCATTCCAACCATAATATAAAAATTAGTTCCAGAATATTCTCCATCTTCCAGTTGAAAATCATGCTACAAACCATGAACAACACACACACACACACACACACACACACACACACAAGATGCTCAGAAACTTTACACCAGAAAGATTTAAAAATCTTTAAAATCTTTAAAATCTTTAAACCAGAAAGATTTAAAGACAAAACCAATCTCCAACCTATATGCCGATTGTATCCCTTAGGTGTTGAATAAAAACAAAATGAATCATATTCAAATAAGGTAAATGTTTTTAAATTTAATTGGATTTAACAGTCAGCTACCAAAACCCAAGCACCAGTTTCAGCTTGAGCTACCCTAATGAAGAAGGGAACTCAAAGATCGTTGAATGCAGCAAGTTACAGAGTACAACATAATCCATCAAAACCACAGGGCCTGTAATTTTCTTGTTTTATCTTAGATTGAAAAATGACTCAGGCTATGTTCGTATGCAGATAAGTGATGGGAAATCTCAGCTGAGAGAAAAAACACTCAATGCAGACTCTATATGATAATGTATGAATCCTACAGACATAATTAATAACAGTTAGATGCTTCAATGGCCCTGGGATTCACAGTTAAATAGACACACCTGTCAGCATGACGCTTTGGAACATCACTTAGAGGATGTTATAGCAATTAACTGAAGTCCACTCAAATTCTGGGCACAGATGAATGTTATAAATATAATGTAGGCCAGATATTTATTTGCAGTGTTGTTTAGAGACCTGATACAGCATACTTTAAATTAAACATTATTCAGTCATAATTCTTAAATAACTGAATAAATCTGAGCCTACAATTTTTACAGACAAAATAAATGGGGGAAACTCCATGTTGGATTTATATTCACAGCTTGCACTTAATACCATTTTAAAGAGCTTTTGACCCTATTTTGAAATCATAGTTAATAAAGACTAATTTTAAATAAAGCATCATTTCCTTGTACTGAAAATTCCCACAATGAATAACACTAAACCTCTTGCAAATGAAAATGATTTTGGTACCACTTATGAAATTGTTTTATGGATTCCATACAAGTTAATCAACTTTTAACAGATGTCTACCACATTATCTTTTTGTTTTGTTTTGTTTTTCAAGACTGGGTTTCTCAGTATTGCTTTGGAGGTTGTCCTGGAACTTGCTCTGTAGACCAGGCTGGCTTCAAACTCACAGAGACCCACCTGCTCCTGCCTCACAAGTGCTGGGATTAAAGGCACGAGCCACTAAAGCCTGGCTTGATCTCCTGCTATTTTACATTAATAGCTGTTAGCATAAATTATGACAACCATATGGAGTGATATCACCCTCTGTCACAGTCACCCTGGGGTTAATATAGATAGATAGGGTGGGTGGCCTGCAATTCCAGAGACTTCCATTTCTTTCTTACCTGGGATTGTCTGTGCCACTCTGCTTGGGTTTTCTTTGCATCATGGATTATAGAAATCAAATTCAGTTCTCCTTTCTTGCAAGGTAAGCACTTTTCCCTAAGGCTGTTCACAGGTGACTTCCTGAAGCCTTTCAGTTGTTTACTTTCTGTCTTAATACTCAGTATTTTCCCTCTCCTAAAGTGTCCCCTCGTTTTATCTCCCTGTGGACATCCTATCTTAAGAAGTTTCCCTTCCAGGTGTAAGGTTTTAATGCAGGAAAAACGACTGTACAGGGTCCCATCATCTTCATCAATGTAGTTGATGTGTGTTCTGTTTGGTTATGTACTTAATGGAGAGACCACTTACTTCTGATTGTGAAATTTGAATTTTCTTCTGTGAGCAACACATCCTACTTTTCCACAAGTGCTCTGATCAAGCTATGTGTTTCCTTTATGATGCTTTTCAATAGCAGCTTCAAAGTGTTAGCTGCATTGTGATTAAGGCTCCTATGTGTCTTTTACGCCTGGCTCCTCTTTATACGCACGTTCTGAGAAATGGCTGGCTGTGCTGAATCTTTCTCCAGTGATTTCAGTCAAATTATTTTGTGCTCTGAAGCTATGAAAATAATGATCATAATATAGTAGAATAGTGTTAAAAACACTGGTTCTAGTACTAGAGTGCCTACATCTGAATTGTAATTCCCAATGATCATAATATAGTAGAATAGTGGTTAAACACACTGGTTCTAGTACTAGAGTGCCTACATCTGAATTGTAATTCCCATTCACTAGCTGGATTGGTCTGTATTAGATTGTGAGAAAGACAGCTTTTTTTGTGTTTCGGTTTCTTAAATAGAATCGAGACAGTAATAGTGCTTTCCTTGAGAAATAAGAGACATTATTATAGCATCACTTAGAACATAGCAATGTTCAATAAATTAACATTGTTATTTTCAAGGATACTGGATAAAGTTTTTTATTTTTCTTTCGTATCATAATTTATCCTTACTCTATCTTTTCTCCATTTTTTAAAAGTCGTCTGATTTTAAATCTTGGATCCCACTGCCTGTAAACATACTTTTCTAACTACAGTCAAGATTCAAAACACTGTAATGTTTTCTTCATGCCTCCATATGACAGCCTGTGCCCACTATAGTAGGTTAGATGGCTGCTATTGCATCTCTCCATGCTCAGTGCCCTAGATTACATTTAAATGGGACCAGAGTAGACAGTCTCCAGCTAATTGTACTGAAACCTGTTCAAACAGCCTGGGACATAACCCTTCGTACCCTCCCTACTCACAGTCTCCCGAGAGCCACTACAGACAAGGCTCACATTTATTAGAAACTTTGAAAGTGTGATTAACCAAAAGTTGTTTCATTCTCCGAGGAAACTTCCAATAAAAGCATATCCACTTAGGAAACCCACAGGGAAGTACCCTGGGCTCTTCTCCCTTGATGACAGCTTTGGGAAAAAGTTACAAACTATCAAGAGGATGTTTATTTGCAACTGACCTTGTGTTCTTAGCACAATAGAAGTCCTTCCTCATAGAGGAGTCAGATATTGTTGTCAGTATAACCTGTGGTCTCAGTTGGGAAGTTACTGATGCTGATGCCTACAGGGATAAGGTGTTGACCTCTGAGCTAAACAGTAGCACTTCTGCCTTCATCCAACCCAGTTAAAGGTATGTGAGCTGCAGGCTTCCACAAATAATAGCATTACAATTGATTAACCTGACACCAAGGGCCCCTATGTACTTACGTAAAATTTGTTTTAGAGATAGGAATAATACCAGGAAACTTTCTTAAACTCAGCGTGGCAACTAACCTTTACCAACTTTACCCTTGCACTTCCCTGTTTGTCAAGAAAACTGGAGGATTTAATGTTGGCAACAAATCCCAGATGTTGAACACATTTACCATCTGGAATCAATACTCCCTCCTACAGTTTTCTCGATCTGCTTGATGAGCTTGAATCAACTGAAACTTCAGGGCCTGAGAGGGTGGTTAGAGGAGGGAAAGGATCCCATGGACCAGCTATATTACCAAGAGAAAGCATTTAAAAAGCATCCACCAGCCTGGTAAGAGAGCATATTCTCACAGAGGACCTGAGCTCAGTTCCTAGCACTCACTGCTTGTAACCCCAGCACCAGGGCATCTGATCTGACTGACACCTCCTTTTGGTCTCCAGAGGTTCTCTCTCTCTCTCTCTCTCTCTCTCTCTCTCTCTCTCTCTCTCTCTCTCTCTCTCTCTCTCTCTCTCTCTCCCTCCCTTCCTTTCTCCCTCCTTCCCTCCCTCCCTGCCTCTCACTTCCTCTTCCTCTTCCCCACCCCTATATATATACACACAGAAATAGAATAAAATAAATATTTCAAAAGAAAATCTTTACAAAATTAACATGGTTTGAGGTTCGCTTTATAATCTGAGTTTTTGGTAGCATAATTATATAATGCAGATAATATAGTATCATTATTTTAACACACTCTAAAATTTATTTTTAGCATCTACTTAGAGCATGTCATAGGAACATACTTGATAGAGATGAATAGATTTATATGACTCTGAAAGTACTCCTTATAAGCAGTGCAAATAACTGGAAAAAGGAAGGCCCATTTACTAAATGGTTTGAAAACAGCACTTGCCTTTCTGTAGCAGCAAAGGTTCTGGTTGGAGTAGTCATGAATTATTCCTATTTATATCACTCAATAGCCAAAAGAATAACATATATTAAAGACCTTAATGTTACCATCACATTCTTGAGATATTTAAAAAAAAGGAGGAAATTGCCTTGATGCTGTATATCATAAACATTAAAAATATTTTCTCTTTTAAGTAATTGCATCTAAAACTATTAAAAATAAAAAACAATGTTTGAGGGTACAAAAGTATTTGTTTCTCATACCAGAAAAGATAACGGTCCTCAAAATATAATGCAAATTCTGCTTTTCATATATCCTTATGAAAAAATATGAAAACACACTAGTTAGTAAGGCATATTTAAAATAAAACTCTTTGTAAAGGAGTTTGATAGACAACTAAGGAATGCTGACAACACAAAAAAGTCTTCCCCAGAAAAGAGCACACCAATTGGTTATCTAATGTCAAATGGCCAGCCCTGAAAACAGGCAAGTAACATTCTGTAGAAGGAGCAGGTTAAATTTAGGCATGTATATGTATATACATATATGCATGTAACAACAATTAATGAATTTGGAAGAGAGCAAGGAGGGATCTATGGAAGGGATTGGACACAGAGATATCTAAAACATAAATTTGAAGTTAACAGAGAACTTTTTGCCTTCTGGCTGGCTTTTATCATTCTAGAAGGTGTTGCAGATGCTTTTGAGGGAGACAGGGTATCAATGGACTTACGCAGTGCTGTGCCTTTCATGAAGCAAGATGTGCCCACTGTGCAATAGAGGAACCATTTGTGGTAATTATATTCTGATTAGACTGTTGAGCACTGTAGATGGA
Source organism: Cricetiscus sungorus (assembly GCA_030556225.1). NCBI lineage: Eukaryota > Metazoa > Chordata > Mammalia > Rodentia > Cricetidae > Cricetiscus > Cricetiscus sungorus. The sequence continues at coordinate 35,249,912 of JANBXA010000328.1, read as the reverse complement.
AAATTCAACTTTGATATTAAAATAGTAATTCTCAATAAATAAAAACAGGCTGTTAAATAATAGTTTATCCCTATAGAGAAGGTAGTATTTTTCCTCTATGTAGGAGGTAATGTTTTAAGATAATATTTCAGCTGGATGTTGATGGCACATGCCTTTAATCCCAGCACTCAGAGGTAGAGGCAGGTGGATCTCTGTGAATTTGAGGCCAGGCCAGCCTGGTCCACAAACTAGTTCCAGGACAGGCTCCAAACCAATACAGAGAAATTCCAAGGCAAATGGATGGAACTAGAAGATACCAGCCTGAGTGAGGTACCCCAGTCACAAAAAGACAAACATGCTATGTAAAATCCATTTATGGATTTTAGACATAAAACATAGAACAAAGTATTACCAGCTACAATTCAGAAAAGGTAGGAAACAAGGAGGACCCTAAGAGAGACATAAAAGGTTCCCCACAGAAGGGGAAAGACACAAGATCTCCTGAGCAAATTGGAAGCATGGGGGAGGAGAAGGGAATTAGGAGAAGAGGAGGAGAGAACATGAAGGATCAGGAAGGTTGAGACAGGGGAAGAACAGAGGAGAGCAAGAAAAGATATACTATAATAGAGGGAGCCATTATGTGTTTGAAGAGAAACCTGACACTAGGGAAATGTCCAGAGACCTGCAAGGATGACCCCAACTAAGAATCTAAGCAATAGTGGAGAGGCTACCTTAAATGCCCTTCCCCTATAATGAAATTGATGACTGCCTTATATGCCATCCTAGAGCCTTTATCTAGTAGCTGATGTGATGGGAGATGTTATTCTGTAAATATGTTTCTCATACTGTTGGCCAGTAGGAAAGCATGATAGATGGGGCTAGGAGTCAAGGAGGAAACAGAAAGGAGTAAGGAGGAGTCAACATGGAGAAACAGGAGAGGTAGAATGCCAGCCACTCTGGCCGGTAAGATGAGACCACATGGAAATACTTAGACTAATAGAAATGGGTTAATATTTAAGACAGAGCTAGCCGATAAGAAATGATAGTAACTGGCCAACAGAATTATATCAAATACAGAGTCTCTGTGTGTTACTTGGGGCTGGCATGGCGGTGGGACCAGGCGGCTGGCAGGGAGGAACAAAGAGTGGGACCAGGTGGGCTGGCGGAAAACATACTCGCTACACTGATGGAAGCAGAAGCAGACACCCACAGCTAAACACTGAACAGAACTCATTTTACCATCTGGAATCCAGTTGCAGAGAGGGAGGAGTGATGATGAGCAAAGGCGTCAAAACCAGGCTGGAAAAACCCACAGAAACTGCTGACCTGAACAAGGGGGGACTCATGGACCCCAAATTGATAGCTGGTAAATCAGCACAGGACTGACCCAGACCCTCTGGATGTGGGTGTTAGGAGGCCTGAACTATTTATGGGGCCTCTGGTAGTGAATCAGTATTTAACCCTTTGGGAGCCTGTTCCACATAGAGGTCTTTGTCCCTCAGTCTTGAAGATGATAATGACTGCATGGATGATAGTGTTTAAGAAGTACATTTTCTTTTTACTCTTATGCATAGTCCTCTAGTCTTAGATTTAGTATGGTATAATGTAAATCATAAAAATAATTGTTTTTATCAAGGAAACAAAAATAAAACTACATTGAGCTTTGTACTGTATATTTTACTGTAACACACACAAAAAAATCAAATTACCCAGAGACTGATATTGGGGTTCAAGCTTCAAGCTGAGTATCAGAAAAACAAAGCAAAGCAGCTGGCCACTATCTCTCACCTCTAGCTCAGGCTGAAAGGGCTGATCCACACATGAGCTCTTCAACAAGTTTCAGACTGTAACCTTTCCTCAGTGTGGCTGAAGAACAGATGCCTCCTATTGACCTTTCTTTGGTCTTATATGCTTCCCTAATGTTGGGATTAAAGGTATGAGCTATAATTCTCTTCTAGACTGATTCACTCTTGTGTAGCTCTGGGTGGCCTTACAGAGATCCATCTACCTCCTAATCCTAAATGCTAGGATTAAAGGTGTGTATCACCACCTCCTAGCTTCAGGCTGCTGAGATTAAAGGTGTGTGCCTTGTGTTGTGGATGACTTTGTTTTCTGTATCCTTAGTCAAGCTTTAGCAAATCATAAGTAATATATCAGTATACTTTATCATTTGGCTATATAGTAAAATGAGAAGGGAGTGTTTAAAGCAAAAGCTGAGGGTATATGTAGGTTACAGAGAGCTTGTCTAAAGTATAAATATTTGAGGTGCAATCCTCATAATTAAAATAAAAAATTAAGGGAATCTGAGACTAATCCTAATTTGTGAGTCAATTACATTTGTCTGTTAGTTTGTATGATTTGTGTCTTATGTTTTAAACTTGGTTATTAAATGATTTGTAAATGGCCAGGACAATATCTCCCTATATGTGAGTGCAACTAATAATGGGGATGTTCCACAGGATGCCATTTGAAGATCAGATGAAAGGTATAAATGAATGATCCAGAAAGATTGTATTATGCATATACTCAGTGAACTGATGCATTAGAGGCTCTGCTTGTTTTGAAAAAGATTGCCTATGTGACCATTTGGTAAAAGTGGTCATTTCCCTCTACTACATCTTCATTCTCTTCTTCAAAATCTTCACTTCCCTTGTTATAGAGCATGTCCACAACCATTGCTATAGTCACCTATCAAAACACATTATGACTATGACCCAAGGAATATGTAGCTCTGACCAGTCAACCATGACCAGGAGTTTTTCTGAGCATGCTCACAAAGCTGTAAAATAATCCTGCTCTCTCTAGACAATATCACTGTTATTTTCTCTGTCATTCTGCATTAGGGTGAAAGGGAAACTCAACCTTTGAGTCCTCTATTCAACCACCTATTTTTCTTTATGGTATATTCTATAGATATCCACTTCAGGCTTCAATTTAGTACTCTGGTTTGGGCCTACTCCACCACTGGTACCATAACTGGCCTTCTTTTCCATTCAGGTAGCTGAAGGCCTCTGCCAAGGGAGGAAAACATGAAAAAAAAACTATCATGTATGTAATTCCTTAAGTCAGACTTCTCAGTAAAGTCACATTATCCTTAGGCCTGTTCTGTGCCATAGCATGCCTCTACATGCTTTACAACTTGATCTTCTCTCTAAATTATTCACCATTTCCATCACTCTCTGATCTGAACATTTTTATTGTACTTTCAATGTGGCAAGATTCCTTTCCTTTACATTTACCATGTCCTTTGCCCAGATTGCTCATCACTCAGACCTAGAAGTTATTCTTTCTTTAGTTCAAGTCTTAAATGTCACCTCTTCAGAATAATCCCTGTGATGACTTGATAAAAACCAAATTCTTCATTCTATACCACCTTCAACATTGGTGCCTGGTCCCTGCCTTTGAGTTCACATCAGTTAGCAGTAGTTGATATGTCAGTTGCGTGCTCATTGTTTGACTATTGTAAAATGGAAGGTCCACCTGACAAGTGACTTCTCTGCCTTATTTATTGGATTGTGCACTGTGTCTTTACATAACTGAGACCTATTATACATACATTAAATTAAATCTGCACTGTGTGAATCATAATGCTGCAGGGCATAATGACTCACCAACAGAGTTGATCTCATATTTCTTTTTCATCCTTTGGTCAAGTGATCAAAAAAGCCTATCTGTCTGTTCTCTTTAGTTTGTATATATTTCCTGTCACTTATATCAAAAAGATCCATGAATAATACTCCATTGAAAGTTAAGTTTCAGACCATAAATGGTTTCAAAGGAAGAACAATGCAACTCATATATCTGTATCCAGATCATGGGGATGGAGAACCAAAGGTAGCCGGTACTTTTAACCTACAGGATTAACCTTTGGTTGCGTGATGAGCCACCATTATAGTCAGTGTAATCAAAGACTTTCCCTCTTTGCCATCTCTGTTCTTTGTGTGACTATATATTCCCTTCCTTTGCTATCTGAACAATATAGCTGAGGCTATGCCACAACCTTCACGGCATTTTCTTTACCCTTCTAAATTTACAGACCATTTCAGTGTTTTAAAGGAAACTTTTATCTTAAAAAATAGATTTACCCATTGTCTATTTTTTATATATTAATTGAAAGGTGCAGGTATCATATTCTGTATCAAAATGTGGTCTTATTTCCTATGATCAGTTTGTGTTATTCAGACTTTCATATGAAGCTGATACTTGTTCCACATTCCCAAGCCAAGATTGTAACTTCATGAGCTCTGTAAACTTAGCAATCTTTTATCTTCCCTGTAACAATATAAGATAATGTGAAAAGTCAAGAATCTGTGCCAACGTCAAAGGCAGATGCCAGCTGACAGCACTCTTTCCCAAGCCCAGGGGATAAGTATATCCTCATCAGTATTTTGTTGCTGTGAAGAAACATGACGACCATGACCAATTTTTATGAGAGAAAGCATTTAATTGGAACTTGCTTCCAGTTTCAGAGATTTAGTCCATTCTTATTGTGGAGGGGAGTATGGTTGCATGTAGGCAGTTATGGTTTTGGAGAAGTAGCTGAGAGTTCTACATCTGGAACTGCAGGCAGCAGGAAGAGAAACCAAGCCCTTGGGCCTGGCTTGGGATCTTGAAATATCAAAGCTTACCCCGAGTGACACATTTCTTTCAACAAGGCCACACACACACACACACACATCCTAATCCTTTCAAATAGTGCAACTCCTTGGTGACCAAGAATTCATATCTGTGAGCCTAAGGGAACTATTCTCATTGAAGCCACCACCCTTTGTAGCAAGTTTCTCAACTCAGGCATTATGACTGATATTTTGGATATTCAACACACAGGTCATATGTATTTTATCAAACTTAATAGAATTTCTGACATCTACCAACTAGTTATCAGTAGCAACATCAACTCAAAGCTGAAAATGTTTTCAAATTTTGAGAAACACCCTTGAAATGCATATGAGTCTGTTGAGAGTTGTGTGCCTACAAAAATAAAAGGCTGTCCTCAAGATAAGACACTAGCTGATTAATTTTATTATATTACCCTCCACTGTTTCCCCATACTTGGTTGTTTCTACCTTTGTTTGCAAGCCCCTTCAAAATGGTGCAGATCTGATAATCACATTTTTACCTTGTACATCATGATATTCCAGGCCTTAGAAGAAGTCCTCTTTGGTGTGCACATTAATCAAAGTTTTCTAGAAATACAGAATAATAGAATGGATCTACATCTATCTGTCTATCTATATACATACATACATACATACATACATACATACATACATACATACATAATACATAAAGAGATTTGTTAGAGTGGCTTATGGACTGTGGTCTGGATAGTCCAACAAAGATTTCTCCTAATAGGAAGACAAAGAATCTTGTAGTTATTCAGTCCTTGAGGCTAGGTGTTTCAGCTGATCAGCTGATCTCTCTCTCTCTCTCTCTCTCTCTCTCTCTCTCTCTCTCTCTCTCTCTCTCTCTCTCTCTCTCTCTCTCTCTCTTTTTTTTTTGGTCTACATTGGAATGTTTAGACCTTTCCCTGCCTTGGTTCCTAAGAGAATTTCACACCTGTTCTATAATTAAAATTACAGACATGAGTACGTTTTAAAACTTAAGAAAAAAAAAATTAAGGCTAGGTTATTTCAGATGCAGACCTTGGCATGTGAAGTCCTAGAGGTAAGAATTGGAATGCATGCCTTCAGGCTATAAAATTAACTCAGTTTCCATTTAAATTCAAAGAATAATGAAAGAAGGTTTGAAACTCAGCTAATCTTATTTCACGGAAAGCAGAAGTAATTGAAGTTGACGCAAAAGACCAGAACAGTAAAACACTTCAGGCTCTTGATCTTGACATCGACATGATAAACCTGTTGAGGCTTTTAGGTTCACTGTAGACAGGAAGCAGTTGAAGAGCAGAGTGGGGTGGTGCAGGGGGGTGGCAGTCATCTCAGTCTCAACCAGTGCTATGGTCATGAGGAGAACAGGGTCCTGTTTACAGGGCTGCTGTGAGGATATCCACTGTAGGAATGAGTCTCAGTTGGGTTAATGATCATGAACAATCTTTTCATGTGTGAAATTTTTGATATAGGCAAAATGGCCAAACAACAGCATGCCTTAGCATGGGTTTCATCATTCAAAACCCTCAAAACAGTCCCCCAATTCTTGAACACAAATTCTCGGGCACAGAAATTCTTCGAAATAAAAAATTTGTGGGAAGGACTAGTATTTTCTTACTTTCTTAAAATACACTAACAGAACTCTCAACTGATTAACTCATATTAATATATAGTCAGGCATATTTAAAGCTGAATACTTTCAACAGCAAACAGCTGATAATGTTTAAACATGTTATGTACAATTGGAATTTGTTGTTTCGTGGTGTTTTAGTCACGTGTCTTGTTGCTGAGACAAATACCATAAAAAAAGGAAAAACAAACAAACAAAAAAACAACTTAATAGAAAAGCTTTTCTCCAGAGTATAATCCATCATGGCGGGGGAGTCCTGATGGCTTGAGGTAGGGGGAAACACTGCATCTGTGATCAGGAAGCAGGAGAGTAATGCTTGTAGTCAACTCACTTTCTCCTTATGCAGTGTGGGACCACAGCCCATAGAATGCTGCCCTCTCACTAACATGCATAGGAATTTTTCTCCAAGGTGGTTCTAGACCCTGTCAAATTGACAATCAGTATTAACCATGACACTTTGGTTGAAGATACTATGTTTGAGAGAAGTGAGAAAATAATGAAGATTATGTTTGTCACCCTATGTGGGCAATGGGTATATAAAAATATGATTAAGTTAATGTAAAGTTACAGGGTCATTTTTGCAATCACTATTTAATAGATTAACAAATACAAACTTCCATCACACATTAAAATCTATTATTTCAGATAAGGAACATTGATTTATAAAAGCCAAATGGCAGACTTAACACAACCTCACATTTTAATAGAAGTGTTACAAAGTTTTAGTTATTAAAAATTCATAAAGGTTAACATTTTAGATATAAAAAGAGCAAGGCAACAATCGATTTAATGGGAGATAAAGGGTAAAGCAGGCAATGCTTAGACTTTAAAAATCCAATTATTCCTATTAGCCTGCATACACTAGGCAGTCATATTTTAGTGCTATCCCATGCCTCACTTGTCTTGCTTCTTCTTATCAAACCTCCTGCTTGCATTTTAATTGACTTGGGTGAAGAGCAAAGAGAAAAAGAAAAAGAAGTTGTGAAATTAGAGAAAAGGTTCTGCATATTTATAAGCACAAAGTGACCCTCTCTGATGCTTTGCCTGTACTTTAAATACTGTGGTGCTCCAAACGTGTTTCCTACCTGTAGCACCAGTTTCCAGTGACCACTTCCAGGTCTGAATGTGTTTTATGAACATTTGTGTGGCCACTTGTAAGAACGCCCAATAAACAGAGAAGTCATGTTGGACTTGAGTAAACTCGCTGGGTACACACTTTCCTGTGATAAAGAGCAGGTTGCACTTGTTGGTTCATGTTTCACATCTGTTTGATGTCTACAAAATATCATGATTTTTATCTTACAGTGGGGCTGCTGAGAACTACTTTATAAGAAAGCCATTTGAATGAAGGAAAATGCAATGCCTGGAAATAAAATATCTAGAGGTCTGTCATGGTGATTTTCCCTGAAAGCTTTCCTGAGGACTTTTGAGTGTGTTTGGAGCCTTCTGTGGGACAGTGGCCACACTTCTCTGTCTCACAACTTTTTAGATTTTTAAAACATATTGAATAGTCCTATAAGCCTTCTGTTAATTGGCATTACATGTCTTGATAGAGTAATTTAAATCTAAACAAAGTACAAGATCAGTTCAGCCTAGCGTACACATTTTACGAAATACATATTTAAAATAAATAAGAAAGAAATGTTTTTCAGTTTCTAGAATTTCAGACCTGCTACCACAGCCAATCTTTTGTGGTAAATTATCCGTGTAGAACCATAGTCATGGAGAGGGTGTGCAAGGACTTGAGGCTATTGGCTTCATATCAACCTGAGGGAGATTTGATGGGAGTGCTAGGAAATGTACACCCACCTCATGCCTTCAAGCTGCCTTTAATCTGGTTCTCTATCATTGCCCTGCTGTACCCACCTCAGCCTGCGGCTGCCACAAAGATCAAAACTCCAGTCTGCGTTTATCTGACAGGAGAGAGGAGCAGGGCTCTGAGCAGAGCAAGACATCCACACTGGGAGGGTTCCTCTCACACATGCTGGGGAAAATATGCTTTGATTTGTTATCAAATACTGCAGACCTGTGCAGTATGCAGACATGGCATCCTCTGTTCCTAAAGCAGCCATGGACGTGAATGTACAGAATCACTTGTAATTGTGTTGAGTGCTTAGTGTGGAAATGGCTTCAGGGATAGAGCGTGGGGTGCATGCTTCATTGACAAGCTGGTTTAAGGTTGTATGATCTCAGCCGCCACCCTCACAGTGGCATTCACCTATGGCCAGTCTTCATGCATGGACTGCTCTGACAACAGCTAAGCAACACTTCTGGAAGTTTTAGGATTGAAGATAGCATTTCATTGTTTGGTGAGGAAATAGCTTTGAAAACTTTTACTGATCTTGATAGGAAAAAATGGAAATGAAGCTATAGTGTTTGTTAAAAATGACTTTTATTTTGGTTTAATATTTATGAAATAATTAGTGATCCAAAGATACCACTTAAATTTAAACTTCTCTGCATTTTATTAGGATAATTAGGTGTAATTGTGATATTCATAAATTGGGACATTTAGAAATGTCAAGAGTTTCATATGTTAAATCAATATTTAAATTCAACATCAGAGTTGTCTGAGGTGTTTTTTATTTAATTGCACCTTGTAAGGTTTTCAGAGCTTTGGTTAAAATGTAATATTCAGAAGCTGAAAACTATTGTAGTTATATATTTATAAAACTGCATAAATTAAAGCAGAAGCAAATGATCAAATAGGTATTAATTTTTCTACTTGTCTGAGAATTGCTTTATTATCTATCTCAAGATGATCCATGAAGGTCTGCCTCAGATTACTGAAGACAATTTCCTGGTAGTTATAGAATAGTAGGCAAATTTTGTTAATTTCATATTTTCTGACAACTATCAATAAAAAATTAGGAGAATCATTTATTGATTGTCTCCTCTGTGTCTGTGGCTCCTAGGTTTCAGGGGCAGGATCTAGAAAAGAACCTTTGAATTTTATGGTATACTTCATTCTTTGTAAATCTCCAAATCCGTAGAAAATAGTCCTTCCTATTTCCACTCTGTCTAAAGATCACTGTGACATACATGAACTTGATCACATAGAAATCATTACTGAAACAAATCATTGAATGTGTCAAATTCCTAGAGATTTGTTTCCATCTGAGATGTGAAGCCAACTGTTATTGTAGTTGCACTGAGCTAGTGAGGGACGCTTGTAAATAAACTCAGGAATGCACAAAGATAATTCAGCAAGACCTATTGGCTAGTTCATCTTCAAAATTGTGTCATAATTATTTTCTTTTAATGTATGTGTTATGTTGATTTCTGATAATTTAGTGTACAAGCTCATTTAATCCATATGGATGAAAACACTAAATACCAACATGGTAAGATTACAAGATATAGAAGAATATTTTAGGAGACAGGTCACAAAGTTTTAGAAAACCTAGAAAACCAGATGGTCTTAATTGTAACTTGTTAGGAACTTTTACCTAAAACTCGGCCTTACTCCACAGTCTGCTCAGAGCCATCTACAAAATTTTATCTTGAAATACTGGGTGTGAATCAAAAACACAATGTGACAACTGTCTGAGGCAGAGACAATGCCTAACTCATTTCAATTTCATCTAAGCTTGCTAATTTTGAATCAATGAGACTCTCCACATTCTTACTCAGGCCACATTTATCTAACCCTTCCATGTTCCTGTAACACTTTAAATTGCATGTGTATGTGTGTGTGTGCATGCAAGCATATTTAACTGAAAAAAATCACAGGATCTCTTGCAATCTTAGAGAACCCAAGGCTTCTGCTTTGTGTCTTTCTCTAATGCACAGTACTGAGAGGTGGAAACCAATAAGAGCTCATTAATTGTGAAGGAGGTTCCCATAAATAAATTGTTGTCATTATTGGAAGAGAGTTCCTAGGGCAATTGAGTTGTTGCAAAAGCAACTTTAGCCCACTGTGCCTATCATCCTCTCTTGCCTTTTTACCTGGAAATGGTGCAGCAAGAAGGCTCAGCATAGTCTAATAGCTTCCTATTGGACTTTCTGAGATCCAAAAGTGTGAGAAATAAAACTCTTTATATCTTCAGTATTAAGTTATAGTAGTACAAATAGACTAAGAGATCATCTACTTTCCAACTCAGAGAAAGAAACTTTATTATGTATTATTTCTAAGAACAATAAATGTATGGCTTTATTTCAGTTTCAGTAATTTCAATCAGGTGCAAGGTGGTTTCTGCAGCATTTCCATAATGATCACAGGTTGGTGTGTGTGTGAGAGACTGTTTATCACCCCTTCTCCTTCATTGTCTTCAGGACTCACACCTACTCCTACTTATTTCTTCCACTCACAATGCTTTTGTGTGTTCAAAACCAAACCAATGTTTTATCTTAGTGCGATTTTATACAATGGTTATTTTTTTATAGTATCTCATCTCTTCTGTGAGTTTCCAATCTAAGGAAACTACCCCAGCTTTCTTTCTCATGCTTTCCAAGTGTCTGTTTTGATGATCTTTCTTACTCAACACAAAGAAATACTTTATTCAAAAACATTAACTTATCAAAACAGCATAGTACTTGAGCTGTGTGTGGCACCATATACCTCAGTATTAGTCATGGTTTGCCTTTCTCTTTTAACATTCTTTTTTTAAAAATGTAAATTGGCTGAAATTTAAGTATTTTAAATGCCTTCCTGAGTATGTAATGTTAGCAGGTCCAGTGTTTGCACTTTGTCTCTGCAGTTTCACTCTTCTCATTGTAAGTTTTTCTGGAATTATAGATTGGTTTTGATGAGTGGAGTAACATGAGCCTTCATTTTGGTTTTGATGAGTGGAGTAACATGAGCCTTCATTTTTGGAATGGAGGCTAAATTACAAAATCAGACAACAATGTTTAAAAAAATTCTTTAGAATTTTTAACATGTTACCAGAGGGAAAAAAGACACTAAGGGAATTTGAGAGAGACTCCACCTGCATCCACTGGAAGAAGAGAATTTGTCAATACAAGAAAACACCAACAATAGAAAGACCAGTATGACACCACCAGAATCTAGGAACTAGACACCAACTAGACCTGAACACACAAAAGCAGATGAAGCTTTTATAAGGCAAAGGTCACAATCGACAAAATCAAATGGGAACCCACAGGCTGGAAAATGATCTTCACCAACCCCACATCTGACAGAAGGATGATCTCCAAAATACACAAAGAACTCAAGAAACTAGTCACCAAAACACCAAATAAACCTATTAAAATGTGGAGTAAAGAACTAAATAAAGAATACTCAATAGAGGAATGCAAAATGGCTAAAAGACACTTAAAAAAGTGCTCAACATCCTTAGACATCAGAGAAATGCAAATCAAAACAACTCTGAGATACCATCTTATTCCTGCCAGAATGGCTAAATTAGAAACACCAAGACAGCTTATGATGGAGAGGATGTGGAGAAAGGGGAATAGTCCTTCCTCTCTGGTGGGAGTACAAACTTGTACAGCCATTTTGGAGATCAGTATGGCACTTCCTCAGGAAAATGAGAATCAGTCTACCACAGGACCCAGCAAGTCCACTCTTAGAAATATACCCCAATGATCCACATCAATGCAACAAAGACATCTGTTCAAGTATGTTCGTAGCATTAATTGTAATAGCAAGAACCTGGAAGCAACCTAGATGCCCCTCAACTTTAGAATGGATAAAGAAGATGTGGTACATTTACACAATGGAATACTACTCAGTGGAAAACAACAACAACAACAACAACAAAATAAAACAAAATCCAATGGAATCTTGAAATTTGAAGGCAAATAGATGGAATTTGAAGAAACCATCCTGAGTGAGGTAACCCAGTCATAAAAAGAGGAGCATAGTATATCCTCACTTATATGGATTTTAGACATAGAGCAAAGGGTCACCAGCCTATAATTCACACCACCAGAGAAACTAGGATTCAAGGAGGAACCTAAGAAATTCATATAAGGTCTCTCACAGAAAGGGAAAGGAAGTAGATATTCTGAACATATTGGGAGTGGGGGGCAGTGAGTGAAGAGGGAATTAGGAGAAACAGAAGGGGAGGAGAGGAGAACATGTGGGATTAGGAAGATTGAGTTGGGGGATGAATAGAGAAGAGCAGAAATGAAAGAGAAATACATAGAGATACCATAATAGAGGGAAGCCATTATACATTTGAAGAGAAAACTGACTCTAGATAAATGTTCAGAGTCTTTCAAGGGTGACCCCAACTAACAATCTGAGCAACAGTGGAGAGATTACCTTAAATACCCTTCCCTGAAAATGACATTGATAACTAACCTATATGCTATCATAGAGCCCTTATCAAGTAGGTGATGGAAACAGAAGCAGACACCCACAGCTAAACACTGAACCTAACTGGAATCCAGATGCAGAGAGGGAGGAGTGATAAGCAAAGGGGCCAAGACTAGGCTACAGAAATCCAAAGAAACAGCTGACCTGAACAAAGGGAAGCTCATGGACCCCCAGACTGATAACTGGGAAACCAGCATTGTACCGATTCAGACCCCCTGAACATGAGTCAGTTAGAAGGCCTGAGCAGCCTAAAGAACTTCTGTCAGTGCAAACAGGATGTATCCTGGTGCATGAAAGGACTTTGGGAGCACATTCCCCGTGGAGAGATACTCCCTTAGCCTAGAGACAGGAGGGAGTTCCTAGACCCTATTCCGAATGACTTGACAAATTTTGATGATCCCTCCTGGAAGGCATCACCTTCCCTGTAAAGTGGGAGGGGATGGCATGGGAAGGGTGTCAGAGAGCATGGGAGTGAGTGAGAGGGAACTTGGATCAATATGTAAAATAAAAAAATTACACACTCACACACACACACACACACACACACACACAAAGAATTTTAAATTAAGAGGATATTTGTGACTTGTGACATCCATGCCCATTTGAAAATAATGTGGAATGCTAGTGATGTATGCCATTTCTCATAGAAAATCACTATGATAATCTGTGGGATGTATCAGCAGGGAAGGGTGTCTGATATCAAGCCTATCAATCCGAGTTAGATCACAGAGAACACTTAGAAACCTCCACAAGTATCTCTAACACATTTATATCCATAAAGTCTGTCTCTGTCTCTCTGTGTCTCTTTATCCGTGTCTCTGTCTTTCTCTCTTCCCCTCTCCTAATAAATATATCTAAATTTTAAAGAAAACAACCTTGATTGTCCATCAACTAAAGTAATAGACATGTTAGTTTGCTTACTCATCTTTATGATAGTGTGATATACTGGATGACCTGTTTTAAGCCAAGCATAATCTGGCCAGCCACATAAATTTAACAAACCATTTTAATCAAACTATAACCTGCAAATTTAATCTTAAAAGTTTATCATCCAATCTGTGAATACACAGGATCCAAGTCTTTGATTTTTAAGTCATATTTCTGTTTGAATTTTATGGTGTAGTTTACAGGGAGAATGCTTACTGCTTTTAAGCTGCATATCACAAATTGTGCCCAAAGCATCCAATTCTAGCCAAGTTCTGTGACTAATCTAGCTACATAATGCAATTTCAGGAGATATTCCCTTAGATTATTTATCCAGGTAGTCTATCACTGCTGGCTAGAGATACTAGCATTGTCCATAAAATTCCCACTTGGTATGGCTCATATCAATTACATATCTTTGCAGGTGGGATTTTGAAATATGCTTTGTACTCCAGGTAATTCTAAAGTACAAGAAAAGGGGAGTGCTATTTATTTGGAGAAGATGGATTCTTCTAAATTGCATTATTGAATTTTCAGTCATTTCTGAGAGTTGTTTCTTGCAATAAATGAATGAATGAATGAATGAATGAATGAATGAATGAATGAATAAATAAATAAGGCTTTCTCTTGACATTGGTGGATTATGCCAAATGGTTATTCCTTTAAACTTTTCGGTATGAAATATGTTACAATACCCTTTGTTAATTACAAACAACCGGATGCTAAAAGTTTTCCATTATTGTGAGCTATCTTTGTCCATTTGGACCTTTTTGAGGGAGGGAATCTCAGTGGGGTGTATGTTCAGTCTTGATTCAAAACAATGGAAGCTTCTGAGAAAGGCTTAGAGCCCATAGGTCACTAGCAAAGTGCTATAATCTATAATCAAGGCATTCACTGAAATGTCCATTATAATAATGAGTACTATGTTACTATGAAATTTATTTCAGCAGAATAATAATTTTCTAACACAAGTTCTTTGCAGTATGTTATTCTAATAAGTACACATCTAAAGTTATCTTTGAATGTGGGCAGGATATAAACAGAACCAAACCTATAATAATAAACATGGAAGGCAGACATCCTTTAAAAAATGCTGTGAACTTGGCCTTTTGCTTCAGAACAACCACATGCTTGGTTTAAGAGGAAATTACTGTAGACTTTAAAGTTGAAAGAATTATTCTGATGATGTTACTAGTTAGTACACAAGATCCAGTACTTCCTCTCTCAGAAAGATGCTTCTATTGTAATAAAATATATATTCCTAATTATAATTTTTAAACTACTTAAGTTAGACATTAATTCTAATATTATACCAGAAATACAAACATGAGGAAGTAATGGCTCCTTTTCTGAGATGATTAACCAGATGCAGATAAGACAGACTGATGTATGCGTATCACAATGTGGAGAAAGCTTGAATCTTTTGTCTCCAAGTTATTGATTAAGGTCTCACATGTTAGACTGGACATGGACATGGATTTCACAGGATGATAAGTCCTTCACAAGGTGAGAATGAATAAATCCACTCCAGATCCAGACCACCCTACAGCTAGGTAAGCTTTTCCGATGGCCATAACCTACAGTGC
The DNA here is from genome assembly GCA_030556225.1 of Cricetiscus sungorus. Taxonomy (NCBI): domain Eukaryota; kingdom Metazoa; phylum Chordata; class Mammalia; order Rodentia; family Cricetidae; genus Cricetiscus; species Cricetiscus sungorus. The sequence continues at coordinate 35,234,903 of JANBXA010000328.1, read as the reverse complement.
ACCTACAAAGACCAGATGGCAGCGGGGTTGCACACTTTGCCAGGACACAAAGAATCTTGAATGTCAACATCAGATTTCTGTTCTATTCAGTCACATGATATACTTTTGAGTTCCTTAAGCCTCTAGATCTTTTAAACACTTTTCTTGACCTGACACCAAGCTGACTACCCAATGCTATAGTTTTTCTTATTAGTCAATTCATTAAAATAATAAAACTATTTCACAATGACATGTTTTATTTAAAATTAAAAGAAAACAAATGTCATATGTGATATATGTTATATGTGTAATATTAGTATTGGCTATTTCTATTAAGACTAAGTTATCTTGATGAGGATTATGATGTCATCTTATGTACATTTACCATAATTTTGGCAGTCACATAACAAAGATGATTTTTATAAGAAAAACCTAAAATGTTCTTTTCATTTTTCCAACTAATAAATAATACCTATTTCATTTGAAAAAAAAAAACAAGGATTACTTTAGAAGAAAAATTCCAAATATGCAGGCTTTCTAAAGAAGGATTACCCTAGTTAGTTTTCTGAAAAGAGAAATTTATTTTTTGGGTAAGAATGACTTTGTCATAATTTCTTCACAATCCCAGTAGTTTCTAAACAAGGTAATTTGTTGAAAATAAATAAAATAATTTGTTGAAATTAAGCAAATGAATGCTTCAAAATATATACAATTAAATCATTAGGAAGTATATAACAAGATTGAAGCAATATTTGAAGCTTAGAGCATGAAACAATAAAGTAGAATGGAGCCAACTCTGACCTCAGGGTGCTGAGTTTCATTCTTAGGGGGCTGCTATCATATTTGGCTAGGGTTGACTAAAATGACATAGCTTATTAACTGATATACAATGTATCCAATGGTATTGAATATTTCTAAAATGATTTGAGGTGTGATTTACTGATGAAAGGAAGAATTTTATTATTTTTATGCTTGGGGGAGATCTCTCTCACTAACAACATAATGAGAAGTGGGCAAAACAAGAGTAAAATATAAAATTGAAGTATTTTCCAAATGTTAAAGGGATGTTATAGAATATCATTGTAGCCAGAGTAAGCCTATCTTTAAGGGATGATTGAAAGTTACACTCCTGAATTTTTTTTCTCCATAGGTAGCCTCACTGGTAAATTCAGGGTAACTACCTATCCAGGGGAAAATAAAGCATGCAAGTTTCTATCCTGCCCAGTCCTGATGGAGATGTCCTCTGTACATATGTTTCTCTTATTGGTTGATGAATTAAACACTGTGGCCAGTAATGCAGCAAGATAGGTTAGTCTAGAAGATGTGGAAGATTCTGGGAAGTGTAGGTAGAGAGGAGTTGCCATGTGATTATGGGAAGAGAGGACACAAGTCAGGCATTCTCCCATAAGATAAGACCATGTAGGAACATGTAGATTAGTAGTTATGGGTTAATAATTAAGACAGAGCTAGCCAATAAGAAGCCCTAGTCATCGGCCAACAGATTCATAATTAATACAGCATTTGTGTGTTCTTTTGGGGCATGGTGGCTGCAGAATCAGGCTCTTGGGAAGAACAATCTGTAACACAATCCCACAGCTGTTTAACCCCAAATAAACATGCAGAAGCTTATATTAATTATAAACTGTTTGGCTGATTGCTCAGGCTCCTTACTGACTAGCTCTCTTCTTTTATTTACTAACCTATTTCTATTAATCTATGTATCTCCATTTGGTCTAGGTTTACCGGAGAATGCCCAGTATCCTGTCTTCCAGATAGCTATATGGTATTTCCCTGAGACTAACTCTTTGTGTTCCCCTCCCCAAATTCTTGTCATCTGGTAGCCCTGCCTTTACTTCCTGCCTGGCTACACACTGCCTGTCCATTGGCTGAAACAGCTTTATTCACCAACCAATAAGAGGAAACATATGTTCACAGCATACTGGAGGATATTCCCCATCAATATGTGAAATAGCAATAGAATCACCTCTTTATAAACTAAAACTATACATGTACAAGTCTCATGATTATAAAAAACCACAACAAATCTCAAAGGATTCCTTAGTTTTGAGAACAAATTCTTGTAATATTCCAGACATCATGATGGAGAGAAGACTCCATTTTTAAGCTCTGCATACCTAAGACATATGCTTGCTTTATATGATGGTTGGGTTTTTTGTTTGTAACTTTCAATCATCATTTAAAGACAGCAGTTAGAGACAGCAAGGGAAAAATGATTTGATTTGCAAATCGCTATGTAATTCACACTTCAAACCCATCAGCTTTAACATGAAACATTTATTACTTCTCACATGTCTCTGTGGTTCATGGCTGGGCCTCCTCATTTATCTACAGTTAGTGGAGTCTGGCTGGACTCAAGTAGTCTTAGATAGGTAACATCTCAAAGCTCTGTTCCTTTGTTTCTCATCTCATCTCATGACAGACAAGCCTGGGGTAGTTCCCAAGCTCTTAATGGAAATCAAAAAGAACAAATCAGAAGTGCCCATTAATTTTTAAGAACCTCTACTTGGATGAAGTCTGAAATATTCTATTGACCACATCAAGTCACATGGTCAAGCACAGATGTAAGTGGGGAAAGGAGTTCTGAATACTTACAAAGAAGAATTTCAGTTATGTTTAAATGGCAGATGTCCAAACCCACCAACACAGGAAGGCATTATAGCTAACTTTTTTCCCTTTTTAAAAAAGTTCTCTAGTCTATTTATGCTTGCCCCCAAAGTACCTAGGTGGGTCATCTTCTAGAGCACCAGATAACCACCACCAGTAGCCACCCCCCAAAGGGAAGTGACCCTTCCTCAGCAGCCATATACAAATAAGATCTATTATTTCATTTCCAAATGGTATTCAACTTTGGTTTAAGGTCTGACTGAACCTAGACCTGTTGTTCAGCAATGTGTTGTAGCTGTTCAGAGAAGCAGCTTCATCTCAAGGCTGTTTCCAGCATTAGCAAATGCTCTCTGTTAATTCTATTCCAGAAAACACACTAATATGTAATGTAAGGTCATATTTTCAGTACTTAGTTAAAAACAATATGTCATCATAAAGCACAAGGTCTGGAAATAAAGACACTTGTCATGCAAGCCTGATGACCCAAGTTCAAGTCTATCAACCCATGTCAAAGTGAAAGGAAAAACCTCCAAAAAATGTTTTACTAGACTCTACATACACACTTGCTATATCATAATGTGTACACCAGGACACACACACACACACACACACACACACACACACACGCACACACGCACGTACAGATACAAACAAAATCATGAAGTTCAACAATTGTCCAGATAGTAACTCAATCTAGTATTTTTGTTTTAAAGTTCTTATTAGAAAAAATTTCCTGGATCTTAATATGTGCTTGACCCCTCCTTCCCCAATATTAGTAGTTAGAGCTTTGAAATTTTCATTCATTTCTTTCTTGAATCTTACACATTTTGATGTGTTACTGATAGGAGATAATGGCTACATAGTTAATAAACAGAACAATATGTACTCCAAAGTCATTAAGACATTAAGGATGATTTCAGTATTTTTGTATGTGTGTATTTAAGAAAGAAAAAGGACAAATTTGAGTAGGTAAGGAGGTGGAAACGAGGTAGAAAAGATTAGAGGAGAAAAACATTATTAAATGTACTACATGAAAAATTAAAAACCAGTATACATACATACATACATACACCAACATCAGCAACAGCATAAACAAAACACACCAAATCATTAAGGGCAACTCAAAGCCCTGATAATATGCATTGGTCTCAAAGACCAGAAAGTGCAGATGAGAATAATATAGTGTTTTCCACAACAATGTTTTTAAATTAATGGAATTTATAGGATCATCATATCTTTATTTTATAAAATTTGCTAGTTTGAAAAATATTTTAATGAATCTGTGATCAAATAAGAGTGGTATGGGAGATTATAGAAATTCTACTCCATATGCTGACCATAAACCAGGATTTCAATATGTTACCACATCAAAGTTTTCCAAACTCAGTCTTAGGACCAGTTTCAGCATTTCCCGCCAAATATATCATTTTAGGACAAGATAGCAGTAAGTAAAAACAAGCCCCAAAATCTTAAGTTTCCATTTCATTATTCATAAAAGCTATGTATATCATGTTTCCTATCATTTTTTCTTTAGCATCTTTGCCAGATGAGACTGTAGTCTGTACACCAGTCTCGGAGAGATTAACAGGTTGACATTGCACAGTCTGCTCCTGGTAGGTCATGATGCCTCCTGTGCCCATCATGAACTCATTACAGCAGTTGCTATTTGAGTTCTCTTTCCATTATGCAAAAAATTGGGACAATTTTGAGAATCTCAACTTCATACTGGACAGTCAAGACTTGTGCTGTTGAGAAAATTTGTTTCCTACAGACACTACCTATATGTTTGTGAATAAAAATACATATAAGAATCTTTAATTTTCCTATCTGTCCCCCTTCTCTGCCAACTTTAGGGGTTTTCACTGAGGGAAGGAACTGAGAACAACTGTGTTTGTAGAAGAAGTCTAGAAATCAGTCTCACAAGAGCACTTAGCTTGAAATGCCCTTTCCTTCTACAAGTCTCTCGCTGAGACTCTGTGCTGTGACTATGTGTAAATATAAAAGTGACTCTCCAGACAGATGGTTATTTACAGTGTTTTCTCTATTACGCAGGATAAATTATTAACAAGAAAATAATTGAATATTGAATATACTCTGGCAAAGAAATAATCTTTCACCAAGTCTGTCACATACTATGCTGTAAGTGTGCATTCCAATTAGTAGAGTGGACCAAGTAGATTAATGTAGGAAATTGTTTAAATTCATGATCCAAGACTGCTTTTCTTAAGAACTTAGTACCATTGTGAGTCAATTATTATTTAAGCTTGTTAACTTTCTTTGAATTTCAACTGTATTTTATGACCATTGATTTAAATCATAATTCAATTATGCATACTACTGAAAAATTCTTCAAACATTTTCATTTTTAAAATGTTGATGGTATTATATCCCAGCTGATCAAATAGTTTGTCATTTTGACATATTAAAATGTACTGCTGATAAATATTGCATCTACCACTGAAGACTGGAAAGAACAGAGCTCAGAGAACAGCCTAGTTAAGCCATTGAATATTACTAGATTATAAGAACAAACAAAATTGTTTAAGCATTATGTAAGTAAAATGGGCTTCAGTAACGACTCCCAAAGTGTTCCCCCTGTTTGGCAGCAACAATGCAACATTATCAACATTTGGTAGATAAGGAGATAGAGAGATGTTTCTAAGATGAAGAACATCTGTGGCTCTTCCAGAGGACCTAGCTGAATCTTCCATGTTATGTCTAAGTGTTCACAGCTACATATTACATCCAGTCCTTGGGAATTGGACCCTCTATTTTCTCCTCTGTGGGCACCTGCACACACACATTACACATGCATACACTCAAACACACATATATACACACTAATAAAAGAAATAAAACTTTGGGGAGATAAAAATTGGCTTCTCCAAAATTCTAAGCCTAATTTGACAGCTAAATGTGTACAATGGGTAATTCATACTATACAAAAAGTATATAATACATAAAAGTCACAATGGACACAGGAAACATTTCTTCTGCCTCTGATTTTGAGAGGGGAGGTAGTTGTTGAGAGACCACTTCTAAAACATATAATATTTAAATACACAGAAAGTAGAACCTGTTAATGATGAAATACCTTAATCTATAAGCATAGCTAAAGATGTAAGAATGAACAGGCATAAATCTTTATGTCTTGATGTTTGTTATCTAAAGAAAGGCAAAAGGCTTGTTATATATCATTGATCAGGATTATTGAGCACAGAATTATTTGAAATTCAAAACAACATTTTTAAATTGAGTTTCTGTATTAGGATGCAACACTTTAAAGATTTTAAAGCATAAATATCAAGCTCACACTTGTTTTACTTTCAGATACCTTAGAAGACTGAAACAAAAAATAATGCTATAGTACTCATTTTATTTTTGAGGAAACCAAATGCAAATAATTAATAATGCCTGCATGTAACTAGACAGTCTACAAATAGCCAACAGGAAGTAGAAGGTAGCCTTCATTGGCTGTGAATGAAACTAAATACCCTAGCCAATACAGAAATTTTGCTCTGTTGATGAGTTCATGTATACTTATGAAATTAAAATATAACCAACTTTGCAGGTTCAAACTCATTGATCTTTATCTTACCTGCCAATTTTATATATAATAAATTTAAAATTGACAAACACCTAATATAAGAATAAGTGGATAAAATTATTGTTAAATTGGAATGACTTTCATTCAAATTATTCTATAATAGTTGCTCCATGGTGATTATTAGGGTGTTTTGTATATCACTTTATATTGTTTGGCATTGTGGTTACTGAATCTGAATAGTCTTCATGTTGCCTCCCTAACCTCTACATTAATCAAAATGTGTAGTTAATAAACAAACAAGAAAGAGTGGGGCAGATGTTCCTAATCAGTAGTTAACCTAAAAAACTAATCATTAACAGTACATCTGAACAATAAATTAATTTCACTGCTAGTCAATATTGTCAACATGAGCTGCAATTCTCACTGTGCCTAAATTTTCTTGCAACAAGGTGAGAGAAAAAAAAATGAGTTGTCAGTGTTATACTAAATATTTATAGCATTAAATTTTTAAGCATGAGAAACAATGGTGAATCTCATGAAGAAATAAGGTAGTTTACAGTCAGTTCATAAATAATTAGATATTTATGGAGCATCTTGTTCTTAGAGCTTTCTCTCAGCAGGGAATTAAAATATACCTCTGTTTTTGGTTGGGAGCATAGTCTGTACTGCTGCTTGGGGCCATGTTTTATGTGAATGGCATTGCACAGCCACCTGAGCCCATGTTGATGTCTGTGATCCACGTTGCCACTGAAGGAGGGTCATGTCCATGTTCGTGGTCCTACTGCATCTGGGAACCCTGTTGATGTCCATGACTTGTGTTACTACTGAAGGCTATGAGGGTGTCAAGGGTCTGTGGTACCATCAGAAACCATGATCCATGCAACTTCTGGCTGTAAATGGAAGGATGCTACTTTTGCAGTGGCATGAATGACTGAAGACTCAGTTAAAAAGGAGGGATATAGAAGGCTCTGTGACAACCTCTACCCTCCACACCCAACCCCCTGCAAGGTAACAGCCTAGGCAGGAAACCATTGAAGAGAACTTTTAAAAATTGTGAAAAGGATGCTGAAATGTAGCTCTTCACAATCAATGGCTTGTGGTGGATGTGTAGGTGGAAAAGGATTCAGTTTTCTTGAAGAGGCTGGTACTGGAGTTTGACCATACTCCAGTAAGTATATGAGTAACACAAATTATACATTTTTTTTGAACAGGGAGGTCACAAGGGCAAGGGGTAAACCTGAGAGTACTGGAATGTGAGAGTGATTTGTGTTCATGATTTGAAATTCCTAATAATCAATGAAAGTATTATGTTCTACAAAATAGAAATAAAATGTAATACTATATGTACATTCTCATACTGAAGGGAGGGGTAAATGAAGAATCCAGAAGACTCTACAGAAGACACCGAACTCTACATTAGACCAAAATAGAGATAGGAAAGTATAGGACAATTCTCATTTGGCATCTCATATTTCAAGGAGAAGTTTCTGTTATGAACATGTTACATGGCAAGATCATCAGTAGGGAAAATGAAAAAATAGAAGCTATGCCCAACATCTATGAGTCACTTTTTTTAAAAAATAAGTTTCAAAATATATGGAGCAAACAGTCTCAACATATCTCCTGTCCTAGGTGTCAATGTCAGTGGTTAATGACCTGTTACCTACCACATTTCACAATTGTGAGTGGTGTCTGTAATGATCCCCAGTGCCCTATGTCACTGGACTTAGATATGATTGGAACAGCTAATTAAGTCCCAGAATAGTGCTTATTAGGAATAAGTGAATCTAGGAATAGATCAGGGTTCCATATGAACACATTATTTATTGACAAAGAGCTTTTGCCTGGAATGAAAAAGTGGACAAGTCAGTCTATGAAATTGACATGCATTCAAATTAACATCCCAAGTGACTGTTTTAAATAACAGCAGCGTGTAATAACATGCTTTTAGGGTAATTAAAGACTTTCCTTACATATGAACTCTTACTATTTGTTAGACTGTAGAATGAACTGAAAATACCTGTAGTTGGTAAGGTGGAAAAATTTTCATCTACTTAAAATGGCTTGGTCAAGTAGAAATTACCTTTAGGGTATTATATTTAAACATGCATATATAAGATTGTATTCTATTTCATACTTATAATTATGGAATTCTTATGTAAATAGAATCTTCAATTTTATTCATTATGTCTTACATTTTCAATATTTTATTATTACTAGTGTGTGGTGGATCATGATGTGTGTGGGTGTGCATGTGTCCCTGTGCATGTATGCAAGGCTGAAGGTGAGCTTTGTGGAGTCAGTTAGCTCCTTCAAACTCAGGTGTCAGGCTTACATAGCAAGTGCATTTATCCACTTAACTGTTCTGAGTAGTTTTCCCTGTCAGCCTGGTCCCAGTGCTGCATCAGCCCCAAATAACACAGAGACTCTGTTGGCTAGTGGCTAGCATTTTTTTTTGGCTAGCTCTGTCTTAAATATTAATCCATTTCTATTAACCGAAGTATTTCCACATGGTCTTGGCTTACTGGATAGAGGGCACAGTGTTTTTTTCTGTCAGTCCTACATTTTGAATCCTCTCCCACCTCTCCCTGAAACCTTCTTGTCTCCTAGTCCCACCTAACTTTCTTTCCTGTTGGCCAGCAGTGCTTTATTCATTAACCAATAAGGGAAACATATTTATAGCATGACATCTCCCATCATCTCCTCTTTTCTATATAAAAAAAGAGAAAGATTTTAACTTTAACATGGTAAAATATATAACAAAACAGTTATCAAATAAGAGCCACAGTTAACAATGTTCAGTCCATTTACATTTAGCAAGATTTAAAGAAAATATTTCATCACCTATCCTATCTTTGTGAGGCCAAAGTCCTATACGTAACTTAACTTTAATCCTAATTAAGTAAAACTATAACAATAACTGTCTGTCTTCAACTCCATCAAAGATCACAGAAGGATAATATATAAACTCCAGAAATGACAGAAGCAACTCACTGCCTGGTCAGTCACCCGAAGTTCTTCTGCAATATTCCATCTTCAGCCCATAGGCCATAGTGTGTCCCGCAGACTCCTTAGCAAAGCAGGAAACTTTATATTCTCCATATGTATTGGCAGTTTGTCAGTCATTTTTCTCTGTGTTCTATAGACTCCTTCCATGAAGCAGAAATCCTGTAGCAATATCCAACTTGTATCAGTAGTCACTTTCCTGTGAGTCCTACATGTCCAGTTTATACAACATAAAGTCAAACAGTCCAGACAAGAGCAGTATCTTGCCCAAATGCCCATTCTTTCTTTATTGGAAGTAAACTCCATAACAAGTTTCTTCAATGCCCATCTTCCTTTCTGACACAGGTGGTGTTGCCAGGAGCAGTTGTACCTCATTGTCAAGAAAAACCATAAACCATTTTAAATGCTATATTCTGTAGGTCTTTGAAAGGTTTGAAGAACGCCTATTCATCTCAAATAATCTCTGTATATCTAGAAATCCTAACTAACTTAAATATAAGTTTTGACTATTATAGATACAACCTAACTAAAATTTTGACTATTATAGATCTATCTAAAACCTGTACTAAATTATACATTACACTTTTAAATGAGCTATATAAACACAATACCTAAATAAAAGGAGAAATATCATATCACATATCACAAAATTGACCTTAAATTTGTATCAATAAATGAAAATCCATTCCAAAACAAAGTATTTATATCCATACTATAATTCTCTTTTTAGCTTTAAAGATATTGGTTGTGGTCACTAACCATTTATAACCAACCCCACTTAAATGAAAACAAACATTTATAGACAATATTTGGGAATTTGGGCATCATTCTTTCCAAACTGCTGCCTGCTGGTAGGGGCTGCTGTCATGTGGATCCTAAGAAGACACAGAAATCCTTGTTGTAATGGTCTGCAAGGCTGCCTTGTCCAAGCTGTTTTGAATGGTGGATCACCTGGGACACTGCTTCAGGGGGTCTTGCTTGATCAAACCATGTTAGTCTGGAAGGAATCCACAGCTTTTCATTTTTCTGTGGAAACAAAAATAGAAATTTTTTCCCAGTAACCTGTCCTTAGACTTAAATTTTGGAGTCAAAGAATTTTTAAAATATATAAATTGGATTCTTCCAGCAGCATTTCTCTTAATGGTTGTTATTTCCTCAACAGTCAAACAATATAAAGACAACACAATGGCATATAGTATTGTGGCTTTTTTATTAGTCTATTTTTTCTATTTTTATTTTTCATATATTGAGACAGGGTTTCTCTGTGTAACTTTGGCTGCCCAGGAATTCACTCTGTGTACACCAGGTTTACTTTTAAATCACAAAGATCCGCTTGCCTCTGTCTCCCGAGTGCTAGAATTAAAGCTGTTTGCCACCACATCCAGCTACTCTCTCTAGCTGCTCATATACACCATTGGACTTTTAGCAGTGTTTCTTAAAAGTCGTGTGCTTTTTGTTTGTTTGTTCTGTTTTGTTTTTGTTTTTGTTTTTCAGCTCATGATGATTCAGGAAACCTTCCTTAAAGGAGCCATGCAAGTCTCTGCTTGTCTCTAGCAAAACTGAGTCCAACCTAGAAAATTCCGCAACCAAGAAGCCTTGTTTGTCTCTGTTCTTTTGTTTCTAAAACCCCTTTTTAAGCTTTTGTGAAGTTTTAAGTGAAAGTTCTCTCCATGTTGTGGCATCATTTTGTTATGAGTAATTTTCCCTGCCAGCCTGGCCCCAGTGCCGCTTCAGCCCCAAATAACACACAGAGACACTGTATTAGATGTAAATCTGTTGGCTGGTTACTAGCATTTCTTATTGGCTAGCTTTGTCTTAAATATTAATTCATTTCTATTAATTGAAGTATTTCCACGTGGTCTTGGCTTATTGGAGGGCCCGGAGTTGTTCTCTGTCGGTCCTACATTTTGAATCCTCTCCTACCTCGTCCTGAAACCTTCTTGTCTCCTAGTCCCACCTATCTTGCTTTCCTATTGACCAGCAGTGCTTTATTCATTAACCAATAAGAGTAACACATGTACAGAATGTCATCTCCCATCACTGAACCATCTCACAGGCCCCAATTTCATATATTAAAATAAGGGAAATGTACCAGGTATGTCAGAGGGCTTCATCTAGTCAGGTAATATATTCTTGTATTACACCCCAAAAAGAGGAGAGAGTAATGGGAGAATGGATAAGAATATAAAATACACCACACCCACACTTGTTCTTCAAGAGTCATCACCCAGTCCTTCATCACATCAATGCACAGTCCTTGATGCCCACCTTGTGGTTACATGTGAGTGAAAGAATGAGCTCGTGTATTTTTAGAGTCATGTGATAAAAGCAGGAAATAAAACATGGAAGACACATTTGCATTGTTGGCTAGATTTCCTCTCTTGTCTAGTGTGGGTGGCAGTAGCATGGGTGATTGATCATTATCTCAGTATGTACGCCCTAAATCTTCTACATAGAAGCAAATAGATGGTGGTGGTGGTAGAAGAGATGGTGATAAATATAAAAAAAAAAAAGGTAGACAAGAAGGAAGAAGGAGGAGGAGTAGGAGGAAGGGAGAAAGTGGGAGGGAAGGGGAGAAGAGGAGGGAAGGGAAGGAAAGGAGAGTAAGAGATCACAGAAAAGGAGAGTGGGAATGGAGGAGGAGGAAAGATAAAGGAAAATAAAATAAAAGTAAAATATCAGGAGTTGTATGTACATGTACATGTATGTATATGTTTGTGTTCATGTTCATGCATTGGTACATGTGAGCGCACACACATGGAGGGCACAGAATTACCATGGGTCTTTTCCAATGTTTTCTACCTTTTTTATTAGGCACAGTCTCTCACTATCCAGAAGTTCTTCAAGTATCTCACTATCCAGAAGTTCTTTAAGTACGTTAGACTAGCTATCTAGGGAACCTCAAAGATTCACCTGTGCCTGCCTCCCCAGTGTTAGGATTACAAACACACCACAATGTCTGGCTATTTTTATGTAGGTTTTAAGGATCATACTTAGGTCTTTGGTTGAGCTATATTCCTGCCCACTAATAAGGGAATTTTATTTATTTGTATATTTCACCCATGGTATGAGGGTGTACTATTACAGAGAAATTTATGAAGCATTATGGAAAATACTTTGTAAGAAAATAATCATTTTAATCTTCCTACTATTTTGTGAGTATACACACAGATATTCACACATATACATAAACAAATCATGTACCACATACACACATACATATACCCCCTTTCAGAGCCAAGAACAGTGAGAAAAATTAAGTAGCAAACATATGCAAGTCTTGAATTCTTAACCAAGATTCTATTTCTAGGAATATAGTAAATGAATTCACTACTATAGCCAAACAGGTAACTTCAAAATATACACATATAGAGGAAAGAAGGGGGAATGATGCATTTGAAAAATTTTTCCTTGCTTGTGCTATGAACTGTGCTAAAGCCTTTTTTGCTTATGTTTTTAACATTCTCATAGCAAATGATTTCACCCAGATTTATCTGATTCAGATGCAGGAAAATAACTCCTATCATCCAACTTTCACACACACACACACACACACACACACACACACACACACACACACACACACACACACACACTCATGTCTTTTAACTCCTGTGGAAATTTATGTCTTCACAATGCCAAGAAAAGTTGTTTGATTATACTACACCACTTCTTGGGTATTTTTAGGTCAGAATCTTTAAAGGCACAAACAATTCTTTCAAATAATGATTTTCCTTGAAGTACTTTGGAAAGAAATTCATTCTCTATTTAATTTCAACCATGGTTTAATAAATTAATAAATACCTACATTTTGTGGCATTTATTAACATATGTATCTGAAACTTTATGTAGGATTGATTTAGTTGACTTTAATTTATAGCCAGCTAAGAGTTCTGCAGCACATTTAACAGAAGCAAACTTACAGCTGGGTTAAAATGGGAGTTGGTTTTATTAAATAGAGGCCCAAACTTGACATTTCAGTGATTTTAAAACATTTTATCAAATAAATATTATGCTATACCTTTATAAAATAAATCAGTATTTCTGGAATAAATATTGTACATTGTCTTTCTCAAATTAAATATGAGCTGTGTTTGCCCTTTGCTTATTATGATGGACTGTACCAAATACCTGAAATTTTGCACTGACCCCTGCATACAATTGACTCAAAGAACATGTATGAAAAGGAATTTTCCAGGCTGAAGAGATTACTTCGTGGTTAAGAGCACTAGCTGCTTTTCCAGAGGATCCAGTTTTAATTTCTAGAAGCCACATGACAACTCAGAGCCATCTGTAAGTCCATGTCCAGGGGATCTAGTTCCCTTTTAGATCCTGAGGACACTACACACATACTTTCTTGAGACATTTATGCAGGCAAAACACTCAGAGATATAAAAACATTTTTAAGAAATAAAAAGGCCTTTTCCCAGTATGTTTCTGCCTAGTTGTATACTCTATTGATGATCCTATCACTAGAAGAATGCAGAGGGGTTTGTTTTCTCTAAAGTTTTTATTGGGTAGGGTGGTACATGTGTATGATTGTGACTGTTAACAATCAGGGATCAGTCAGCCCTGGCATCTTTTCTCAGAAGCTGTACATTGTATTTTGGTTTTGTTTCTATTTTGACACAGTGTCCACCTGGCTTGGAATTTGCCAAGCAGGTGTTGCTGACTGGCAAGAGATACCCCACCCCCACCCCTGGATCAGCTTGTTCCTGCTCTTTGTGCCACCATATCCAGTTTCTAAACATGGGTCCTGGGGATTGAACTCAGGTATTCATGATTGCACAGCAAGCATTTTACTGATTGAGTCATCTCTACAGCCTATACTCAAGGATTTCTTAATATTTACTTAGTTCAATATTTTATTCAGCATCATGCCTCTGGATAAAATAATGAATTGCAATGCTAAGCCATTTATATTTTTTCTTTTACCATAGCACTAACATTCATTTCCAAAATGTAATAAATGTTGTTTTATTTATTTGTTATAGCCATGACAACAGCACAATGTATACTGAAGCCTATCATTACCTTCTACAACCACTAATACATTAGAGTTTTTGTGCATTTTGTTTTAGGTTTTAAACATATTTTATATAGTATAATTGATAGAGTTAAGTGAGATAGAAATGGATTTTTGTTCTCAGGAAGCTTTATGCATGTTAAATTCTCTCTGCTCTATTAACAGAATATAGAAGGGGTGGGAATACTCTTATTTCATCTGTGGCTTTGAAAAATATGGCCTAACCATCTGTCACACTATATTATTGTGTAAATAATTCCCATCAGGCGTCCCACTAGCAAATTCAGATCAATTAGTACTTGTAATTGGAGCTCAATAATAATTACAGGTACCGCTACTGAGCATTTGTCTCTTGGGTGACAGAGAGTGATAGGTATATTTTAACTTGTTCAAGTTTAACACAATGAAAATCCTAGGAGCATGAGATTTGTAAAGGTTGCTAATACAAGGAAGTCAGATGTGCATAGTTTCTCTGTGTATTTTGACTTTGTCTCCTATATCCAATGGTCCAGTTTTTATCAACATAATACCAAATAAGATCAAGAATATACACAGAGATTTTATAAGAGCACTAAGCCTGAGTATCCTCTGGATTTATGTGACCTCCCTTGACACACCCTGCATCCTCAAACTACCTTTGAAATAAGAAATAATCATAAGACAACAGCAAATCTGCAGATAGATAGTTTATGGTCTTTGGAGTCATCTTCCTTGCATTTACCCATTTTACAGAGTTCTTTCTTCCCAGGTGATCCCTTATTTCCATACCTATAGCATGTTCTTCTAATCCTTGAACTTCAATACAGAATAACAGATAGGTATTATTTTATGTTTGCTTAAGAAGTGGGAATATTGTGAATCCTTATGAGATCTGCAAAATAAGGTACATCCTTATCACCTATATAGCCATACTGTTATGATCTGAATTTAAGCTCTGTTCTCGTTATTTCTAAAGAAAATTAAAATCTACAGATGAGAATTCTAGCTGATGATCTCTAGGTCCCAGGGAAAGTGTTTAGAGTTTATTGTATTTGATAAATCAACTACCAGTCTTAAAAGCACAGGGCCTCCATGTACTGATCGCTCTTATTATTTTGTTCATGAGATAAGTAACATGCCTGTATTAATAAGAGCCCAACTCTTGGAGCATGTCTTTCAAGGTATTTCTGAGATGTTTTCAGAATTCTACATGATTGTCTTTCAAAATATTAGTAAAGTTAAATGAAGAACATGTATAGTATTCTTGAAAACTGGAACATGTGTTTTTCATGGCATTTATCACTTCAAAACACAGTAACCATCTAGGAATGACTGTTTTGTTGATTCAACTTTTTTCAGTTACTAAAACAAATAAAGGTGTTATAATAAAATTTTATTTTTATGATTTGATTATTCTCTTTTGGAAATACTCTATAAATATACTCTATATAATTTCAATAACAAAAAGTCATTTAGGGTATAAAAATGAGTTTGAAATATGTTTGTAAAAGAATATGGAGAAGGAAAGAAGATTAATATGACTTACATAAGGCTCTGTATGTTCAGATTGAAACCAATAGTCACACTATGTTGAATTCTCATGTTTCCGTTCAGATGAAGAATTGTTTTCCTAAATCTACAAGCTTGTTGCCATAGATTTAGAATTGAGACATTATATCTTATTCTAAAATAAACATTTGAATTAGGAATTAGACATTATTCCACAGACCTTTACATTAGAATTATTAAAAGAAAAAATATTTTATAAATTATTAATAGCTTTAAATTGATTTGTTGTACAATTAGTATTGTAGGATGAGAAATTTTCTGTGTGGGAAGCAGCTAAAATCTATCACTGTCTATCTTTTTTGATGTCTTTGTAGCTTCATATTTCCTGTGGTAGGATCATACAATGTGAATAGATGTGATAATGAGATGACAATAACTTCCCATCAACAGGACTGTAGCTTTTCTACTATTCATCTGGTGCTTCCAATTTTCATAGACTATGCTCTTCTAATGTTGTCAACCACTTAATGAAAATCTGTGATTTAATTAAGAATTATTTTCATGCCCATGGTCATTTAGTGAATTACTTCATATCATCATAAGCAAATACTGTTACCTTTTTGATAGAAGGAGAATTTTGTGTATCTGTGGGTTCTGTAGCAGCAATGAATGGCAAATTCAAATGCTGAAATTATGTAATTGCATTTAAATCAGAAAAACAATTCAAAGCGTGCTGAAGATATTTCTTTAAATTAACATTACAGTTGCTGTTAACAGGAACTGTTAAGTGTTATATAAATTATATCGAATAATAAATAGCATTACGTGCTGTCTAGCTATCTCTTTCCACAAATTTTTATATGATTTTCTTACAAAAACTCAATTCACTTATCTAACAACTATTTTAAATGACTGTTCCTCTGTTTAACAAAACAAAAATCTACAGTTTGTGTCTTTCAGAAATAAGTTATATTTGTTGTTCTGAAATTTTTATTCAGTCTTTGTACATGCCCAAAACATCTAACGTCTCCGTTTAGAAATCTGTTCTCTTCTCTGCAGATAAGAGATTCATAGATCTGAAAAAGTAACTACCTAAATGCCCAGCGCTTGTCTTAATTGTACTCAAATGAAAAACCCTTTTATTCCCAACTATATCTAAGTGCACACATTAGCAGTGTTAACTATATTTCCATTTTTTCATGACATAGGCTTTAGACTTTCCAGTCATGCAACAATATTCTAGACCAGTGATACTCAGTATTCCCAATGTGGTAACCCTTTAATACAGTTTCTCATATTGTGGTGACCCTCAATCACAAAATTATTTTTCACTGCTACTTCAAAACTGTAATTTTGCTACTGTTATTAATCATAATGTAAGTATTTGATAAGGAGAACATTCACAACCCATGGGTTGAGAAACACTATTCTAGACCATTTGAGAAGTGATTCACTATTTTCACAGCTAGATAAGATCTGGAACTTTAGGAAAGGTTTCTCTATCTTCTTTTCTCCCACCACCCCCAATAAAGGGTGTCTTAAAAATTACCCATAATATCTAAAAGAAGCATTTCAAATGTTTGCTTCTTTTTACCATGTCTCAGTACCCTTTGAACTCTGCCCTGCTGGAAAGTCTTTCCACCATCCTGCCCACTCCAAAGTTCTCAAAACAGATCTTAAGGTGGTTGAATTTTTATTTCTAATTTCCTTCATATTAACTCCACAGAAAGAAGCTCAAACACAGTATTTGTCCTTATCTTACCTACAAGGTCTTTATGGGTAGAGGCAATGTCTTTGCACCTCAGACTTTCTCATTTCTCAAACTCATCTCACCTCTGGCATATGGTGGATGGATAAGCAAGCACAGCAAATGAATCAATAATTGGCCTTTATGTAGAACCCCTTTAAAATAACCCAATTCCAATTACATTGACTCATTATCTGACACACACAGCCATCAAAGCAAGGTTTACAAAGCATGGCTTAGAATGAAAAGCAAACTAGAAGCCTTAAAGAAATATCTTTTCTTTCCATGAGTTCTCCAGGGATTTATACAATTCACCTATTCAATCTGTCAGACAATGGCTTGAAGATACTATTTTGAATCTGGCCAGCTGTGTCTGAGAAAAATCATCTGAAATCATAATGCAAATCAGTCATCATCAAAAATGCATAATAGAGACCCCCAATTTATATAACCTCTGCTAACATTTATTTTACGTAAAAGAAGAATGCGTTCCACAGCACATACATAATTAAATGTAAATGTATGCTGAAAAATCTCATAATCATGAAAAATACATAACCTGATGGACTACTTATGTTTGGCAACCTTTTCCTTCCAATATCTGTCTTAATATTTGAGTAGATTAGAAATTATAGCCACAGTCTCAGCTCTTTCTATGAAATATGTATAGGAGTAGGTCCAAATAATTTATTTCCCTTCAACTATACAAAGAGATGGATAATTACATCTTTTTGAAAAAGTGAAGCCATTAGATCCTGTCCAACCTTTGCTTTTCCATTGGTAGGTTTCAATGCTGTGAACTATTATGCTATTGTTTGAAGGTGCTCACCCCATTTTCTAAGCACCATTGATATTGCTATAACAGCAAGAAGCAGCATCAGCAAATACGGCTTTATTGTTTGATTTGGCACCATTTTTAGTGGCTGCATTTTCAAAAGAATAACAGTTTTGCTACTTAGCTTGATTTTTTTGATCAATCTAAAACTACTCTAAGTAATAAAATCAATTAAATTTAAAAACTCAATATAAATTATAGGAAATTCTTTAAAGTGTTACTTGAACTGGAAGCGAAAATGCATGTGTGTAGCAGGAGTTCTAATAGTTCTTAATAATAAAAACCCAGAGTCAGATACTAGGGTAAATGCTGAAAGATCAGATAGACAAAGAAATAAGCCACAGCTACCTCTTACCTTGCCAACTTCCCAGCAGCAAAGAGAGGTGGCTACATGTGTGACCACTTTAATAACCTATCAGTTAATTGTTTTATAATGCATTCCCCTTATGTTCCTTAATCATAGGACAACGAAACAGACCAAAATCACCCAAGTGTAATTTTGAGCTGTGTAAAAGCATTGCGATGACCAGGGTCAGCTAATGACACAAAACTGACTCCTGGAATGAAGTCCTAGAAGTTGGTATCCTGGAATTATGAGAGTCACACTGCCAAATATCTGTCACATCTTAAGGTTCTCTCAGATAGAGTCATAGATATAAATTAATAGACATTAGGGAAGAGGTTCCCAGTTTCAACGGATAGCATCCTGTGTTTCCCTAACTCATTTGCTCAGTCAGTTATGAAATGGGGATATTAATTAACTTAAGGACACAGATATGATCCTTATTTATATGTGTTAGCTTTCCATTCTTCAGAAATGAGACAGGAGTATACTCCACGCTGAAGACAATTAACTTGTAACTTTCATCACCTTACAAGACAAGATATTCTGAATGGATAGGCACCTTGTGGTCCTTCCAAAATCTTTGGAAGTGTGTTACAGGAAGATTGAGGCCATTGCAAAGGTGACTTGGTATCATTTGCTCATCAGTATTGTAGGAAGACTTGGTCTAGTCTGTCAAATGCAGGTTCTCCATATAGAGAAGAATGGGCACTTGTAGCCATTTTTCTCTCTCAGAACCTTATAAAATTGTACTAAATTTTATTTCTTTATTGGTCTCTAAGTTCTGATCAGCAAGAACTGTCATTGAACTTCCCTAAATATTTCATTTCAAGTACAAACAAATCAAGAATAAAACACATTTCTTTACATTTTTTACCTGTTATGAGAAATTGAAAATATAACAAAAGTGGTTTATATTATAAATATCTAAGAAAAATAATGCAAAATCCATACTTTTTAATATCACAGTAATTCAAATTCATACTCATTGTATATTAAAAATATTCTCAAAATGTGTGATTGTGTCTGTCAGGACAGTCTTGCCATCTCCTAAGCAGAGAATAGGAGTTATCTATTAACAATCATTTGTGCAGCTTCAGAATGTGTACACTGGCTACTTTCTCCTAATGGCAAAATAAAAACTTACTTCAAGCACGACTTGCTGATTAAAGAAAGCTGAATTCTCTGAAACTTAGAACATGGAAATCAATAACTGGGAAGGGAAATGTTGAGATCACAATGACAGCGAGAACCCAGGACATCATCAGAATTTATGGAAATTCTCAAATGACAGAAGACAAAGAAGGAACCTCATTCTGCTGTCTTCAGGACACAGATATGTCTGTCTACTTAGAGTGAGAAATGAATTTTAATCAATTGGTTATAGAAAAATAGAGCCAAAGTGACTATTATTGTAAGTGTGTCAGTAATCAGATGAAAACCTTAGTATTGTGTGCCCACCATCTTTTCAGTAGCCATTTGAAATGAACTAGAACTTTGGAAAAAAAATAACTGTTCATAACACAAGTCAGCCCATATTTATATATAAAAAATTCTGAAAGAATAAAAATTTGTTTGCAGGATATAGCTATATCCACATGTTAAAGCTTCATAAAGTAAACCTAGAGAACCTGACATAATGTTTTATGAATTCATATATTAATGTGAATCATTAATTAATTTCCCATATTGATGTATAAATCAAAGTGTGTTTTTATGATATTTTCAACATAAAGATAATTTTATCAATGATGACTATGTATTCTAAATAATTTCTGATATAAATTATGTTTTTCAAGTATCAAGCTTATATAAGTGTATACATATGTACATTTAGCAAACCAGTGACCTGTGGATCCTGGTGACAAAAGCTGCCCCTGTTCCAAGCTGACTGAAAATCTGAGGAAAGTATTCAATTTGATTCACTGCTGGATTTGATGACTCAATATACATGGACCCTAAACAGAAATCACAACCCCATTGAACACATTTTCAGAGAAAGGCTATACTATTTCCTGGTATCATACTAAACTCCCTTTTGCATAGAGTAAACCACAGCCTAGAAAAATTCAACTTAAGTTCTTAGCAAGTTATTTGCCTGTAAATATTGATGACATGTGACTGATGCACTCTAAAAAAATCACAGATTTGACACAACTATAGTGAATTACAATAGTGAATTACAATGTGGTTGCAGTAATATTTTCTAACTTCAATTTAGTAACTGATTTGCTAAATGTATGTATGTATGTATGTATGTATGTATGTATGTATGTATATACTTACATAAATAAGAGTTGGTATTTTTACAAGAGAGCACATGCATGTAGTGACCAAGGGTCAATATTCAGTGTGTTTTTCAATTGGTATCTGCTATGTTTAATAGTCAGGGTGTCTCTGAAACTGACTCTCACCAATTTAGGTAAAATGCTGGCCAGGGTCCTCAAGCGATGTGCTTGTCTCTACCTCTCTGTGCCATATCAGGCTTTTTGTGTTGATACCCAGGCCATTAGGACTCAAATTCTCCTTAATGCAAATTGAGCAGTTGCCACTGAGTTATCTCCCTAGCCTCACATTTAGAAATTTACAGCCACTTATGCATAGTTTTAATCATATGTAGTCTGTATCATACCAAATCCTATTGAAATAACTTTCTTGAGAATTCACTTAGTCAGCTACAATGTGTGGGACATAAAAGAAAGATTTCAAAGCCAATCAAATATTAAAAATAAATACTTAGGTACCATGAATCTTTATCCATATAAAAATTGGAGACATGACCTATTATTTATCAGCTCCCAATGTAATTATAGGTAGATTTAATTGGCATCAGGATTAAAGGCTTACTTACTAGTGTGTAACTAATTAATAGAATTTTCAGCTCACTCAGCATGTGACTTCTTCAACGATAAGCTGAAGCTCTAAGAAAACAAATGAAGACTTAAAATGACTATGCATATAATTTTCAAATTACTCTCCATATTTGGGCAGAATTTAAGAAACCAAGCTTAGTAGTTTATGAGACTCTATGATGAAGAGAAGTTAAGATGTAATTTTTGATCATAGGTATGCTAAACAATGATTATAAGTCTAATTTGTATTATTAAAACTATCTGGACTACAATCCCAAAAGTTACATAAAATTCTGTACTTTGATTGTGAAAACTACATTATGACTATCTCTGCTTTATTGGTATTTAATAATATTGAAATTATATTTGTATTACAATTTTTCCACATGACTAATGTAACTGGGTCTTGTTTTGCATTCATCATTTTCTCTTTTTGAATACATAGTTTTTTTTCAAAACAATAATTTTGTCTAGACATTTCTCTCATTTTTCCTTCCTTTCCTTCTTCTATTTGACCCTTTAAATCATGCCAATCAAATCATTTTTCTTTCTCATCTTTTATTTAATTTTTGAGAATTTCATAATGAATATCACACCCATCCATCTCTGCCTCTAACTCCTCCTGTGTTTTCCACTCTCTGTCAAATTCATAACCTCTGTAATTGTTATTGTTAAAAGTATGTAAACATTTACATAGGCATATGTAAATACAGCCTGCTCAGTCTATTTAGTTAGTTGCTCTTGTATACATGTGTTTAGGGCTGGCAACTTTGTATTGTATAACCTATCAGAAAAGTCACCCTGGAAAAGATGGATTCTTGCTCTCCTACAAGCATAAGTTGCCTATAACTCTTTATGTGTAGGCCCTTATGAGATTTCCACTATCTACATTGTTCAGGTCTTGCATAAACAACAATATTTTTGAGAGTTCATGGGTGTAATGTCTTCTCCTATGGCATATCTAGAAAATACAATCTCACGATAGATTTCCTTGTTTGTATTATAGATATATCACCTGACATTGAGTACCCTACTGTCAGTCATTCCCTTATATTTGGAACAGTTAGGGATTCCTATAATGGTCTCCATCTTCTTGATAAGGAGTAGGAAATATACTTATCTGTGGGCAGAAGCATTTAGCATGTAGTTAGAGGTTATGCGGGTTAGGAAAGTGGCCATAGTAGGTTCTCTATATTGCATGACCCCATCAGCTATAGGTAGCTGGCTAGGTTTACAGTCCCTGGGCTCCCAAGTATTGTGCAGGCTTAAAGTACAATTAGACAATTGTTGGTTACATCTAAGTTGTAAGTGCTACTATTGTAAACTTTGTGTATATCTTGTCATTCTGGTCCTTCTTGTCATTCATAGATTTTGCAGCTAGGTTAAGACTATTGATTATTGCTTGCCTGCTGTGGCAGCTTGCATACAACAGTATGCAAGACAAATGAGAGCCAGTCTTTGTGGAGGAGGCTTCCAAGTCAATCCCAGCTAAATTCCTGAAAGTCCTGCATCCAAAGTGTAGAGCATTTTCACTAACAGGGTCTTGTTTTTGAGTTCTAAGAGGCTATCATAGACAAGAACAATAGCCTGTATTATTTTGGTAGCCTCTTTGACGTCTCTGATCAAAAATTTCAAGGATGGTTACATATGCCTAGCACTGGTGTTTATGTTAAGTATTCTATGTCTCTTAGGGGAGTATAATAACCCCCAGCATGTGATTCATTTAAATCATTTATATATTTATATTCATACTCTCATATATATTGTATGTATTTTAAATAAATATCGAACATGTTTCCTTTGTTTTTCAAGCATTTTTAGTGTTATTAATTTATCCTATCTCCTTTTCTCTATGTATTTTGCCATCCCTTCACCATTTCAAATTAAAATATCCTATTTTTTACTTCAGAGACTCTGTATTTTCTTATGCCCACCTTGAGAGCTCCTTCCGCCCCTCTCAAAGGTACCTCTTTACATTTTCTTATTTCAGAAGTTACTTCAGGTTGTATACTCATATCTAAAAACCAGAGCTAGGATCTACAAATAACAGAGAGCATGCAGTGTTAGTCTTTCTGGGTCTGGGTTACCTCACTAGGTTTCATCCATTGACCTGAAAATTTTATGATTTGATATTTTTTGTACATGAACAAAATTTGATAGTATATATGTACTACATTTTCATTATCCATTTGTCAGCTGAAGAATATTTATATTTTTTCCATTTCCTAACTGTTGAAAATGGAGCAGCTATCTGTGGAATAGAATGTCAAGTTTTTGATATATTCCAAAGAGTGGTATAGTTGGGTCAAATGGTAGATTATCTTTTTGAGGATTATCTACACTGGTTTCCATATAGCTGCACCAGTTTGCGATCCCACCAGCATCTTTGCCAACATTTGTTAACTGTTTCTTGATCTCAGCCATTCTAGATGATGCTAGGTAAACTCTAACAGTATTTTTAATTTGCATTTTCTAATTGCTAAGGATGTTGAACATTTTTTTTCAGACAGTTCTTTGCCATTTTCATTTCTTCTTTGTGAGAACTCTCTAGTTTCTTCCCCATTGTTTGTTAATTTGGGTCATTTATTGCCTCTTTTTTATTTCTTTGTATATTAACCCTCTGTCTGGGCTTCTTGTCACTGAGTTGATTATTTTCTTTGCTGTGCAGAAGCTTTTTAATATTAGATCCCTTGGCAATTGTGGGCTGTAATTCATAAGCCAATGGAGTCCTCTTCAGAGTCCTTTCTTGTATCTTATAGGTTATGCCTGTTCTCTTAGCAGTTTTAAAGTTTCAGGGTGTCATATTAGGTCTTTGATCATTTTGGATTTATTGTTTGTACTGAGTAATATATATGAATCTAATTTCATTCTTCTAGCTGTGAACATACAGTTCTCCAAGAACCATTTGCTGAAGATGCCTTCTTTCCTCCAGTCTGTAATTTTGACATCTTTGTCAAGTATCAGA
This sequence comes from Cricetiscus sungorus, assembly GCA_030556225.1. Lineage (NCBI taxonomy): Eukaryota > Metazoa > Chordata > Mammalia > Rodentia > Cricetidae > Cricetiscus > Cricetiscus sungorus. The sequence goes on along the minus strand of JANBXA010000328.1, from coordinate 35,210,490 downwards.
TGACTACAGTTATCTGTGCTTGAGTCTCCTATGTTGTTTTATGTGTGCATCTCTCTTTCATTGTATCTGAACTTACTTAGCTAATTTTCAGATTGTACACTCCGTTTTCACATCTTACACTCTGATGGCACCAATGGTGGCTGCTCCTGGGTTCCAATGTTCTTGAACTCCTCCTGTTTGGCTTTGCATTCTAACTATAAATTATTTGTGCTGTTCAGTGCCACCTGTAAACCTCTTCTTCTGCTTGCTGTTATGTAATTGCCACATCACTTACAAGACTATTTTTCTGGCTGCACAATAGCACTCTGAAATCACAGACTTAGGGTTCATATAAACTTATGTGGATATTTGTGAAATCTACAGTCCCAAACTGTTTGACCTCCTTACGTCCTGTGGTTCTAATAATGGTAGTGTGTGTGTCAGCCTCCATCCCCTCTCCCCAGTCTCTGAAGATAGCTTTGGCTGAAATACAAATGTACCAATATATTAAGGAATCAAACCCTGTTTATGAAGGCATATATTTTGAAATTTTTTAAGTTTCAGAAAGTATGTGGACATGAACGTTTTTCTTGCATGTAACTAAAATAACTTAATGGATTTTTAAGGGAATACTTGAGAAGAGTCTGAAATATTTTCTTCCACTGAGAGATAAACTATATTGACTTTTAAAAACCACTTTCTCATACATTACAAAGTTATTCTTTTCTCTTATATTTTTTCTTTCATATTTTCTTAAGTGAGAAACAATCTTGTTTTACATGTCAATCCCAATTCCCTCTCCTTCCCCTCCTCCCCTGCCCTGCACTGACTCCTTATCCTAGCCCCTTTCTGCTCCCCAGAGAGGGTGAGGGGAAACTTCAAAGTCTGTCACATTATTTGGAGTAGGGCCTAGGCCCTCCCCCATGTGTCTAGGCAGAGAGAGTATTCCTCTATGTGGAATGGGCTCCCAAATACATTCATATACTAGTGATAAATACTAATCCACTACTAGAGGCCCCATAGACTGCCTAGGCCCCTAACTCACACCCACGTTAAGGGAGTGTGGGTCAGTCCTATGCTGGTTTCATTTTAGAGATTAAAATGGACATAAATTTTAGTATATACACAAGGCTTCATCTGACCATCTACTAGAGAAATCTAAGGGCATTTCAGGTCAACTAAATGGAGTTTTCTTCTTCAAATTAGGTATTCCTATCAATGTTTTATTATATTTGACACTTGTAATTTCTTTAAAATTGGATTATTGCTCCAAGAAGAAAAAAAGATTTTTGTCTTCAAATATTCTCTGACATACTTCAAAAGGCCAAAAGCATAAGTTCTTCAGAAAAAAATAATGAATGTTATGAATTTGTGTTCAAGGCTATATGTATTCAGATAACTATGGCACATACAATTAAATTCTAGTATCTGTCTCCACAGGGTATGCATACAGTCTTTTCATGCATCAGTCTCATTCTGCAAATCTTAGGCCATTTAAAGGATCAAGAAACAAATACGTGTCCATATGTTGAATTTTTTTGGAGTAGTCTGTAGGAGCCACTCTGCTGACAAAGAAAAGAAAATTGGGGGGGGGATGCTAGGATAACTCAGGATAATTTTTAGAGTTTCATCTATTAATTTTTTTCTCTTAAGATTATGTTATGGTTCTTTTGTTTTTATGTATATATATATTTTGGATTGAATATTTTAGACTTGATCAACAAGAATGTGTAGAGGTTCTTTCAGTCTGTGATTTATTTTTCTTCCTGAGTATTAGCTGATATGGTTTTAGTAAGCTTTTGTTTTTGATGTATCTATACTACAAAGCCTTTTCCACCTTACCAGGCAGGAATTCAAATTTGTGTTCATTTGCTTTAATAGTAACTACAACAGTTAGAATTTCTCTGTGTGTCTCTGATGAAGCTACAGCCATAGATTTGAGGAGACTTTGCATATGACTGAAAACCTTTGAATATATATATAGATTGTACGCTTTATTTTGTGTATGCGTCATCTTTGTCTACACTGTCCTGGATACACACGCACACACACACACACACACACACACACACACACACACACACACACACATATTTTTCAGTTGTTTCTAAGCCAAATTCAAGGCTATTGCTTCCTTTGCAAAATCAAAAGGTTTTGCATTAGAGTTTTATCTAGCCACATTATACAGGATGTGCTTCCTGCTGGGTAAACAAAAAAGTTGCTCCATATCTCCTGAATAATTTTGTTCTGTAAACTGTTCATTTTCCTTCATATTTTGTGTGCATATTTGTTTTTATGTGTTTGGGAGTTTGGGTTGCTTATTTAATCATTATCTTCCTTGATTTTGATTTTTCCAAGTTCCTTTGGAGAATTTAAAAGTGTACATGAAGGTGTTTCTATGTGTTGGTATTTTGGTAGGATGTACTACTATGGCAAAGCAGAATGTCCATAATTAATTGCCATACTGATTTTCTAAGTACATTCTTAGTTTTTCTGATGAGTGACATAAGGGGAGAATTGCATGATGAAGCAGTTTATCTTTGACCAAATCTTTTACTATGAAATTTAAGAAACTGAAGGTTCTTCTTTCTCATTGTTAAAGAATTATGTTGTCTTTTAAAGAACATATAATGCATAATGTTCATAAACATATGCAAAGAACATAAATACAAAGGAAGATAATAAATGCATTTATCTGAGATTAAAATAAATAAAAAATACTTAAAGATTTTCATCTGGTTATTTCATAAATTATCTTTCATTCAATAAGTAGTAGAATCTTTATAACCACAGATATAAAAGAAATATAGTTTTAAAATAATTTCTGAAATCAACTTTTTATTATGAATGTATGTCAACAGGTAGAACTTCATCTGTGTTAATTTAATTGTTTTCTATATCTCTTTTTACTCTTCCTAAAGGTTATTACCACATTCTATTAGAAAATTCACAGATGTCCAAAATAGATAAAAAAATTTAATCTTTCATGTATACAACTAAATATACCCACTGAAAGATCCATTATTCCAGAGTGAATTTGCATCAGTATGAGGCTTTCTCCCCCGTCCCCCAATCACTCTTTGTTTGGTTTTTTGACAGTCTTTCTCAGTGTAGCTATGGAGCCTGTCTTGTAACTAACTCACTCTGCAGACCAGGCTGGCTTCCAACTCACAGAGTTCTACCTGCCTGTGCCTCTCAAGTGCTGGGATTAAAGACATATGCCACCACTATCTGGTAATGTTTTCTCTCTTATCATTGGGATTCTTTGAAATCTCCATCCTTGAATCTGAGCTGAGAGTTCTGTTTCCTGTTTCTGTTACTTTAATTTGGTACATAGAGCCTGCATATCTCCAGGTCCTTCTCTGTGAAAAGCCAGGATATAACCTAGCATTCATTTCTACTTATCCTGGCAGCAGAGTTCAGAAAGCTCAAAGATTGTACAACTTTGCTGGAGTTCTCACAATACTATAGGAAATACCTTAGGATCTTGATTCAAGCCTTGCAAAACTGTGTGGGACAAGCTCTGCATTCCTCTAATCCTTAACCAAAGCATCCCATTACCCCAGACACACACACACACACACACACACACACACACACACACACACACATACACCAATAAAGTTTGAGAAATACTCCATAGCCACAGTTCCTCTCCCTGAAGTAAAGAAGGAATTTCTTTCTAGTTAGATGGTAAAGAAGCTTTGAGTCTTTGCTTTGTTGTGGACATTTCTACCTCCCCTTTCCTCCCTTCCTCCAAATCCTCTCATATACCCTCCCCTTCAACACTCCCCTTCAAATTCATGACTTTTTTTGTATATTGTTATTGTATATATACAGATATGTATATATATACAGATATGTATATATGTATGTGTATATATACTATATATATATATATATATATATATATATATATTCCTAAATACAACCATTTGAGTCCATATAATGTTACTTGAATATATGTTTTCAGAGCTGACCATTTGGCACTGGGGGAGGAAAATCTCTTTCACTCCCAGCTGTACTCTTTTGCTGATTGTTCTTTGTGTAGGACTGAGGCCTCATGTGCTTTCCCCATACAGTTTGGCGTGGTTTTTGATGTCCATCTTGTTCAGCTCTCATTTGGGTGCTCATGTTGCTGAGAATTTACAGTGTAGCTGGTATATTCTGGTAATGTAGGAGACACAGTCTCAGAGCAAATTTTTTGATTATCTGGCTCTTACAATCTTTATGCCACTCTTCAAAAACCACTGTTCTCTGAGGCCCTCAAATATTCAATTTATGAAAAACATAGAATCAAAATCTAGCTTGAAAAGAGAAACACTAGAAGATAGACAGTAATAGTGTGTGAAAAGGCATAGATTAAACTAAAAAAGGTGGAGTGTTATACAGCACATAACTTCTCATTCACATTTGTGTAAGTTTTGCTACCGAGATAAAAGTAATATATATTTTTATAAATCTTTTTAAACTTTTAATAATGTTTGATCTGTTTGTTAATTGTGCAATAGTTCTTCTAGCCATTCTATCAAAAATTTACCAAATTACAGTTAAACTATATTGAATTTTAGTAAAATTAGGAAGATCATTATATATTCTGTTACCCCATCTATAATTGTTATTCTAAAAGACCTGAACTCTTTCCATAAAAGATTTATGTTTCAGTGTGATTTTGATGCAAGTATCCAAACAACAAATGTTGGTAACACTGACCATCTGCCTCAACCAAGACACATCCTGAATTATGAAACAAGCATCCCTCTAAGTAAGATTGCTCAAAGTTTGCATGAAAAAGGAAAATATTCTCAGTATAATGTCTAACATACACACTTCATTTTTTAAGTTTATTTTCCCCTCCCACCTCTCCTGACAGTCTGCAAGTCGCCCCCCACTCACTCTCCTCTGTTCCCTCCCCCACATTCACTCCTCCTCCATTTCTGTTTAGGAAAGGAAATGTTCCCATGAATATGAGCAAAACATGGCATATCAAGTTGCTGTAAGATTAAGCTCCCACTTTCTACTTTTATAAATTCCCTCTCCTTATTCCAGCATTGTCTTTATATTTTATGAGGAAGACTTTCCCAAAATATCTTTCCCATGTTAAAATACAATGTCCCAAGGAGAAAAGTAAGAATAGATCAATCAAAATTCATCTTTTTTAAATGAATTTTTATGTGAGAAAACATTCCATGGTTAGGAATTTTCTTGAATTACCTATCATGCATTATAATTGATTTTATGTATCTTAGTGTGTACATACTAACTTTTTTTTTCTTTTACATTTCAAGTACTTTGAAGAAAAAAGCTTTTCTTTTATCATTGTCATGGTAAAGTGTTATTTTCATTTCAATCATTAAGGGAATGGCCACACTAAGTCACAAAAACTAGAATAAATAAGCTTTCATTTTTACCATGCTGTACATTACTTGGTGACTAGAAATTTTCTTAGGTGATTATTTTTAAAAGTCACATTTAATTAATCAAAATTTTAATGGTACCTCATATAAGGCTATTTTTCTTCTATTCTCAGTCTCCACATCTAAACAACTGGAACAAAATTGAATGTGTGCTCTCAAGACTTTATTAGCTAGGAAGTATTTGTGTCCTAGGCTGGAGAGTTTGCCTTGTGGTTCAGAGCAGAGGCAGGACTTGTAGAGGATCTCACTTTAACATCCGGCACCCGTATCAAGAGTTTCACAACCTCTGGAACTCTAATTTTGACCTCTGCTAGCACCTGCACATATGTGATATATATGTAAGCACACACACAGAGAGAGAGAGAGAGAGAGAGAGAGAGAGAGAGAGAGAGAGAGAGAGAGAGAGAGAGAGAGAGGGGAAAGCAAATCTTTCAGAACATCATATTCCAATAGTCACTTAGATGATAATAATTATGGACTAAGTATCAGGGGACTTATGATGCAATGCTTCCCCACTGTCTAATCTTTTCTCATGACCCTGGTAAGATGCAGGTTTTTGATGTTATATGATACTATTTAAAATGACTGTATTATGTAGAGATTGGCAAGATGGTTCAGCAGTGAAACCTTGAGGATGTGAGTTGGATTTTGGAGCTGACATAAAGATGTAAGGAGAGAAGTAATCTCACAAATTTGTCCTTTGACCTTCATATGTGGGAATAGTATGCACATATATATGTATACATATGTATATGTGTATGCATATGTATACATATATATGTGCATACATACAAAAAGAAAGAAAAACATAGTTTAATAATTACTTTTTAAATAAGCTATAACATTGTTTCCCTTTACTTAAATGCTATGTTGCTTTATTTCCTTTCACTTTAATTTTTTCATAAATACATAATTGTTTCCTCCTGCTCCCATCAACTTCCACTTCAAGTCCTCCACCCATAAATTCTATTTTATTTCCCATTTCTAGGGAGATCCATGCATCTCCCCTAGACCCCTTTTAATTGCCTAGCCTCTCTGGGTCTACAGACTGTAACTTGGTTATCATTTACATAATGGATAATATTTACTTATAGTGAATACATACTATATTTGTCTTTCTGAATCTGGGTTGCATCAGTCAGGATGACCTTCTCTACTTCCATCAATTTCAGACAAATTTCATGGTGTCATTTTATTTGAAAGCTGAGTAATACTCTATTGTGTACATGTACCACATTTCCTTTATCCATTCTTTGGTTGAGGGGCATCTAGGTTGATTCCAGTTTCTGACTATTATGAGTAAAGCTGAGGTAAACATGCTTGAGCAAGTGTCTTTGTGATAGGATGGAGCATCCCTTGTATATATGCCAGGGATGGTATAGCTGAGTCTTGAAATAGATCATTTCCAATTTTCTCAGTGACTGCCATATTGCTTTCTATTACTAGTCATACAAGTTTGTACTCCCACCCACAATGAAGTGTTCCCCTTGCTCCTCATCAGCATGACCTGACACTTATGTTATTTATCTTAGCCATTCTCTATTTGGATATGTACCTAATTTTTAAATTAGATTATTTAGTGTTTTGATATCTGATTTCTTGAGTTCTTTACATATTGTAGATATTAGAACTCTACCATATGTGGAATTGGTGAAAAGCTTTTCCAATTCTGGGAGCTGCCACTTTACCTAATTGACAGTTTTGTTTGGCTTACAGAAGCTTTTCAGTTTCATAAGGCCATATTGGTATTCTGTTCAGAAAGTCTTTCTCCCTGCCATTTCATTCAGGGATATTCTCCACTTAATCTTATTAGTTTCAGTGTATCTGATTTTATGTCAATGTCATTGATCACTTGTGTGGCAGGCTTTCTTGGACCACCAGCTCCAAAACCATAACACAGAGTATTATTATTAATTATGACTACTCAGTCTTAGTCTAGGCTTATCCCACTAGCTCTTACAATTTAAATTACCCTTCTCTTCATCTACGTTTTGCCTTGGGAATTTTTACCTTTCATTCTGTATGTCCTAGTTTCCTGCTTCTTCTTTGTCTAGCAGGCTGGCATCTGTGTGGCATCTCCTTCACTTTCTCCCTTGTTTCTCTTCTCTCTATATTTCCCCTCCTACTTATTTTCTATACTAGCCAGTTCTGCCTATCCTTCTACTGTGCAGCTATTGACCATTCAGTTTTTTATTAGACTAAGCTGGCGCCTTAGTTAGGCAAGGTGGAAGAAATGTAACACATCTTTACATAGTTAAACAAATGTAGCATAAACAAATGTAACACAACCTCACATAGTTAAAGTGATATTCTGCAATGAAAACAAATGAGACACATCTTTACATAGTTAACGTAATATTACAAAATACATTAGGAATTGAGTTATGTGTAGGGATGATAAATACGGACCTATTTGCATTGTTTTACATGCATACATCCTCTATGACTGAAATTTTTTTATTGAAGATGCTATCTTCCCCCCCCCCAGTGTCTATTTCTGGTTTCTTTACCAAAAAAATAGAAATATAGTGTCTATGTTTGTTTGTATATATGTCTGGGGTTTCAATTCTATCTGTATTTATGTCAACAGCATGTGTTTAGTAGGATGAGGTGGGATGGAGGGAGAACACTCAGGGAGAGCCAATTGGAATTAGGGGGTGTTGGGGTATGTGGAAAGCTAGTGTAGTGGAAACTTCTGGAATCTGTGAAGGTGATCCTAATGAGGACTCCTAGTAATGGGGGATACAGTCTCAACTGGCCATCTCTTTTAACTAGGCAAGGCTTCCAGTTGAGGGACTTGGTTGCATTTAATTGAATTGTTAGTCAAAGGGGTCCCATGGAAATTCCCAAACAACCCAGGCTGATGCTAAGACAAAAGGTTATTCTCCGCAAACTGATAGTGGAGCCCTATTGCCTAGGACAATGCCCACATACCTCACCAAACCTGGAGACATCAAGTTAGTACCCACATGGAACTGTAACCCCTATATTTCAGTCACTTTGGTCTAGGAAGGTACTCTGCAGGCTACTAGAAGAGAAACATGGCACCAACTGAGCCACAAAACCTCTGACATACAATCTGTTTTACCTACAAAATATGTTAGGGCAATGGTGGCAAAGAACTAGTGGGAGTAGCCAACCAATGTCTGATTTGACTTAAGGTTCACTCTATGAGAAGGAACCCATACTCAGTACTGCTTGGGTAACCCAGAGCCAGAGACTAGACAGCCCAGAGATGCAGGGTAAAACCAAGCATAACTGGTCCAAAAGAAAGGAAGGAAGAAAAAAGAAAGAAAGAAATTGAGAAAAAAATGCATAGTCAGAAAATATACTCTACTGTTTCCACCAGTACATACATTGTAAAATCACTGCTCTAATCAATCAAGCTGATTAATATTCCAAAGTAACCCACCTTTCCTAGTGCAGAAGCATTCAACATCTACTCTCCTAACAAATTTCAGTGTTTCATATTATCTATATTCGCCATCATGCACATTAGTCCTCTGGAATTTATTTATGTTATAACTGAAAGCATGTTCTTGATTGAATCGTTCGGGAGAGCCCAGGTGTAGTGGGCCCACACATGAATAAACTCATTTGCATATCAACCTCTTGACTCAGCATAATCCTCCCTTCCATCCTTTCAAGTGAAGTCTTAGTTACTGATTGTTTATGTCTTTACCTATTTTGTATTTATGTCTTTGTATTGTTTTCAAGGTTTGCAGGAAGCCCTCTAGTTAACAGTGAACAGGGTAGTGTTCTATATGTAAGTGCAATGAGGACATATATGTTCTGAGTATGAAAGAGGCTTGCGTTTTGACATCAGCTTTGCTGTTTCAGGAAAGCCTTGCTTGTCTAGGAGAATTTGTCTTGTTTTGGTGTGTTGCAAAGTAAACTTGGCAGTTCTACTTGATGTTCTCAGGTGTGGGGTCATTAGTGGGACAGAATAGATGAGAACTGCATTACAACTGCACAACTGCAAACAAAAGGGTGATCCATATTTCTTCTGGCTTAGCATCAGCATCTGGAGGGCTCCTCAGTATTTGCCTGCAAAGAGAGTTAATTTGGAAGTTTTGAGCTTAAATTCTCCTAGGGTCATTTCTTCAAAAGATTTTTCAGTTACAAAGTATACGTAGAAATAAGTAAAACAGAGATCAATAATGTATAAATGTAGAAAAAATTACTTTAAAAGGATTTTCATTTTAATATTTACAATACTTAACATTTAGGGTCCATTTACATGCATGCATACATATATATATGCAATTATTTGTGTGTGTGATGTCTTCATTTTGTGTGTGTGTGAGTGTGGGTATGTACATGTCATTGCATGTGTGTGAAGCTCAGAGAATAACCTTATATATTGGTCCTGGCCTTCCAACTCTTGGGGGTACAATGTCTGTTGTTGACAGCTGCATATTTCAAGCTCTACAGCATCTAGGGATTCTCTTTTATTTGGCTTTAAGTTTGCAGTAGGAGTGCCAAAGTTGTAGAAATGTATTATCACATCTAGCTTTACATGGCATCAAGGCATCTTAGGCTTTACTCACTGAGTCATTTCCTCAAACTACTAAGGGAAAATATTGAGCTCAATGACTCTTAGATTAATTAAACTGGTAATAGAAACATATCTATGAACAATGTATCAGTATTATCAACTATTTTAAAGTTAAGCATACAGTGCAATCTCTCATGATTAGTAAAAAGCATGGAAATTAAACTACAGAAGTATTTCTGGGTTTTTGTAACTTCAAATCCACCTCTTGACTTTTCACAATAAATCCTTCTCCTTGCCTATCATCTCCAATGCCCTTAACTCAATGGTCCTCCAAAAAGACTAACGGGTCTTGGAAAAATCAGATTGTTTCCTGTGTAAAGCTCTGAGAACTTTCCCACCACACCTGGCGCAAACTAAATGGCATCTCCATGGCCTCTGAGAGATGACATGTCCATATCTACCTCCCACTTCCCTTCTTTCCTCTAGATCTCAGTAATTGCATTTCTGATTGGCTTTTGAGTTCTTTCCCTAGAATATCCTGCTGCTGTGCACAGTCAGAGAATTCCTCCTGGATTTTCAAAATCAAGCAAGTTTATTTTCACATCAGTTTTAGGTTTATAGAAAACAGTAGCCAGGATAACATCCCCATATATATCCTCTTCTTGTACCTCTCTACACCCTCTATATCATTAACATTTTCCACTAGCATTATGTTTGTTATTTATTAGTGAATAGTGATGCATTGTTAAGTCAACTTCATAATTGCATTTGGAGTCACTATTCAGTATATACGGTTGAGTGAGTTTTGACAATTATATGTGTTATTTCAATATCATTCAGCACAGTTTCACTGCCATGAATCCCCCTGTGTTCCCATAGTCATCTTTCACTCTTTTATTTCTCCTGAATCCGTGGCAACCACTGATAGTTTTACTATCTCTATATTCTGCCTTTTCCAAAATGTCATGTACTTGGACTCACAGTGCCCAGCTTTAGCAGACTGTCATTGTCACTAAGCAATATGCTCTTAATTTTCTTTTGCATTATTTTTATTTTTTGATAGCTCACTTACTATAATATTCCATTGTACAAAAGTAGCACCATCTATTTATTCATTCACCTATTGAAGAACATCTTGGTTGCTTTGTATTTCTCCAATTATGGAGGTTATAAACATTCATGTGTAGGATTTTGTGTGGACATAAAGTTTCCACTTCTTTGGATAAGTACTGAGAAGTACTGCTGATGAATTATAAAATAAGACTATGTTGAGTTTCACAGTAATCACCAAGCTGTCTTTTAAAATGGTAGTATCATTTTGTGTCCTCACCAACAATAAATGAGAGATCCTGATGGTGCCACATCCTTTGTAGCATTTGCTATTGTCTTTATGAATGTGGGACACCCTGGTATGTACATCGTCATGCATTATTGTTGTCTTAATTTGCAATTTCCCAGAGGCACATGATCTGAGAAACCTTTCATATGCTTATTAACCATCTGTATATCTTTTTTGATGGTGTGTAAGTATAGATTGTTTGCCCATTTTTTAAATTAGGCTATTTGTTTTCCTTTCTGTTATGTTTTTGATGGTCTTTATATTTTGGATTTATATTTATATTATTTGATACATTATTTAGGTAAATATTTTTTCCTAAAAGTAATCATTTTACACTTTTGTTTTTCGCAGAATACAAAAATGTCATCTTAATCAAGTCTAATCTATTAACTCTTTCTCTCATAGATTTTGGTTTTGGTGTTGTGCATATAAAAATCCTCACTAAACCCAAAGTCACCTCAACTCTTTCTAATGTTAGATTTTAGACACATGTTGTCATATTTTAGTAGTCTTCATTCTACATTTATATCTGTGATTCATGCTAGGTGATTTCTGTGATTTCTCTTGGCAGTATATTACTCCTTGTCATTTATATTCTGTTGCTCTTTCTGAGGGGATTTTCATGGTTGTTCTAGTTAATTGAGTACCACATCACCAACCAGTGACTGATTTAATATTCTTCCTTTTCCCTGTCACCATCATATCTAAAAAGTCCTACTGCTCCTCAGTTGTTAGAGTGTAAGTGCCTAGGGATACCCGACTCAATCCACCCTGTCAAACATTGTGTCTAACAGACTAGTACTCAACACATATGATGTATCAGAAAATATTTGCTGAGTAAATAAGTGAATAAGAATTACATGAATACTCTCATAATGTTGCAGTTCTTAACTACGAATGTCCCTTTTAAATAACAAGAACATAAAATTTACAAGAAAGAAAAAGAATATTATTGAGTTGGAAGCAAAGTTAGAATAAAACTCTGCCTATTTTTCTTATTCTGCCTGTACCATATATTAAGCCCAGCTGAATGCACAATGTGGTGATACAAAAGCAGTGTGACTCAGGAAAATTTAATGATTAGCCTGGAAGGTTTTAGCATCCGTGGCCTGTTGCCAATATACTTCATTTTTGGAGAAGATCTATTTAATCGTTTTGAACAGTCAATAGAAGACTCAGATAAATTATTTCTCTTTTCTACAAAATGTAAATTAGCTTCATTTAATTTTACTTTAGTTCTTATTAACTAAGTAATGGAAAGAAATTTATTTGTAATCTTTGTCAGATTATGTGATAAATTATCCTATCTCTTGATGACATAGGAAAGAATTGCATGGCATAGTCTATTCTTAGCTTTTAGTGAATTTTGAAACAACCCAAAATTCCAGAAGGTTTTGTAATTGATTCCCTGACGACGGATGGGCCATTAAGTAAAGATTCTTGAATTTAGAAACAGCTATACAAATGTGCTTGCCACAGGCAAAAGATAAGTAGCCTGGTTTTAGCTGTGATTATTATCATCATAATATTAATATACTGGGTGAAGCTCAATTGTATAGCATTTGCCTAGCACACTCAAGCTTCATAATTTGATCTGTGGCACTTCAATGAATCAGTCAATCAATCTATCACAATAACAAACCCAGTCACACCAATTAAACTATATCTTTCTGGTCTTTGTAAAATTACAGTGCTATCTATATAAAAACAAAGAGAGCATGGTCATTTCAGATTCCTGTAATGAGTCAGGTTATCAGTCACTTTGCATATGTTGATTCCAGAGGGAAGGAAATGTGAGTATATCTCTTTCCATGGTTTGATAAAGCACACAAGAGTCAATTACACCTGTTCAGAAAACTCTTACTGCAAGACTAAAACTGGGACTGGAGAGATTGCTCAATGGTTAGGGAGAACATACACTGCTTTTGCAGAGGACCCGGCTTCTGTACCTAGCACCAACATCAAGCAGCACACAAGTGCCTTTAACCAAGTCCAGCTCCAGGAGAATCCAACATCTTTTTCTTCTATGATCACTGCACGCTTGTGCACATGCCCACATACACACACATTGTTCATAGCAATAAATCTTTTACTTTTTATTTTTGAGGTTATAATTTAATTATATAATCATTTAACCTATGTACTTAAATTCATGACTTCTTTTTTTCACTAATTGTTATTGTATACATTAATGATTTTTGTGTATACTTATGTGGACTCAACAGTTTAAATTGAGGAATAAATCTTTCAAAAAGATAAAAACTGATCAAAGTACTGTTGTGGTTATCCATAAATGTTATCTAGATACAATTGAAGTACTTTTTAAAAAGGAAATTACCCACAACCCTACAAAATAACTGAAAATATATTTGATTCTTAATAAATAGTTATTCGTGTCTAATATTTAATTCTAGCAATAGGTTTGAATCATAATTACACTGAATTCTAATATTGGCTAAGGAGATAGAGGCTAGGTGTATTTGCCAAAGTCATTCTATGGCCCTACACAGATTATAATACACATCATGAAAAAATTTCTCACTGAATATATATTTGATAGCTAAATAAACCACAATCTGAGTTTCTTGCAGTACTGTGCTGATTATGTAGGCTCCAGCTGTGGATTGTTTTGTATTGGTCCTACTATTGCATGGGTGATACTCAATAATGTTTGGTGATTAGCAAAAGAGTATATATTCAAGCTGTTCACCTGAGAAAATGAGAGAGCAGTGAGCTCACATAGACTTTATAAAGAAACACACTTTGATAGAGTTTTAGGGTGGTGTTAGAAGATAGAACTCATGAAAAGTACATTCCTGCTGCAAAATGATATGGTGATAATTCATGGTGTCCTGGGATATACTGATTTACTTTCTTGATGCCTGGAGGAAATCCTTGAGGTAGGAAACAAGCAGATGGGATTTGTAAACACAGGAAAAGTAAACAAGATATTGGAGTAACCAGTCAACACGTAATAAATATCAGGAAAGGCAGCAAGAGCCTAGGGTCTATACATCTGTGTGTCCTTATTGTGCACTTACATCACGTTAGATGCTGAGTTTATACGTTAGTAATTGCCACACACTGCAAACACTTTAGAGTTATCTGTCATATTCAGCAGTTACTTTTTTAAAGAAACTTGCTACGCATAAACATTAGATTATTTTGAGTGAAGTTGTGATTCAATAACTTAACTATCCTCTTTATCTTAGTATCTAAAATTTGTGTGTTATCATTAAAATATTAGTGCTAATCCCTAAAATTTTACTTAACCAAATATATGAAGGATTTTGCTTTATTTTATTTTTTAACTGGTGTTATAAATGTAACACTTTGCTTATCCTGGGATAGTGTGAGAATTTCTAAAGTCCGCATTAAATTTGATTAGCAATAGTCTATAGTGCATGTATAGTTTCAATCTACTTTGTGAGAAGGTAAAACTTAAGTCATTCAGCTATTAGAGATTTTCCCTCAGGTACTTGGAGACTTTATTGCATGAGAAAATAATTAAGACAGAGAAAGTCTGAAAGATGTGACTATCTCAGGCACTTAGGGTGAAGGCAGAAATCCAGATAATGCCTGTCTGATCACTGCAAGGACCTGCTGGCCACCAGTGGCTTTAAATCTAAGCTCCTCCTGAAGCATTTGCTTAAGGACAAATGTTATTCTATGATCAAGGTCTTGTAATGAATTACAACGGTGGAAGCTGAAACAAGAGAAGAAAACATCCCCTGCCTTTATATTCACTCAAATCTTTTTAATTGTGTAGTTTATCTCCCAATCTTACTCTAATCTATTTTAAAATGAGACAGCTACCAAAGTAGGCATCTATCCATTAAAATACAAAATGTATTAAAAGTTATATTAAGTTGAATAAGTTTCCAGTGGAGGCAACTTGACTACATAAATGCTCAGCTAGCAGATCAGACATGAAGTGGTAGAGTTGGCAGCATCAGCTGCATCTTAACAATTTCTCTGTTGATGTCATTTGCATAGACTTTGTTCAACAATTTTACAGTTCAGAGGTCTCATTTGGGCCACAATCCAACATGTTTAAAAAAAGAAAAGTGAAGTCCTTTGTGGGTGCTTTTGACTTTCAGTAACAGAAAGTGAAGAACTAAATCTGTTGATTGGTAAATGAAAGAAATATCTAGGGACCAGAATTTTCTTTCTAGATGTGAATTTGAGTATTCTTGTACTTTACATTTTGAACATGTTATACTACTTATAAAGCCAAACTATCAAAAAAAAATGTGCACAAGAGCCCTAGGATATGGCTGCTGATGTCATGTCCAACTTCCCCTCAATCCATCCTACACTTCTTTTTCCTCTAAATTTTAACATCAGCCACCTTTATGTTTGAAAATATCATAACTCCCATTTAACAAAAAGGCATACACACAGAGTGATTCTTCTTCCACTAGTCCCTAATGCACACCATAGTCACATAGATCTTAGCTAAAATACCAACTCCTTTAGGAGCTGGTTTAGGCTGCTAAGTATTCTAACTCTTTTGTGTCACATGTCTCCATTCTGTAGTTTAACTTTAGCAAAATTCATGAATTTAGAATTTTTTGTTTTTATTTTTATATTCTAATGATTTGGAAGGAAGTTACAAAATGATATATTAAAATCTTGTTAAAACAAATTTTGGGTCTTATTTCAGTTTGAGCAACACAGAGAAAGCAGAATTTGGTTTTATTTGAATTTCATCAGACTTAACAATATTCAAGTTTATCACTGTCTGTGTGATCCATGTATTTTCTATCTCATTTCAAATAAAATCAATGAGAATAATTTCATGTAAGTTTCAAAACTATGTCTGTGGAAGATAGCTCAATGGAGGAGTACTTCTTAGCATGTTTGGGGTCCTGTACTCTATGACAACTAACAAAAAGTGCTATCATATTGATAACAATTAGTTAATGTTTTTTTCTTTAAAATTGTACACTATTTTCATATGTGTAGCTATTAAAATGATAATATTTACCAGTTTACCATTTTTAACATAGTGTGGTATATGAACTAGTTTGGTCTTCAGTGTGGAATTTTGTAATGTAGTAGTAGTTCTAAGGTACTACATAGTCTATATACTATATATTGTTACTGATACAGTCCTTCCTTATGAGACTAAAAGGAAATAGTCATGTTACAAATGAAAACAAGACCAGCCACTTGACTTTCTAAAAGACTATCTTCTGGAACTATGTGGAAACTTTCTAAAGTCCACTGTAATTTTGAACCATAGCAGTGGATGCCAAAGTTGCTAGAAATTCTATGATATGTTGGATGATGAAATACATTTATCTAAGTATAAACATGAAATACATATAATATGCAAATTAACTGCCTACTGTGGTTTTCCTGAAGACAAATACAATTTACATTTTTCTTTTATATAGAAGCATGGTTCCATACATACATACATACATACTGGGGACATACTGGGGACAACACCATTAAAGAAAAATGTATTCTCCCTCCTAGAAGCCATCAATTAATTGCTAATAACTTTTTAGCTACTGATATATGTGGCCACCTTTTCTCTCCATGGTGAGATATTGTCTGGCTTGAGTTCTGTGGGTCTGCAATATTATCACAGTTAAGAAGGTTAAAAATCACTTAAACATGAAACATAACTGAGCTACTCATGGATTTTTAGACATGGCGTAGAAGCTTATTTCAAATACATCCCATGTGTTCAACATGTTAATTGATGCACGGAGGATCTAGGAGAGACAGACAAAAATACTAAACATAAAAACCACAACAACTAAGTGAAAAGGAAACTCGATGGGATTCACAGTGATTTTTCATATTGAACTAAACAAAACACAAAAGTTGGAAGGTAGGGCAATCAGAACTGTCCAGAATGGAACCTTGCAGAGCCTAAGGAATCAGATCCAATGATGCTCAAGGATCATACCCAGAAAAGACTCCCTTGACCTCAGTGAGGCACTGAGTTTTCCTGTGTTCATTTTTAGTACAGTGTTTTTTGTTTTTGTTTGTTTGTTTTTAAAGACATTTTCATGAATAGTATTTCCATCATAGTTGAAGCATTCAGGCATTATTCTGGCCTGACTGTTGGGTACCTCTCTTGTCTCCAGAGGCTGCTTTCTTTGTCCTCTCCCTTTCCAATTCCCCTCCCCCAATAAAACCCTCCATGTGACAGTCATTGCAGTACATTGAGCTCCATAGACACAGCACCTGGGAAGCGCTTCGCTGACAAAAATCAACTAAGCATGGGCAAAGGAGATCCTAAAAGGCCGAGAAGCAAAATGTCCTCATATGCATTCTTTGTGCAAACTTTCCAGCAGGAACACAAGAAGAAGCACCCGGATGCTTCTGTCAGCTTCTCAGAGTTCTCCAAGAAACGGCTCAGAAAGGTGGAAGACCATGTCTGCTAAAGAAAAGGGAAAATTTGAAGATATGGCAAAGGCAGACAAGGTCCGTTATGAAAGAGAAATGAAAACCTACATCCCCCCCAAAGGGGAGACCAAAAACAAGTTCAAGGACCCCAATGCACCCAAGAGGCCTCCTTCGGCCTTCTTTTTGTTCTGTTCTGAGTATCGCCCAAAAATCAAAGAACACCCAGGTTTATCCATTGGTGATGTTGCAAAGAAACTGAGAGAGATGTGGAACCACACTGCCGCAGATGACAAGCAGCCCTATGAAAAGAAGGCTGCCAAGCTGAAGGAGAAGTATAAAAAGGAAACCCAATGCAGCGAAAAAGGGGGTGGTCAAGGCAGAAAAGAGCAAGAAAAAGAAGGAAGAGGAAGACTAGTTCTAGTGGAGTTATTTATTTATTTATTTATTTATTTATTTATTTATTATTTTATTTATTTATTTGGTCTATATAGCATTTAACCCCCCTGTACTCAACTCACTCCTTTTAAAGAAAATAAAATGAAGTGTAAGGCTGTGTAAGATTTGGTTTTAAACCGTACAGTGTCTTTTTTTTTGTTGTTGTTTTTTTGTTTGTTTGTTTTTTTTTGTATAGTTAACACACTACCGAATGTGCCTTTACATAGCCCTGTCCTGGTGGTATTTTCTATAGCCACTAACCTTGCCTGGTACAGTCTGGGGATTGTAAATTGGCATGAAAATTTAAAGCAGGTTCTTGTTGGTGCACAGCACAAATTAGTTATATATATGGGGACTATATGGGGACGGTACTTCTTTTGGTTTTCTTTTTTGTTTGTTTGGTTTTTTTTCTTTTTTTTTCATCTTCAGTTGTCTCTGATGCAGCTTATACAGAGATAATTGTTCTGTTAACTGAATGCCACTCTGTAATTGAAAAAAAAATGTAGCTGTTTTGTTTACATTCTGAATACTTCTAAGTAAATGCATTTATTTATTTAAAAAAGAACCTTCATGTGAGCCCACCCACCTTTTTAAAATTGTATTAATACTCACTTTCTGCACTTTCCCTAACAACTCCCTCTGGCTTTTACTCCCTCTGCCTCCTTTTTCATTATGTTCCATGAGCCTTTGGTGTTTTGTAGATGTATCAGTTAGGGAAAAATCTAAGGGATCTGGTGTGTGTGTGTGGTGTGTGGTGTGTGGTGTGTGTGTGTGTGTGTGTGTGTGTGTGTGTGTGTGTGTGTGAGTTGTGTGTGTGTGTGTGTGTTACACTCCTACTAGCAAGTTGAATGGGGCAGAAAAAGTGTAATTGTAACAATCTTAAAAATCAGAAAGGACAAAAAACACATTTTTCAAAAAAAAAAAATAAATAAAAAAGCTCTATTTACCTCAAAAGAAGTTACTTTGGCGTGACTGGTAAGTTCAAGACCATATCTCAAAAAATAAAGTGGAGAGTGACAAAGGAACAAATGTAATCTTGACCTCTGGCTTCTACATCCAAAAGGACAGGTAAGTACACCACATGCATATATGCATCACACATAAAAAGAAAAGAAAAAGAAATGTGTATTGAATAGTAAGTTAGAGGATTTATTGAGACATGCTAGTTTAATTCTTAAATTCGTTTGTATGATCTTTAAATAAAATGTTGGAGTTGAAAAATATGGTAGAAATCCAGTAGACTATCATTCAGATATAAAAAGGACAAATCTGGGGCCAGTTTAAATGCACATCTTGGGATCAGGAGAATAGCTAGTAGCAAGGTTGGAAGCAGAATTCAGGTCATATAAGATTGCTACCTGTATGTAGAGACATCATGCAGAGAACTCAGCTTGATATATTATTCGTGGTAACATACTGCATTTCCTAAATAGGAAGAGCAAGCCTTTCCCTTGGAGTGACAGATTAGTTTTAAAAAGACTAAATAATCACAGCAGGTTCGGATGAAAATTGACAGGTCCCACCCTCTAAATCTGATGGTGACTCAGTGTGAGGTACATAGATGAGAGCAGCTGGTAAACCTAGATAGATAAAAGCAGACACCTCCAAACAAAAGTGCAAAAGTACACCAATACACACCTGTGGTAAGTATTAATGATCATCAGCAGTTTGAAGACTCACCAGCCTTAGTAAATTGATAGTACTCTGCTTCCCTGATACAATTTTTTTTAATCTTACTTGCACCAGGTAATTTGTTATTACCATTATCACATTTGTAAACCTGTTTTCTTGAGCTTGCAACAACTTGAGCTCCTTTTTAACTTATGATTTGGTGATAGCAACAACGAATAGCAAATACTTACAGGGTTGAACATATGCCTGCTGTGTGTCAGGGTCATCCACTCCTTTATCCATTTAGCATACTTCTAAATCTTAGTTGCCATAGAACCCCATGTTTGGTGTAGTCATCACCCTCACTTTGAAGATGTAGAGCAGAAAAATAAATGTAGACAACACACTATTAACACTACTTTTTGAAACTATAAAACTAACTAAAAATAAACCTTCTGTCACTTTGTCACTTGAACCAAAGTGGAAAGACTTCATTCTAATCCAAACTGACAGTTTCTGCTGAGACTAGCAGAAGTTTTAGTGTTCTATTAGTTTCTGTTTAACTAGAAAATTTTCTTAAGTACATATATAATGCTGTGGGAACAAGGAGAAAGATTTTAGCCAGATTCTTTATCAACTGTGATCATTTTTACCCTTCCTACTTATATTATGGCACTTTGGATTTAATTTAACAATAACCAAAAAGACACCAATTAAGAATTAGCATTATAAACTTTTAAAAATTAACATTGCATACAGGGAGCAATAATGTCAGTAATTAAAGTAAAGCACGTGGAAGCATTCATTAGGACGTTATCATGAGGACATTGATTAATAATCCAAACTCGTCCTTTTGATTTGGGAGCTTTTTAGTGGGGTGCTACCAGACAACATTTAGAGTTGTTAGCACCATCCACCCTTAAGGAAGAGATTTCAACTCTCTTCCAAGGGAGTGGATACTCAATGATAAATGCCCTCTGAAAGGGACTTACAGTATTGGGAAAAATATAAAGATTCTGTCCCCTCAGTTATGGGTAGGCTGCCCATGTCCCAAGGGTTGACCCATGCATGTGTGTATATGATCAGCACTAATTTGGACTTTTGAATTATTTTTCATAAAGGTACTAGGTTGTTAGGGAAATAGGAGCTACATACAGGTGGAGACTTTTGCCTACAACCTTGTTAATAATTGTGCGATTTGTTGTCTTGTAGCAGTATACTAATAAGTATGATATGCGGTCTGAGTTGTATTTTCTTGATGAGTAATGGCCTTTATTTTTTTTTTCATTTATCTATTGTCTATCAAGGCTCTTTCCCTTTTTTCAGATTATTTTGTGGTGGTTTTATTTGTGTGTTTTTGCTAGAGTCATAGAAGGTTTTATAAATGAGTAGTAACACCTTACCCAATATATGGCTTGAAAATATCCCTATTATTCCACAGGTAGCAACTTTCCTGTTATTGCTTTCACTATGCACCATGTACCATGCACAAGATTTACACTTTAATACAGCCTTGCAGCCTGTGCATTTGGTATTGTGCCTAAAACAATCCTTTTCTAGACTTAGCTTAAAAAGTTCATTGCCCCATGTTTTCTACAATTTTGTGGTTTTATCTGTTCATGTTTAGATATTTAACTCCTATTTATTCCATTATTAATATAATTGCATATCCAATACAAATAAACAAATATTTAATAATATAACGTATAAGTAGAATCTAAAATACTCACAGACTGTCCATATAGGTCAGTGAGTAAATGCACTTGCTACTTAGACTTAGTCTGGCAATCTGAGCTCAGTTTCTGAATTTTACATGTGGGAGGGGAGAGAACAGACTCCTGCAGTTGTCCTATGACCTATCACACACAGACACACAGAAACACACACACACACAGAGAGAGAGAGAGAGAGAGAGGAAGGGAGGGAGGGAGGGAGGGAGGGAGGGAGGGAGGGAGGGAGGGAGAGAGGGAGGGAGGGAGGGAGGAAGACAGAACAAAACCTTTTAAAAACATGCCAAACACATGAACAGTGGAGTATATAATGATGATTGCCAGAGACCAGACACAGGGAAAAGGGGAGATTTCAATCAAGATGCACAAAATATAATATTATGCAGCATAAGTGGGTACTAAGCACCTAATGAATAACAATGTGTCTGTCTTAACAATACAGTATATTTACTTAGAATTTGCTATTAAATTTCTCAACACACACACATATGCACAGAGTCTTCATGTTTATATGCATGGTTATGTGATTTATTTCTCCAATATACACATAAAGCCTAAAATAATAGCATAAAGAACTAAATTGTGTTTTCAATGACATAGTAACGTGTAATGTTCCTTAACCATCTTCATTAGATACTTGAAATAACTGAGATGTCCATGAGAATATTAATGTTCTCCACAATAACCTACTGGGGGATCCACTCTTCCATGTTTCATATATATATGAATATATAATATATATGATAAAAACTCCTTTAAAAGACTATATTCTAATTATTCAGAGTCAGTGAATAAGTTAAGAATCACAACTAAAGAGATGGATTTAGTAGTTAATAAAATAGTCCTTAGGAAAGATTATTTGTAATTACATGGCCATTCTTGTATAACATTTCTTAGATCATTATATTACACTATCAAATACACATGCCCTTTTTTTCCTTCCTTAGATATTTAGCTATGCCAGCACCCTGCTCCATTTGCTGGTACCTACCAAACCACTTCCTCTCAGTTTTATCCATTGAGTGCTAATTTCAAATGGCTATGAGACTCTGCCCATATAAGCACTGAATATACTTTAAAGGAGAAGTAAGATTCTATTCTTAAAATTTCATCCCCTTTTATCTTTTTTTTAAGAACTTATCAATGAATTCATTCTGAATCCCATTATAGGAATGGCATTACAGAATAAAATATAAGCTGACAGTTCACAGATTTATTATTGTATTTGATATATTCACATTTTCAAGAGTGATGTTCCACAGTTAAATGAATTCAGAGAGATTAAATCTCCTTATAAGGAATCAATCCTCTCAGTGGGATTTTCCTGCCAATGTGGCTTGATCAAACCCTAATTGGGTGTGGACTTTTGGAGATTGCAACAATTTTCATTTGCTCATCTTCTTGAAGTAGAGTTATTTTATTTTGAGTCTTAATATCTTCATCTATTGATTTTTCTGACTTATCATTACAATTGAATGCGTTCGCATTAGTGCCTTGCAATGAAAGTATCAACACCAATAGCAAATTACATTTTGGAAATAGTATTTAACTCATGTACTTGAAAAATCAGTGTGTGAAGAAATTAAAACCTCCAATTTTCATAAATATTAGCTTCAAGTATTATAATTAAGATGCCAACTAGGCTCTCAAGTGTCCTGGCTGGAAGGTAGCCAGTGAGCACCTTCTCATCCACATGCCATCTCACAATGTGGCTCATGCATAACTCAGCTTTTCAGCAGAGAATCATGAATTTCACTGCAGGGATTCCAGTGAAGGCTTCATGTTTGATTGTTGACCTTCCGTCCTAACTTAACCCTAAGCAGACTACTTTATGACTACCCATATTGTTCATTTCCCACCAAGAAAGGGATTTATCCCATAAGACAAATAATGCTGATGATCTCAGTGTCTTTTCCAAGATATCAAGTATGCCAAAATATACATCCAGTTGGACTGGACACTTGACTGTGCAGCCAGTGTTTGTTAATACTTTTTTATTATATGGTTGGATAGAAGGTTGACAGTCTTGGCAGATATGTGAAAGCAGGGGATCCAACTACAGTGTCAGATGCTGGCCACTGTGAGGTGAGGTCCAGGCCCTCAGCCCTTTAGTGAAGTTAAGAAGTAAACAGACAACACTAGGTTCAGCTTAGTCATGCCTTATATGTGGGAGCTAGTGTTCAGGTCTTGACCTCACTCCCGTTTCCAGCTCAGCAGCTCTACTTACTTTTATTTATTTATTTTTTTGCCATTTTCTGACAAATAGAGTTGGCAACTGAAGGGTAAATATGGACAGAGCATTCATTGGGTGATGAATGACTCTGTGTAACAACTTCCTTTTGAAAAATTTTTTGCAACTTTTTAACTAAAATATTGCATCATTCCACTTCTTCTAATCCTGTCTCAATCTGTCCTCTTCCTAGTCAACCCAGGTCACTCCCTCTTAAGTTCATGGCCTCTTTTCTTTGATCATCGTAGTTACACACATATGTATATATATATACATATATATATGCATAAATAAATGTATAAACACAACCCCCTCAGTCCATATAGTGTTACGTGTATGTATGTAATTTCCAGACTGACTGTTTCTTGCTGGATAACAACTTTCTATCACTGTCACTATTCTTAGTTGTCTGTAGCTTTTGGTGGTGGAGTGCATAAGATTTCCCTCCCACATATTCGCGTGTGTATTGACATACAGAAACTGTTAAACCATATTGTTGCATCATCATGTGCAAATCATCCATGTAATTTCTAGAAGACCCAATCTCACAGCATATTCCCTTGCCCTCTCACTCCTACACTCTGTCCTCATCTCCCTTATCTGAAGAAAGACCCTCACGACCATGTCTCCTATGAGTTTTTTTATGACAATGCAGCAACCTATGGCAGAGTTCTTCAATTTCCTTTATTAAAGTTTCCTCCTTCAAGTCCTGGACTGAGAAGATGTTAACCATTTTGTATCATTTTCTTTACTGGGGATCTGACTAATTTCCTCTTCTTGGACCTCTCTAAAAGCCTCCTTAGTTGTCTCTAGTTGTTTTTTCACTTTAACTTTGTCTGTTAGTAACGCATCTTTGACTAACCTCCACAAAGAGAAGGTGGCTATTGGAATGCTAGCAAGACTCTCTTTAGGTAGCTTCTTCTGTAAGTCTGATTTCACTTGTTCCCAATGAGGATCATAAAGTCCTCCCCTGGTCAGAAACCAAGGATTAACTTTCTCTATGGTGTCTGCAGCTTTACTTTTAATTTCTGTTCCCTGTTGTTTTAAAGTCTTTCTTATTTGTTCCTTCGTTTCTTTCTTACTTGAAGCAATTCCCATATTGTTGTACATACCTTGTTTACCCCAATGCTCTGCTGCCAGCTACAGAGCCATCCCGTCCACAATTCCAAATCTCAGTGGAACCTCCACTTGCCGTGCCCGTGCGGCCTGAGTTGTAATGAGCCTTGGGTATGGGAGATGGTACAGATGTATCCATTGACATTGGATACTCTTATGATCAGTAGTTCTCTGTATTTTGACTAATAGTACATATCTAAATGGGTCTTCAACTGCTACAAACAGAAGCTTCCCTGACAAAGAGTATGTACTGAGAGTGCAGTTAGAAATTCTATCAGTTTGGTAAAGGGACAGTGTGGTGATATCTTGATTGCACAAATAAAGCTTGTCAGAAGATCAGAGGGGTGGAGCTTGCTACTAGCTAACCATAGAGGTCTGGGTCTGTACAGACAGGCAAGAAGTGATTTGGCTAGGTGGAGACAGGAAGTGAGATGGCGGAATGGAGAGATGGTAAGGTGGGAGGAAACAGGAACTAGCTCTCTTTTCTACTGGGAAGCTAATGAGGTAAAGGCAGCTTTGGCTTGCTCCTTTTTCTCTCCGATATCAGCAATTTTCTTTATATCTGACGCTGGTATTTTATTATTTAGACCAATTAAAACTCCATTTATAGGGCAGTGGTAAGTTCTCTTGTAAGGTCCATAACCTCACTAATCCCAGAAAATTGTCTAGCTTCCCATTATCACACATGATTTCACTGCTGTCAAATGAGCCTTAAGTCCAGTTAGACAGCTACAGATTACTGCCAAGAGATGAGTGCCACAATTGTATCTTTAGGGATCTCTTTTCTGGCCAGTCATTGGTGTGATTCATAGATATCACAGCTGGGTAGCATCAGTATTGTTATCCTCTCTAGGCAGCTTACATGTTATCTTCCAGTAATAGGGAATTAATAGGGAAACTAGTCCTCAACAAGACTTTTAGGTCAGATCCAGGTAGAATCCTCTGAGTCCTGTGTCTGAAATGCATATTGCTTTCAGCAATAGGAGCTTACTTTCAACTTCTAGTAGTCAATCAAGAGTCATAGTGACACCCTATATTGTTTGGAGAATCTACTCTGATAAACAACTGGAATGGATGTTTTTTACTCTTGATACTGGGGCTTTTGTTAGCCTGTGGTTCTTGAAGGAGGGGCATCATAAGCCCCAAAGCCACAACCTCATTGAAGCTATATACATATTATATATGCGCTATAAAATTTTAAGCAAATATAAAATAATTTGATTTCCTCTGGCTTTTCCACATACTCTTAGTGTTATTTAACACTTTTGTTCCCACTTGTCTTTTGAACTTCCTATCCTGTCCCAAGTAAGTCTACCCCTGTTTTACCCATATTCCCCTTCATATCATCTGCATCATGCTGTTGGTAGTAACTTTTGATCACTGCATGTTCCAACTCATAGTTACCAATGATTTTAACAAACTTCCTGTAGGCGGCCGCCCGCAGGACGCCATTACAAGATGGCGAACTTCCTCTTTCTTGTTTACCTTATTCGGGCATATGCCAGCTTGGCGGCTGCACTCCAGCGCGCCTGCTCGTTCCCTAGCCAATCCCGTGGCTCCAACACTGAGGCAAGGTCTTTTGAGCCTATGAGACCGTGACCCGTTGCCTAGTAGGATATATAAGCAGCTGTCCCTTCCTGCCCAGGGCCCCTCACCTTCAGCTCTCCCTTCAACCAAGAAGCGCTCCAATAAAGTGTGATCTGAGAAGAATCCTCGTGTGGTTGCCGTCTTTCCTGCGGGTCGGGCTTGGCGCGCCACAACTTCCTATAGTCTCTAATTTATTAAGCATGTGTTTGCTTCTTGTCCTTTACAAACAACACATGCAAACATGGCTCTTTAAAGGAGTTTGCATGCATTCCTCATCAGACACATACTACACACTAAGCAGTCCTCAACAAAATAGAAGGAACATGAGATCAGGCAAGGTTACGAATCTCTTCCATATCCCAAAGACATTTTCTTGGCTATCCCTTTTTAATTTAACATTTTAAGCATTCTCCTTTAATTAGACAAATTCACAATGCAAAGATCTCTAGAAAATAATGCTATTTTCATTTTCTGAAGTTAACTAAGTCTTCTTCGTCTACATGACAGACTTGGCATTGGCATCAGTATGGATCCTACTTTTATAGTCACATTTTCTAATTAGAAAGAATGAAATGTAAAGTAGCGTCACCTAAAAGGGAGTAATATAGATGGTATAGATTCAAAATATAAAGTGATAAGTCTACAAGCATAATCAAATTTTCCTTACTCAATGAATTATTCAAAGAAAAAAAAACAAAATATTTTTTACATAGATTTTAGATTGTGAATCATTTTCTTGGCTGTAAAAATGATCATGTTTAATGACGTGAGTCACATCTTTTAAGAGCTGTAATAAATATTCTACACAGAAACTGAAAATTATGTGTCAAAATCTCCCAAATTAAAAACAAAAGAAAATCCTTCCAGGGAGCATTCGTAATCTTCAACGATGCATTATGTCTTGGTTTATGAACAAAAGAGCACTGGCTAAGCTTACCTGATCCACTAAGGTGTGCTTTGGCTTTGTGCGGATGTTCGGATAACTCATTATAGCCTTTTAATATCTCGAACACAAATGGATACAGAGAGAACAATTTTCATCCTGGGTAATTTTGGCCCTACGAGTATAACGTTAAGTAGATTAATATCCCAAGTGTTCTCGATGCTCACAGAGAGAGACAGCCATGCGTTGACCCCCATGATCCTCCACCTGCCCCATATGTACTGATTTTATCACCACATGAATGTGGCACCAATGCTCCTGGTGATCAGCCAACTGTCCTTCGAGTATAAAATTGATTGGTACTTATTTCTTCCAAGTATCATTTAGCTGCTCTAAGGAAGGCAGTCTTATAGTGTGATATAATTAGTACTTCATTTCTGGACAGTCTTTACCTTTCTTGTTCTTGTACACAGATGCTCCCAGGGTTTTCAATCATGGTAGATCCTGCTGACAAAGCATTAACATTAGGGTTATGGCTGTCAAAGCGAAGTACAAAATGGAAACAACTCCCTTTCCCATACCAAGCCAAAACAAAGAGAAAATAACTTGGAGTGAAACAACCTATAAAACTCCCTGCAAATATCTTCATGAGTAATTTGAAATTTGTTAACTATGGTAAAAATTCTAATTATTTCAAATAAACAAAGTATATTTTTCTTTACAAAAAGAAGATAAATAAAATCAAATATTAGTTAAATTTCATCACCATCATGAAAATAAAAATTTCCATTAATATCCATTAATGGTTCAACATGCATTAATTCTCTACTTCAAATGATATTAACCTTCAAATGATATGTGCTCCCTAAAAGTACTCTGTGAATTTAACATAACTCTTGTTTAGTTTTAAGTTCCATTTACAGCTACCAAACTGTTTCCAAGGATTCAATTATTTTTCATTGTATTTGAGTTATTTTTAAGGGTGTATTTGAGAAAAATTCTCTGAAACACAATTGCATTTTTAGTGACCTTAAAGTATAATCAATCATACCTCAAAACTGTGTTGTAATTTTGTTTTTGTGTGGTGTGGGTTTTGGCTTGGTTTGGGGTTTTCTGTTTATTTGTTTTGGGGTTTTGCTTGTTTGTTTTCAATACATACTATCTGCAATTTCTTCTCCCTTCAGTCACTGCACTACCACTCCCAGATCTACTCCTCCACTTCCCATCAAAAATAAGAAGGCCCCTCGGGTTATCAATCAAACATGGCATAACTAGGCACAAATTCTCACATCAAGGCTGGGCAAGGCAGTCCAGTAGGAGAAAAAGGGTCCCAAGAGCAGGGACACCCTTACTTTGACTGATAGGAATCCCACAAGAAGACCAAACTAACAAAAAACATAAGCAGAGAGCCTAGTGTAGACCCATACAGGCTCCATGGTTGCTAATTCAGTCTCTGAGCCCCTGTGAACCTTGCTTTGTTTATATCTGGAGGCTGTGTTCTCCTGGTGTCTTTGACCTCTCTGGATCCTACAATTCTTCCTCCTCTTCTCTGGGGTTCCCTGAGCTACAAGAAGATAGACCTGATAGAGATCTCCAATTTTTAATAGAACAGTACAGAAAAGAATTCTATGAGTAGTAGTTATTATGAGAATAAATATAATTCCTGCTGATCAATTTTAGGATTTACTAGTTTAAATATCTCTCCATAATAAATAGATGTGTGCTTATTATTATCTCTTTTAACCCTTTGTGATATTTGCTGTGTCTTCTCCCTATGCATAATTTCTGCAAGTTCTACTTTATAAAAATTCACATGAAAGATCATACAAAGATTGAATTTGTGCCTACTTCCAAAATAAAACTTCTGAAATAAACAGGCACTTGTAAAAATCACATTCATGATAATTATCATAAGGACTGTATTAACGTTTAATGCTTTTTCTCTTGTTTTATACATCCGAAGTTCCTCTTTATCTACTTTTATACTCATGACATAATTTTGTTAAGCTATTTGCAGTGTTTTTTGAGCATTTTAAAAGAAATTCCTTATTCAAAATATGTCACTGTATGCTAGCAATTATTTAAATTAAGTGTCCTTAATAATTCATTATTGATATGTTCATTTGAAGCATTATATGTATAACGAGACTAATACTTTTCTATTCATTCCCAACTTTCCTATGATCAAATAACTAACATTGTGTTACTATTTTATCAGTAATTTACAATTGGTGAACACATAGTTAACTTATCCTATTGCACTTTGAAAACTCAGTATATAGCGTTAATTTTGTTCAAATAAGCTTTGTTAGACACAGAGTTATTATTGTCCCATGAATAACAGTTTTTACATATTGAAATATTTTTTTAAATTAGTTCCATTTATGTAATTATGGTGAAGCTGCCTAATGCCAAAACTTATGGGATAAAATTAACACTAATATTGTGTTCTACTTATTTATGCAAATTTTTCAAAATTACTTTGAGAAGCCAGAAATTCACACTAGGTACTCAGCTAATCAACATCTCCATATTCTAAAGCATGAATGAAATCATAAAAACCCATTTTGAATTTTTGTTTCAATATTTATCAACAAGAATGCAGTTTAATACCCTTGTGAATATTATTAAATTTATGAGTACTACCATTTTATCAAGTGGAGGTGAAAAGATAGCACCTACCAATAAATTCATGAACTAGAAGTTATTAACCAATGAAGGGTGCACATATTGGCATGAGGTGGGACCAGGGATGTTGGGTGAATGCTATTTAAAGGCCACTATGAGAGTGATGCAGGCATAAATAAATAAAGGATAAGTACATTAGAGCAAGAATATGCTACTTGTGTGATGAAAAAAATGTATAAATTAGGGCTTATGGCAAGAAGAGAAATCTAGAAAGAACATGAACTCCAGCCAGTAGATAACTGTAGATAACTCCCTGACTGCAGAGTATGGGACTAGAACCCACATGCAGTTCTTAGGAGATAAAGAAGAAAGCTGGAGCCCACCACCAGCTATGTCAACATCCTCCCTGCCCCATTATCTTGAGGACAAGGCCACTGATACTGCTGGTCATGAGAGAGAGAGAGAGAGAGAGAGAGAGAGAGAGAGAGAGAGAGAGAGAGAGAGAGAGGAGAGAGAGACAGAGACAGAGACAGAGAGGGGGGGGAGAGAGATAGACCCTATAAATGTGTTAATCAATCTTGCCTAAACTGATAACAGTTACTATTCACTTTGATCCATGATGACCTTGTAAGGAAACTTTGTACTCTGAAATCTCTGTAACCTTGGAAACCTTGTGAGCTGAGACTACCCCCTGATGAAAATTAATATGGGACAGACCCCATTCTTCTCCTTCAGATCTTTGCTTAGCTCACTGGAAGGACATGAAGACAATAGTTGAAACAACAGTGTAAATGTCTATAAGGGTGAATGGGATACTTTTTTGTACATCAGAACAGCCTACTTTCAATGTGGGCTGGCCTCCAGAGGGATCCTTCATTGTATAGTCTTCTGACCTTGCTCAGGGTGCATGGACCAGATACTGTACATAGTCACATGGCAGGGCCTTATAGAGAACTCGCTTCCATGGGTTAAGTCTTTTCTCTTTCACCATACATCCTCTGCCCCACAGGTCATGGTTCTCACACCCAGAACTGCCCCAGGAACCTGGCACCAAGCCACCAGTTCTCTAAGGAGAAACAAATGAGTTTCATATTTTCCCAAACCCTCCTTACCATCATGGGCAGCTGGACTGATAGAGCTGGAAGAATTGCCTAATGGAGATTGGCATAGGCTATTCACAGCTGCACTCCCACAGACAGAAGTCCTGGCTCTCCCTCTCCATCCTACAGGGCCACCTGATGAGGCAAGGAATCAACCTTTACACTATGGGCTGTTTGCTACTAGTGGTTTGTATAACTGGCACTCTCAAAATGCCCCCCTTTCAGACAACACTTGGGACCTAATTAACCTTCTAGAGGGTGTTCTTTTCACTCAGCAGCCCACCTCCCACCTGGGATGATTGTCCCAGGAATCATGGGACAATCTTTTTTTTTTTTTTTTTTACTACCATGGAAAGAAACAGGATCCTGGAGGGCACCCGGAAATTGGGGGTCCGGGAACAACAATAGACCCTACAGCTGATCCTGCTATAGTAGATTCCAGCTTTCAAACTATTCACCCAAATTGGACTATAATTCAGGGCAGGGTAAGGGGTTCCTCCTGTTCTACTGCCAGACTCTTACTAGCAGGTCTCAAGGCTGCAGCTAGAAAGCCAGCCAATGTGTCTAAGGTCTATAATGTCAGACAGGGGCCAGAAGAAAGCCCTGCAGCATTTCTAGAAAGGCTACAAGAAGCCTTCTGCAGGAGGAGATAAGAAAGGAACCTGACTAAAATCTTAGAATAGCACCAAGCTCATCACTGGGCAGAACTAAAAGAGATCCTCCTGGCCACCTGTGGGAAAGCTATCTGGAGAGAACACCTATCTGGCAAGACTCAGGCAGTGGCAGGGACCACAGGTAGGAAAAAAAAATCAATGTACTTACTATAAAGAGGATGGACACTGGGTAAGAGACTGTCCTAAGAAAAACCAACAGAAACGGGAGGCTGAAGTCTTTCTAGCCTTCCTTCAAGGGGGCAACAGTAATTAGAGGGGACAGGGCCCAGCTCCCTCTCTGAGCCCAGGGTAACCCTTGAAGTGGAGGGGAAGAAAGTTGATTTTATGGTAGACACTGGGGCAGAAAACTCAGTCCTTTAAAAGCAAATGATCCAATGACAAATAGAACCACTTGGGTACAGGGGGCCACAGGCACCAAACCTTATCAATGGGCTACCTAAAGATCCATAAACTTAAGGATGTGATGAGTAACCCATTCTTTCTTGGTCATACCTGAATACCCATACCTACTTTTGGGGTGAGACCTCCTGTCCAAAATGAGAGTTCAGGTTACATTTTTCAGAACATGAGGCCAAGCTCATCCATGCAGATGGAACCACAATACGAGTTCTTCTGACCACCTGCCTCTCAGAGGAATATAGACTATGTCAGATTAAACAAAAGAAACCAGACCAAATAACTTCCAAATGGCTGGTCAAATACACACAGGCCTGGGCAGAGACAAGGGGGAATGGGGCTGGCAAAACACCAGACTCCAATTCTAGTGATATTAAAAGCTGGAATAGACCCTGCCAACATACACCAGTACCCTATACCCTTAGAAGCTTAACAAGGGATAACAACCCCCCTCCCACTCAACACCTCCAAGATGAAGAAATCTTAAAGCCTGATAAGTCTGTGTGGAATGCACCTCCCTTACCAGTTAAAAAGCCTCACTCCAATGATTACCAGCCAATCCAGGACCTGTGAGAAGTCAACCAACCGTTGGGTCACTGATATCCACCCTACGGTGACTAACCCATATACTCTGCTTAGTTCCTTGAACTTTGAGCAAAGTTAGTATACCATTTTGGACTTAAAAGATGCTTTTTAAAGCCTCACTCTAGCCCTGCAGAGCCAACCTTACTTTACCTTTGAATGGCATGATCCCGAAGTCAGAATCAATGGACAACTGACATGGACTGGACTTCCACAGGGATTCAAGAACTCTCCAACCATTTTTGATGAAGCTTTGCATGAGGACCTTTGGGTTCATAACCCCAAGGTTACATTATTATAATACATGGATGATCTACTGATAGGTACCACTGACCAGGAGAGCTGTCACATCAGGACTGAGGACTTCCTATGCACAATAGGAAAGTTGAGGTATCA
This sequence comes from Cricetiscus sungorus, assembly GCA_030556225.1. Taxonomy (NCBI): domain Eukaryota; kingdom Metazoa; phylum Chordata; class Mammalia; order Rodentia; family Cricetidae; genus Cricetiscus; species Cricetiscus sungorus. The sequence goes on along the minus strand of JANBXA010000328.1, from coordinate 35,177,520 downwards.
TGCCTCAGCCCAAAAGGCTTAGATCTGTCAAAAACAGGTTACCTATATGGGTTACATTTTAAATGTAGCTGGCTTTCAGATGCTCATAAAGAGACTCTGCTGAGAGCCAGGCATTAGTGGCACATGCCTTTAATCATAGCACTCAGGAGGCAGAGGCAGAAGGATCTCTGAGTTTGAAGTCAGCCTGGTTTACAGAGTGAGTTCCAGGACAGGCCCTAAAACAATACAGAGAAACCCTGTCTCGAAAAACCAGAGAGAGAGAGAGAGAGAGAGAGAGAGAGAGAGAGAGAGAGAGAGAGAGAGAGAGAGAGAGGAGGGAGGGAGGGAGGGAGAGAGAGAATGAGAGAGAGAGAGAGAGAGAGAGAGAGAGAGAGAGAGAGAGAGAGAGAGAGAGAGAGAGACTGTGCTGAAGATTCTGGTACCATATTACCCCAGACAAGTAAGGGGATTTCTGGGAATGGCTGGCCTTTGCCTTTTATGGATTGCAGGGTTTGCTGAATTAGCCAAAACCCTATATGAGGCTACCAAGGAGACTCAAGATTTTCAATGGACCGAGATGAACCAAAAAGCCCTTGAGGGCCTAAAGAGATGTCTATTAGAAGTCCCTGTACTGAGTCTGCCAGATATCAGGATGCCCTTCATTCCCTTCATAGACAAACATAACAGGGTGTCCTAACTCAAAACCTAGGTCCCTGGAAATGCCTTGTAGCCTATCTGTCTAAGAAATTAGATTTGGTGGTGGCTGACTGACCACCTTGCTTGTGCATGATTGCTGTGACTGCCATTCTAGTAAAAGACTCTGATAAAGAAATACTAGGACAAAACTTGACTGTAACTTCACCCCACACTTTGGAGGGAATGCTCAAACAACCTCCAGACTGATGGCTGAGTCATGCCCCAGTGGTATACTACCAGACACTAATCCTAAACCCTGCGAGAATCACTTTCCAGGTATCTGCTGCCCTTAACCCAGCAATGCTACTGCCAAATCCAGATCTAGAAGCCCCCATCTACCACGGGGTCAAAATCCTGGCATGGGTGCATAATTTCTGGCCAGACCTAAAGACCTGGTTCACTGATGGCAATAGCTTCACATGGGAAGGACAGAGGTATGCAGGGACTACAGTTACAACCACCACCAATGTGGTCTGGGTGGAGCCACTCCCCTTGGGGACCTAGGCACAGAAGTGGGAATTAATTGCTCTAACCAAAACATTAAACTTGGAGGGCGGGGAAAAGACTCAATGTCTACACAGACAGCCGTTATGCTTTCTCTACAGCTCATGTACATGGGGCTATCTATAAGGAAAGAGGACTCTTTAACCATAGAAGGGAAAACAATCAAAAATAAAAAAGAGATTTTAGAATTTCTGTAGGCTTTTTGGAGATCCTCCAAATTAGCCATAATCCATTGTCTAGGCCACAGAAAATGCACAAGTCCGATACAGCTAGGAAACAACCTAGCAAATCAAGCAGCCAAGCAGGCAAGCCGACCATCATGGTTATTACCACTTTGGTGGACCTGGGGAGCTAGGGCCCTGCCAGACACCCCCAGTTGTACTCCAGAAGATGTGGCCTGGATACATCGCCTTCCGATGGCTCAGAACTCAAACAACTGGTGATATACAGCAGAGGGCCAGGCCATACTCCCTAATGAGCTGGGCTATGCTATTCTCAGAAAGCTCCACCATTCCTTACACCTGGGGGGCCGCTGTATGTAAGATCTACTCCAAAGAGCAAAAATCAATATCCAGAATGGAAATCAAGCCATTGAGGAAATAGTGGCCTCTGCCATGCCTTTTGTTAAATCAATGCCATATCCTCCCTTCAAACCAAGGTTCCCACTTAAGAGGAACAAAGCTGGGAACATACTGGGAAATAGACTTTACTGAAATTAGACTGGGTAAATTCAGTTACAAGTATCTTCTAGTATTTACAGACACCTTTCCCCAGTGGACCAAAGCATTTCCTGTCAAGTGGAAATCTGCCAATGTGGTTGCAAAAAAGATCTTAGAAGAAATTCTGCCCAGGCATGGTTTTCCTACATTACTAGGGTTAGGGTTGGACAATGGACCTGCCTGCACTCAGGACAGACTGGAAACACACATACACACACACACACACACACACACACACACACACACACACACACTATATATATATATACCAGAGAGAGAGAGAGAGAGAGAGAGAGAGAGAGAGAGAGAGAGAGAGAGAGAGAGAGAGACAGAGGTCACATACCACCTTTTATCCAACAGTTGGCATCGTTTCTGAAAATTAAGGCAACAGATGAATTTATGAATTTATTTGTTTCTGATTTAGAGACTTTTGGTCCCTGCTTCTGCCTCAATTGTCTTAACCTAAGTTCAAGCATCTGGAAAGTGGGAGAGAAAAATTGGTGACAGTCCTGTTAGGGATGAGGTCACCTAAGGAGAGAGCTGTAGTTCACTGTAAGTGAACACATCTTCTCTTTCTGTCTCTTCCCCTTCCCCCAATTAATCAAGCAAGCAAACAAGCAAGCAGATTTTGCCTAATTATTTCTCTGACCAACTCTGTCTTCTCAGACTTCTTTTTAAAACAGAAACCCTGTTGCAAGAGCAGACACATGGCTGCTCATCTGGTAACAGTAGTGGATACAATGATATTTGGAAATATCTTGTGATTCAAAGGCACTCACTTGTTCTGTTTCTGGAGTATTGATAACAAAGAGGAGACTGCATTGATTCTGTAGTTCTTTGTGCTACCAGCTACTTTATAGTCTCATATTACACTAGCCTCGGTCACCTTGGTGACCACATTTCCTTTTGAACATTTTTTTCTAAAGATTTTCTTCACAGCTTATGAATCCCAAGTACCTTAATGAGTGCCCTGTAGGTAGCCTGTGGTGCGGGGTTGCAGTAAAACAGAATGGTGTACTAGAGACACAATGGCAGTAATCCCATTAGTAAGTACAGTCATAGACACAAGGCAAAAGCAGTTTCAATGAAATGGGAAAACATGGTGTCCAGCATGGATTGCTGAAGATGAGGGATGTTCTTGTCCTCATATAGCTAGTGAGCTCAACATGTGTCTTCATTCTCATGTGGAGACAGACCTCCCTGCTTATAACATTGTCAACAAAAAACCAAATTTCTTCTCACCTAGTTTGCTGCTGAATATTCAGGACTATTGGCCAGTAACATATTTGATGAGTAATAACTGTTTTTGGTAATAATTGCAGAAATCTGCCCCCCTCCTTTCTAGACCTTGAGATTGAAGAATATGGAAATAAGTCTTATATTAATTTCAGTAATTTTAAATCATACTTGTACCTCCTTATTCTTAAATAAACATGGCTTTCTCTTCAATTTTACAACTTAAATATTTTTATTATTATTATAACACACAAGCCTTTATATTTTTGCCCTCACCCCATAGCTTCACAAACAACTGACAACTGGACCAATGTTGGCTACTTCTGATGCTCTCCTTGTACATAAATGCATCTGCTACAATCCAGAACTTTGCCAATTGGTCAGGAAGCCTTCCTTGTCATAGAGCACTGTGATCATGCTAATAGACAGGAAAGCTCTAATTGTGTTAGTAAGAATACTTTCTTCAATAGGCATAGAGTAATGGGTCATGGATAATCAGAAGGGCTGTCCATGTTAGATGCAGGTTGTAGGACCTCCTGGTACTTGGCTGGGGCCAATTTATATTTTGGGGCAATGTGATATGAGAGCCAGAAATCCATTAGAGAAACCAGATGTATTTTGCAATTGAGAACATCACATAACAGAGTTCAATTTGCTGCCAACTCAAAGCTAAGGCCCAAATCCCAATCTTCAGACTCCTACCCTAGTGCTCTCAGACTTTGCAGCCACAAAGTTCATTTTAATACCACAAAGTTCAAGTCATTAATGTTAACAAAACCTCATGCTCTATTAAAAAATAAGTTACAGCAACAAAAATATGACAGATGCACAGGTCTACCAAGTGAAGTGAGCACAATTCTTGAATCAGTCCCCACTTTAAAAGCTATCTGTCCATCACTAAAGGCTCTTGAGAACTCCAAACCTATCTTATTATATTTCTAGAAAAACCTAGAGACTTTAAACTATAAGTACACAGTGAGTCCTTTTATTAAATATGAGATAAACAAGAGAAGATTATTAATTCACACAAAGAGAAACTGGAAACCAGAGTTAGGAAGACCCAGTGTTGATTAGCTACTCAATTTAAGAATGTTGGGCTTCTGGTTCTCTGGAGTTTGTCAGCTCTGTCATCGCAATCCCATAACATTTCTAGGCATCAAGTACCAGTCCATGCCTATGTCCCTTCAACACAGAAGAAAACTTTTCTAGTCTTCTTCTCTAGTAATTCTAGCTCATTATTTAGAATTGTATTCTATGTCCTCACAACTACCATTTACTCCCAAGAAACAAAATGACTATTATGTTGATGTTCAGAGGCATCAACGTTCAGTTCCCGTAAAGCACAAAATCTCCACGTTTGCTCAAAATCAGTGTCCTCTCAGAAAAAAAACAAAAAAGTGTTTAAGAAAAGGCAGAGGCAGACTCACAGACTCATCTAATTGGAGCATCTCTCTCTCTCTTAATTTGACAATTTTTTAAAGATATTTAGAATTAGAATGTGGCTCATTGGAACTCAGGAGTCATCAGTGTCTGGCCAGTGACTCTTGTTTGCCACAAACTTGGAAAGTGTCTGCTGCATACAGTAACACGGCACCTGGGAAAATGCGCTTCTGTGAGATTATGATTGATATGGCACAGTTGGGAGGGTCATTATTCCGCTCAGAGAAGCAGGAACCCTAGCCAGCATTAGAGAACTGGACTGTTTACTGAAGCAGCAGTGTGGGAGTTCACCTCCTCCCCTTCTTCCTTGCCACCCTCCTGCTGCACTTGAAGAGGAAGGCAACCGATCGATCACACAATCTAGATCAGTACACTTGTAGAGAATGATGCTCTAAGTGCAGCAGGTGGGGGTAAACATACGCAATGACAGGTGCCACATCTTGCAAACACACCGTGTAGATTACCTTGGCTGTAGCAGAGGGTTCCTGACAGGTGTTGTCATTACTGGACCCAGAAGAGGAGAAGCGCAGGGCAGGCTCTGCTAACTCATGAGTGCTTGTAAATGGTGCATTTTCTCAGTTTTGTTGTTTATCCAAATCAACTTTTTACATAGACTCTTGCAAAGTCTGGCGTTGTGTGGCTTGCCTTTTGGATAAAAGTATTACTTCAGTGCCCTCTTGAAACAAGGGGAATTTTGAGAATGTGTTCAGGGTGAACAATCTCCCTCCCACTTAGCTTCAAAGGAGTGAAGAAAAGATCTGAAGGATGGCGTTGGGCTTAGATTCTGGAGAGTGTCTTCTTAATGTTAGGCTCTATTATCTTATTCTGCATTAATGTGTTGGGAAACCCAGAGACGGTATGTTCAGAGCAGTGACAGGAAGTGGGCACGTGGTACAAAATGTCAAGGACAGAAGAGTGGACCAGAAGAGCCTAACGCGGGGATCCAGTAAAATATAAAAAGGATAAAACCCCAAACCAAGCACTAACTGTGGCATAAGGAAGCATTACAAAATAGTGATAGTAGCAATAAGTACAGGTATGCATTTGACATTGGCCAAAAGGCTGGAAACCATGGTGGAGGCTAACTATAATGGGAAATTAATTAATGATAAAGTTTATTTTTTGTGAAGTGTTTTATCAAAAGTTACATTTTGGATGGCCACTCATCGTAATGTATCTTTTCAGTATCTTCTTTGATACCATGAAACCATGCCCATGATGCAAGTCCCTGTGACGTAATCTGCATATTTCAGTTTGCCTGGACATACAATTGATTTTAAGATGTTGGGTGGGGATGGAGAGATGGGCCAATGTTTAAGAGCAATTTCTGCTCTTCCAGAAGTCTGGAGTTCTGTTCCTATCTCCCCATTGGAAGGTTCACAAGCACTTGTTCCTCCTGCTTCATGGAATCTGATACCGTTTTCTGGCCTCTTTAGGAACCAACATGTAAGTGCCCCATACTCTTACACACACATATAAACTCACAATTAAAAAAAAATAAACCTCATTTTCTTTTTTAAGATCCCGGGGAAGTCTGTCTCCTGTTGCTTTCTAGCCTAGTATCTCACCATACTCCACACACTGTGAACGTCTGTCCTTGCATAGTGTCTCTGGTGTATGGTCTTTACCCTGCTCTTTAGATCTTTGCCTATCTTTAGGTACATTTTGCTGGACATTGTTTTCTCCTTTCAACTTTCCTTGTCCTAGTCTTTCTCATCCTTCAGATCTCAGCAGCCACCCTCCCCATATCCTAACTTTATTTCACTGTAACCAACTTCCCAAAGGCTACACCTACTCCAGATAGTGCCTACACATGGACCTTCAGAGTACATTTTAGATCAAACTACAGCATCCTTTCATCATCACCAATGACATATCCATATTACCTAGTATATCTATTGCCTAGTATTTGGCCCTACTCCCTCCTAGTATATCGCTGGCTACTTACAACTGCTCAATAAACATCATTCAATTAGTATGTTTCTTAGTGAAGAAGAACTTAAGATATACTATGTGACAAGCTTCTAAATATTTACATACAATACCTCCAAGAAAATCCTGAAAGCCCATTTATATGTCAGTGCTATGTGTCAGCTATATATTTTAATAGGGTGAAAGTATTGCAGCAAGTGTTATTTTAACATCTTTCTTTCCCTTTTGTCTGGTAAAAGAAAATTTATTCCCTTCTAGGGGAAGAGACGAGTGTAGAGTGGTTATCAGAGAAGGGGTATTGAGACCATCTTAATCTTAAGTAGGATTCTGTCACAAGAGTGTGAGTAAGAAATGGTCACACAGGATAGGGGTGTAATAAAGCAGTAACAAAAGAAGGATGTGTACCCAATAAAAAGGAAAAATTTGTAAAAATATATAAGATTTGTGGCAAAACTATGATTAAATGTTTACTTTGACCATTGAAAATATTAGTATGCATTTTCATAGAAGACTAACAAAGGGTTGTTTGGTTTGGTTTAGTTGATGCCATTAATATTCAGAATAGCAAATCATTGCAGTTCTGACCTGCTGTATGGAATGTGCTGTTAAGTGGCCCAGTTTCAGATAGGGCTCTCCTCTACCACATTTAGTGTTGGTGAAGTCATTTTCATTTACTTGAAGTCACTGCATAGTCAAAAAAAATGTGATAGTCATAGATTGTACTATGTGTCTTCCTCACTACAGAATGCTGTGTTTTCATGTGACCAAGTCATAACAGTTTCCAGTACAGATCTGGGCCACCATTTCCTTTGTGAGACTCCAGTTGCTAATTATGCTGGAATGCTATTGGAAGCCAAATAAATGTTATAAAGGAACTCCCTTTATACTTGAATACTTAGGGTTATTAAGAAATTCAAACTAGTTCCAAATTCATTAACATATAGGTAGTTCAAGGTCCCCATTTATGTTTCAGACTAAATATTTCCTTCAGAAAAGCTTATATCCACCTAACCTGAACTGTTTTCATCTGTGTTTCTGCAACATTTATTCACATTTGTTATTATAATTTTTATTGTTTTAGTCTTCCTATTTTCTTGCTGGTTATTAAGTGAAAAAAATTTCTACATTTATGTGTTCTGTATATTTTTCTCTACAAGGATCTTGCTACAAGAATTATGCAAATAATTTGATCCATCCTCCTACAGTGTCTTATAACATTTATTATTTTGTTTTATTTCTTGTAATTATTCCTATATCTGGTTTTATATTAAAATAATTATAAAATTTATCAAGAAATTCAAATCAACTGACGTTCTATCCCCAAATCACAATTCTGGGATCCTCACTGAAGTGAGAATTGGGTGTCAAACTTGTAAACCAACCTAAGTATTCTCAATGTTTAATTTATGTGTGTTGCTTTTCTCTCATTTTTTTTCTTGATCTACCCTATTTCTGCCCATCTTTTGCAATGACCTTTGAGTAGAAGATGGAGTACTCTCTTATGTGTTCTATTTCTGTCTAGACTTACTATAGTCTCTTATTCTCTGATCCTTTGCCAATTATCTCTGTGTTAAGTATCACCTACTGCAAACAGAAGCATGTATAATGAGGAATGAGAGATTCCTTAATCTATATGTATAAGTATAAATCATTAGGAGATGGTTTAATATTATGTCCACTCCCCCCCCGAATAGTACTAGATTCTCTACTAAGGGTCTACGATCTAGCTAGTCATAGGTTCTTGAGCCTCTAACAGTGAAGATAAGGGTTTTATCTTATGGGGTGGGCCTTAAATGGTACCAAGAATTGGTTAGTTACTTCTTCGACATTTATGCTACTATTGTACCGAAGGGCATGTCAAGCCAGGCTGGTTGTTACTGACACTCACAGGTTTCACACCTGGGTAAAGTGATGATTACTTTTCTCCTCCATTAGCATGCACAAAACTTTCTATCACTATAAAACAGCCAGTAGGGATGAAGCTTCAAGGTCAGTAACAGCTTGATTCTTCTGTGTTTTATGACTCAAGTGTGTGTGTTTTTTTTTTCAGCAGTAGGGTCTTTTATGGAGACAGTAGAGACACTTCACATAAGAACTTTCATTGGGTAGTGGGGAGTTGGGTATGAGAGGTTTCACATTAGAAACTCTTAGCTGCCGAGAGAGGGTAGTTTGCTCTAAAAGTGCAACCTCTGGATAGGTTGGCCATGCTCCAACAGAAGGTTACACAGTTAGGAATATTTGAGAAGCACAAAATTGGCTTTGATGTTAATAATAATAAAAGAACACAAAACTAAATGAAAAAGGAAGGAAAGTGTGTCTGGGAAGAGCCCGAGGAAAGATGGGGAGTATTATCAAAACATGTACATTATTCTCAAAGAAATAATTTTTTAAAAAATGAATGAAAGAATTGGATCTATGCACCCTATTCAGGAAACAAACAAGTAAGGAAAGAAAGAAACACTTTCCTCACGTGTTTGTGAGACCTTTTTAAAGACTGATATTAGAATGTCCCTAAGAAAATAATTTGCATCTGTATGTGGATGGACATGTCAAGTATAAGCCATATTTATTCTTATTCAGGAATTGAGGCACATTTTAACTGGTTAAGTAAATATAATAAACTATTGTTTTTTGAACTCCCACACCAACCATTCCAAATGTATTAAATCAAGGTATTTTTCTTAGCCTGGAACGTTAAATAGCAGGTGTGGTACTTAATGAGCTGCAGCCACTTGGACTCATTGGTGTGGCAAATAGATTGTGATATTCATTTCCAATTAAAGTTCCTTTGCAAAGATCAATGAAGCACATTTTCACAAATTGAATCACACTAAACTAATAAACAAAATTCTCTCAACCCTGTTAAAGGAAAATTATTATTTCCTTAACATTTAAAATCCCATCCCAGTATTAATTATAAGACGCAAGGGGTAAGAGAGATCACATATTTATTTACTCATCTGTGTTTCACTTTCAATTTTTTAAGAAAGGTTAGGAACACTAGCTAAATAAGAATAATTTTTCAGATTCGAATTTTTTGGTCTTTGAACCATAAGCATTTTTCCTTACTAAATAACATGCTTGTGCTAATGACTAAAGGTCTGATCTTTAGTAAATTAGAAAAGAATCTTTTATGGAGTAACCTTTAATTAATGAATTCACAGTGTGTATTTGCATTAAAAACAATGGCATTTATTGAAAAAAAGAAAAAAAATGGCTTAATATTCTGCCTCTAAACTCATTGAGCTGCTCCAGAAAAAATTAAAATGTTAATTCAACCACCTTAAATGTCACTACATTACTCGAAAAATGTACAAATGTTATGATATTCATTTTCAAAAACCTCCTAACCTTCCACCTCCACTTGATATTTCTTTCAAAGTAGACTTATGAAAACTGTTATATATTATCAGGTTTTGTTTAGAGTTTTCAAGATGTTGATATAAATGAGAGTAAAAAATAAAACAGAAATGGAGTCACCCTGGAAGCAAAGGGTAAGAACTGTACTTTCAAACAAGCCAGTCTCTAGTGGAAATGTACAAGAATGATTTCCTGTCCAGGGACACTCAAGATCTTAAGAATGTGTCTCTATGCCATGATCAACCACTTCAAAGGGGATTTCCTACCAGATCATGGAGTGACCTCTCACTGTGAGCAGTTCTAGATGAAAAAATTATCTACAGAATAGCACTACCACGCTCAAAGGCACTGCAATGATTTGCCAAGTCTTGTCTCTGCAGTTCCTGTGAAGAACACTGCTGGGGGACAGGGATAAAGAAAGCGTTTTTCACTGCCACAAGAAAGATGCATGTATCTATGTGGAAAAGAATAAAAGAACCAGAAAGAAACCCAGGCAACTAGAGCCGATTTGTTGACAGAGATGGGAGAAGTACACACCAGAGGCCAAGACAGCCTTTTCAACAAATAGCTGGAAACACTAGCTAAGCATAAGTAGAAGGAAGAAACTAGAGCTCTGTGACTCATCCTGTATAACACTCAATCTAAATAAAATAATTGCACTAATGTAAGACCTGGAATTCCAAATCTGCCAGAGGAAAACATAAAAAGAACACTTTAAGGTATAGACCTACAAGAACTTTTGTCTAAAGGGCTCCAAATAGATTCTCAGAAGATAATGGCAATAATTGACAAATTTTATATATATAAATATATATATGTGTGTGTGTGTGTGTGTGTGTGTGTGTGTGTGTGTGTGTGTATCTGATATGAAAGGAGAAATGATAAATGAAGTATGTAAGGAGAGAACAAGAAATAACAAGAGAAGCTAGGGATGAAAAAAATAGAGGCTAGAGATCTATGGACTAAAGTGAGAGTACTTAACATACAATATGTACATGCACAAAAAGCCCTTATAAAGTATCAAAGAAAATGCAATGGAAATTTCCCCTCTGGTATCCACCCCATCCATTCCTTTTTCTACTAGTTCTCTCTTTTTCTCCTGTGATTTATTTACCCAGGATTCTTTTACATTTCATGGAGCAGGAATTGTGATGGTTAAGAAGTAGCTATCAGCAGGATCTGGAATCACCTGGAAGGCAAGCTTCTGGGCACATGTGAGGAGTGTACCTAGATTAAGTTAGCTTCTCACCATGCCCATGAGAGATCATTGTTTTATTATTATCTTACTAGATTGGGGAGATGGGAAGAAATACCTTAACAATAGGCAGCACCCTCCTTAGGGCTTTAGCGAGGTCTTGAATGCAAAGGAGAAAGCTAGCTAAGAGCCTCAGCCATTCTCTGCTCATTCACTATGATGCAATGTGACCAGCTGCCTCTGGCTCCAGACACCAGGACTCCCACACTATGATGGTGTAGCCATGTGGCTTTTGCTATGGTATTTCATTACAGAAAAACAATATTCTCAATTTTCAACAGAAAAGTAAATAAGGCTAATTTAAACAAAAAGAAAATTGTGGATACTTGCTAACCCTATCTTGTAAGAAAGAGTAGGGACAAAATAGTCACAGAAGCCAGAAGTCTAGGACAACTGCTTCTACATAGTGTCTTCTAGGCATAAGGAAGCTTCAGCCGTTACTCTCAACAATATAATTTCCTAAACAAAGTCTGCATAATGACAACACCAGTTGACAGATTAACATGGTTAAAGAAAAATCACATTGTGTCAGATGTGGCCCCCTAGATAAGAAGCTCAGGCAATTTGTGGCTGCTGTGAAATGGGGAACCAGTCCTCTTTGGGAATGAGCAGCCTGGTAGGTTATCCAATCCCAAGTGGTCATCCATGAACACATATCCATATGCTCATCACTAAATGGACTCAGGTGAGTCCATGTGTATATGTGTTATAGAATGCCCAGGGCGTGGAGCCTGAAAAGTTGGATAGGGTGAGAGTAGGGGTTCAAAATGAGTAAATACAGTATTCATGTATTCTCAAAAAGATATAAATTTTAAATTGTTACCCTCAGTTGAGATGTTATCAACCACAGTTAGCTATGGACAAATGAAGGGGTAGTTTAAGTTTGCAGCTCCCAGGGAAGTTGACCATGCCCTACTAGAAGCCCACACATCCAGTAATATTTGGACATAACAAAGTGATCTTAATGAATAAAAAAAGACAATGGTAGAGTAAGAAAGGAAGGGGGTGGATCTGGGGAGAGTTGGGATCATTTGATCATTTACACACATGGCAATGTGGCATCATTTCATAAAAAATAACAAGACTTTACTATCAAGGATGGAAGAACGTGCTTTTCAGGAGAGGCTAGCTTTTTCATATTAACATTTCTTTTCATGAGCTCACAAGATGAAAATATACCTCTAATTTTCTCATGCATCTGCCATAGTCTAACATAGATCTGTAATTCAGCTTTTAGAAGCTACTGTACGAGCTGCCTATTTCAATCTATAGGAGCAGGTGAGAAGTTTTATAGTTGTTTCTCAAAGCTTAATATACCTAGTGCTTAGTGAGAACTTCACTCAACATGCATGCTGTTGTTGTAGGTCTAAATTACTTCAGTCTATATTTTTTTTCTTGCAATGCAGATAGTATTAGACCTGCTTAATAGTGGACCAAGCGGAGTATCAAGGAAAATTGTGTGCTGTGTCTCTCTCCGTGTCTCCTTGTCTGTGTCTTTGTATCTCCATCTCTGTCTCTCTCCCCCTCTCTTTCTCATGTTAATAGGTAACCTACAAAGTATTGCTCTTTAAGACTTTGACATGTAGATAGAGAAGAGTGCACTGATTATAAAAATCCTTGAAACCCAAAGAAATTAAGCTGTAACAATGATGTCATCAGGGCATTAGCTGTAAGGATGCTATCCTTGGCCAAATATAGAGCAGACTTAATTCATTTCCAAATGATTTTGTCCTGGGGTCAAATCACACCAATTTAAGTATCATTACTCTATTCTGCTTGGAAAATATCTACACCAACATGTTTCCTGATTCATCTTTTCCTTAATTAGTCTCAGATATTTCTATATTATTGATCATCTTCTTTTTACATGAATTCTTATCACAGAAGAAAGATACCATTTATTTGATATCTCTTTTTTCTTATTAACATATTGAGGTAAAAGTGAAAAAAGGTATTTTTAAGGGGAAATTAATTTTTTGGATTATGATAATTTTTTTTCTTATTTCTGAGTGCTTCATGCAATGTAGTTTATGTTCATTCCCCAACTATTCCAAGATCCAGCTTCCTTACTTCCTCACTAAACAATGTGTCTTTCTTTTTCAAATCCTTCAAGACCAATTAGTGCTGCCCTAATATTCTTGGATGTGTGATCTTCTCTCTCTTGCTCTCTCAGTGGCTAGCAATTGCCAGTAGCACCATGGATAAAATTAGAATTTCATGCTGAATTCCCATCTCCATCCTGGCATTTGTTTGGCTTAGGTTTGCACAGGCATTGTGCATGCTGTTGCAGTCTATGAGTTCATATGGACACATGTGCTGCTGTGCTCAGAAGGTAATGTTTTCTTGTATTCATCTTCTGCTTCAGGCTCTTATATTCTTTCTATTCCTTCTTCTGCAGTGGTCCCTAAACTTTGGGACTAGGGTGGTATATATGCTTTATTTAGGGGTGAACACTCCACATTCTCTTATACTCTGTACCTTGGCCAGTTGTAAGTCACTACAGTAATCACCATCTACTGCAAAAAGAAGCTTCTTAGATGAGGTTTGAGAAACACATGGGTATGACAGTAAGTCACTAAGAGTCTGCTTAATAGTATGCACATTTGCCATAATAATAACAGTAGGTTCTCCTGCAGAGCCTAAGATTTGTGTTGCCAGAAAAAAATGTGTCTGATTGTAGTTCCATGTGTGGTTTTCATCTTGTAGATTGAGTCTTTGGACTTCTATGTGTTAGAACTGATGAGAGGGAATCAAGTTATATTGTTTGAAGCCCCACCCCCAAAAGAACAAAAAGAAACTTTACCTAGCCATATCTATTTAGCTAAGTGGTTAAGCAAAAAGCAAAAAAACAAATATTTATGGGACAATAATAATTAAAGAAGAACATATATTAGCAATCACATCTTGAATATGAGGACAGAAAATTTCTGAGATGTGAAGTAACTTGCTTACATTGCCTCAGTTCTACTACTAGTGTGTGTCAAATAGCGTGTGGCTGTCACACACTGGTGCAAGCACACAGTCTTAAAACTTGACTGGATTTTATTGTCAAAAGTAGTCCGCAAAAGGAAAAACATTATGTAGAAATATCAAGTCTTAATGTAACAAGATTGAAGGTATCCTTCTCTAGGATATATAAAACATTGCCACAAACACTTATGCATCCTATGATTGTTTTAAAGGTTTAAAACTTTAAAAATAAATAGTATAACCAAAGTAGACTATAGTTATAAAAGATTGGCGCTTCTTGTCAGCTTAGACAACCAGGTAGTTCAATTGCAAAATAAAAGGAAGATGTCTTTAAAAACAAAGTTATGCTATAACTCGTATTAGAAGATAGATAGCAGCTTTACTCCTGGCTGTACTATCTGGGTACACCAATCACTGACCAAATTAGTTAATTGTACCTTGATTGTTCAGGGATTAAAAACACATTTTATTAAGAAATGTGATTATTAAATAAGATCCATTTAAAGCGGAGCACATACATGGTCACATTGTTGCCATTACAAGTAACGTCTGTCAAACATAAGAATTTAATCAAATCTGTTGGATGTTTTTTCACAAACCATCATTTGAATTAAACCATGGAGGTATTTTAAGTGGACTCGGTGCAGCTTAATTTAGCAATATGAAGCTATATAAGACATAGATTCTAGATAGGGAAACAAGTATCCATTATTTGTATCCCCTTTTTGGTCATGAGACTTTTAAAGGATTACAATTAAAAGAGATCCTGTCTTCACTGAAGAGTAAGAAGGGAAAACCCAATACAGATTATCAATTTCAAATGCCCATTTTTCCAAAATTGATTTTCTTTCTTGGTTAAAAGGCTGGAATTTGTTGGCCTTCAGGGAACTTTGCAAAAGGCCTATCTAGTTAATAAGTCACTTTGTGATTGATATTAGAGCATCAGCTGGGCTGGTTGTAGATCAAGGAACAAATGATCTGACACTCAATTAATTATGTGTTATGTGTGTACATTCCTGGAGGCTCTGTGATGGGATCAGGCTACTAAATAAAAGATGAAGTCAAGCTCTTAATCTGGGGTAGTTTGTTTTCATTCTTAATTCATGCTATAAAGTCATTTGTGAGTGTGAGCATGGCAGTATAAGCATGTTTAGGGAGTTTTGTTTGGTTTTTATTTTGTTTTCTTGTTTAGAAAATATTGGTAAAGAAGGCGATGTTGTATCCTAATGTACAACCGAACCCCTGTCATTTTCTTTTGTGCACTTACTTGAAGGTGAGAGGCACACCTTCTGGTGCTTAATAGAGCACAGAAGCATCCAAATTACCTTTGAAAATCTATTATTTTGTGAAGCTTTTCATTCAAAATTTGTGTAAAAAACAGTTATATATCAATCAAAGAATTTTTTATTTAATTTTTAAGGATATAATAATCATTCAAATCCACTCATGCTTGGCTATTTTATCTTCAAACTTATTATTCCATAGAAAACTTTAATCCTAACAACAATAAAGTTAGATAACTTAACTAATTTTATTTATTTATTTTTTTGGATTCAAATGTGAGGGAAACAACATATCATGAGTGTGTGTGTGTGTGTGTGTGTGTGTGTGTGTGTGTGTGTGTGTTTTAGGGGCATTTAAAGTTTAGAGTGACTTTTCAAAGTTTAGTCAAAACTTTTCACTATAGCGATATGAGAATTGATCTAGAATAAAGCACATTTACCTGACTATCCAATGACACAAAGATGGACAGGGATTTGTCTTTGTAGCACCTCATCTTTGTGACAGAGAGAACAATAGCAAATCTAAGATGCAGAAACAAAGGTATCTTGCTCCGTTCCATGAGGGCCATAGCAGCCTACAGATCAAAGCTGTTTTTGAAGCCAGGCATTGTTTCTTCTTAAATCAGTTCCATGGGGTGTACAGTATGACATGTTGGGGCCAGCACAGCAGAAAATAAAGCTAAAGAATCCAAAAATTATTTCATCTTTGGTACAAACTCTCAAAGATTATCTGATGTATTTGCTGTGTATTTCTAACCCTTTCCAGTGTGCTTCTGTTTCATATATTGGCAAATCAATTTACCCATCAACAGTCTTCAATTATCCTACCTAATTTAATAAAACTAATAAATAAATATTTTAGAATCAAATAGCATTGAAAAAAACAATTCAAAGTTAGTGGATAACTGTAAGCACCACACTATTGAATGACTAAAATCCATTCATATTGTGATAAATACTAAAATTACTAGGATGGAGGGATGAATTTGCCTACTATTTATGTAAGACTCTAAAGAAACTACTTAGAAAGAAAAGGATGGAAAGGGTGTTTCACATTGTGGCATTTTTGTCTTCTTGTTGTCCTGTCCTGAAGCTTTGCCTTCAGTTAGGATTTTCTTCCAAGAAGCCTCCCTAGGGTATATAAATCAATCCATTCTGCTCTGTAATAAATCCTAACCTGGCGAAATATCACAAGGCTACAGAAGAATGCTTTTAGCAAAGGTCTCAACTTTGCCCCATGTCATCATTGAGATGTCAACTTGAAAGCTGGGTGTGTTTGAACCATTGCAGAGGGTATCACAAGAAGAGAGATAAAAGAGGCCAGAAAGTGGACAATTTTAAATGAGAAGCTTATGGTATAAGCACAAATAGATGTTTTGGCTCCCTGGGAGTAAATTTGGGAGATAAATTTTGGAAATGGAAATGTTACAAGAAAATGAAAGACAATATCTTAAATCATATTTTCCAAGCAATACTCTGAGATGAAGATCTTTGGTGAAGACATGAAAGAGAATGAGAGAAAATAAATTAGGCATAGGGAGAACGTGTGATGAATACTTTGTCTAGTTTTTCTACTCTGGGTGTTGGAGTGGCTCTTTGCAGTTGCTCAGATCTAAGTGTTGGGCTTGGCTTTGTCCCCTGCATCAAGCAATGACTCTACAGTAGCTGGCCAAAAAATGGAATGGCAAATTCTTGAGAAAATAGCTTCTTCTAGCTAAGGACTCTTGCTGGAGCTTGACTCCACTGCCCGTATCCCTGCAGCTAAAGGAGTGGGAGCTATGATAAAAAGAAACAGTGATGGGGATACTATAGCACCTTCTAGAGCTCAGCCATGTGATTTCAGATCTGGTCACTCCATACCACTCATGGAATCTGGCTGTTCTCTTCATGAATAAAATTAAAGGAAGATGTTTCTTTAATACAGGCATGGTATGCACTTCTTATTTCTTCCTGTTCTTTACATTGATTATTTTTCTTACTACCATTCTACATATCTACCACCCCTGAATAATCCTCCCTGCAAATCTGATGGAGAGACGTAAGTCTCTCCTGGGTTGTCTCAGCATCCAGCCCCTTTACTCTTTTCAGCTGCAGTAGCTTCACTTATCTATTTCTTATAAAAAACTGGGCAGATCTCTCTCATCACAGTGAGACATATGTGTCCCAAGAGTGCTACCCACCTCTACCTAACCATGAGGATCACTTTCTCCAGCCAAGAGGGTGACTCCTCTGCTCCCCCTGTTGTTTCTGGAAGGAGCCTAAAACCACCCGACAGCTGTAATAGCCCAAAGACAAATGGGACCATTGCTGTGCTTCTAATGAAGAATTTTCTTTTGGCAACAACATGCAAAGTGACTAAATCTGCAAAGGAAGAAATTAAAATTTCTGCAAATATATCCTTGTACTTAGTAGTTGATGGGAACACTGCTAGTTCTACCACTTGGTCCCAAGACCAATCATATGTACCCACCTACTAGGATACTATATCACGTCATGGTCATTGATTTAGTGTATGTACCGCCTCCTGGAGGGTGGTGCCTCAGTCATTCACAGTGATTTATCTAACCCAGCCTCTGCTATATCTTCAAAAGTCTATTCTGTGCATTCCTCAGTCATAGACTGTGACATTTCCATCTCATTAACATTAGATTCTCTTTCACTGGCACACTTTTCAATACATGGTTGAAATGTGGGCCTTACACAATATTCCAGACAAAGTTGTAGAGAGATTGCTTTCCCAATATTATGAAGCAACTAACTTTTGCACCCAAACTCTGAGGCTTTGAGACTGGGGCTGGGCCATGAAACTCAGGTAAAGTTGGAATTCTCTTTTCTAGTAAGTATACAACATCTGAATGGTATGGATGAATAAGATCCAAAGACCTGAGTTGAGGACATACTCAGAGCACTTAAAGTTCTTTGTCTCTAGACTCTACCATGTGTTGTGAAAGTTCTGACATCTCTCATTAGTCATTGTGGTCTACTGTGCTGTACTTAGTTTTCTTAGAATCATTGTCATATTACTATCATTTTATCTAATAAGCACCTTCCCATATTATCAATCTCCCCCTCAGCTAGGATTGTGTCATGTTTCATGAGTTTTATAATTTAAATGACAAGATTAGATATTCAGAATCCACTTACATATCCCTAAAGGATTTTAGCCACTGTATTCCAACAGTAAGCAATAACTTTGGGCTTATGGACCTATAGTCTTGATAAATATTTATCTTATATTGAATTATTCCTATGATATGTTTATGTAGAAGGACTTCAGAAATATATTGTACTATTTTCTGTGCTGAGACACAGGTATCTCTGATTCACAATGGAAGGAGAGTTGCTTAGACATGATATTCACCTGCATTTCCTTTAACATTGTCTGGCCAGATTGAGCCATGTGTATGATTCTAATACTGTAGGAGAGAGGAATAAAACAGGCCTTCTAAAAAAGTGTATGGTATAGAAAACTACCCAGTGCTGGCTTACGCTGGCTTTCACTGGCACATTTCATTCCATGACCTTGATTTGGGCCACATTAAGGATATTTACATTTTCTAGATCAGCAACAATAGGATTCAATGCTTCTCTCTCTCTCTCTCTCTCTCTCTCTCTCTCTCTCTCTCTCTCTCTCTCTCTGTGTGTGTGTGTGTGTGTGTGTGTGTGTGTGTGTGTTCCTGTTTTTTTTTTAGGCCAAATGTTCTTTCTATAGAGCAAGTAAATTTTCTAAAGAATTACTTCAAGCCTTAGGACACATTTTTTTTCCAGAAAGAATTTATTATATTACTTTTAATAAACACTATTTCTCCAAATGAATGTGATGAGTGCTAGATATGATGAAACACTAAACTATATAAATCAAATTTTTTCTCTCTCTCTTCCTCGTGTGTGTGTGTGTGTGTGTGTGTGTGTGTGTGTGTGTGTGATATAGATGAGACCCAATTACATTTCCTATTAGAAACAGCTCACTTTAGCTTATGCAGTCTGGAAAGAGAGGAAATATAAGAGAGATAATGCATGAAATCAGGAGAATACATTTTGTGTTGATACTGCATCCATGTCATACAATCTCCAAGCCAGTGGGGAACATTCTCCAATATCCTCGTATGATTACGTAATTGGATTATTGATCCCACTGCAGTTTCTTTCTTTTCTGATACTTCCTTGGCACTTTATTATCAACTTACCTTTAAATTAAGGAATGGTATACTTCAATGCTGTGATCTTTCTCTATCTGTAATAAGTTTCCAAAGAATTATAAAGTAAAATATTCTGAATTATATCTTTAATTATCAAAGACCTCAATTCTCAGAATACAATATCCTCACCAAGAATAAGCATGTTTTTAAGTTAGGCAACTCTCAATTCAAATAGGTACAGCATGAATTTTGACATATGGTTATATCCAATTTCATGTTTTATCCACACTGCTATGAACAGTCTTCACTTCTGATATAAATGACATTTTTGCCAACAGAGAATCTTTTTGATGTTTCATGATGATCCAATCTCAACAGCCAGAAGGTCTAAGATTACAAAATCAATACACACCCAGTGGTATGGAGCTATGATGATTGCTTCCGCTCAAAGAAGGTTAGAATTAAGTAAGGTGTTGTTTGGATGTTCTTCTAGGTTCATTTCTGTTGCTGTGATAAAATACTCAACAAAAAGCAACAGAGGGAAGAAAGTAGTTTATTTACACTCATAGTCCCAGGTAGTAGTTCATCACTGAGATAAATCAAGGCAGAAAATCAAGGCAATATCTTAAAGGTAGGCCTGCTTGTTATTTTTGAACAAAGTATTACCTCACGTAGAACCAAACATGCATACCAGGAACTATGGTGGATGTTGTTTGCAAGCTGATATTCAGGCCTATATCAAGCTAGTTTCCTTATACAGCCCAGGATTACCTGCTCAGTGATTGGTTCGGTCACAGTAGGTGGTGTCCTTCTACATAAATTAGCAATCAAGGCAGTTCCTCACAGATATACCTACAGGCCAATTTGATCTAAGTAATTTCTCAAGGCTCTCCTCTCAGATGACTCTGGGCTATGTTCTGTTGACATCTAGGACAGATGTTGATTATGTTACTAATCAGTTGTCTAGTTAACAACAAGAGGAGGTTGTGAATTCATTTTTGATAATACTACTGTAAAGGAAAGCTGAAAATCCTTTTACCCCCCAAACAGTTGATTATTGTATTGTCAATATTGCATTCATTGATTTATTTGGGTTTTTCAATCTACAATAAACCAAAACATTAAGCTGTCATTGACCATATAGCAAAAATAAATAAATAAAATAGTTATTTGGATAACTACAAAAGGAGCATAAAAGTTAGGTTGAATCGGTACTACACTGATTAAAACAAATAATAAAATTTAATTTAATTCTGTCTTAGTATTTCCTCTTCTCAAGACAGTTAAGCTCTTCTTGGAAATTGCTGACAAAGAACTAATTGTAGGTGAAACTTTCAAGGCTTAAATATCCTGTATTTAACCAGCTTAGAGTCAAGAAGACATGCTTACTGGTTCCTATGGATACATATTACATCATTTTCTAAAAAAAAAAAAAAAAAAAAAAAAAACTTCTCTCCCTTCTATAAGGGAACTGACACTTTGTATTTATACGCCAACTCTGTCTTCTAATATGTATAATTACTTGTATATGACATGCACAGTTATTAAGTGACCCGCAGTGATGCTGACCTTCTGTAATTCTCTTACCATGCTCTCAGTTGTGAGATATTGCTTACCAGAAAGTGTTAATATTCAGGCATCTGTACTGGCCTTTCCTTAGGCTTCTGACAGAATTTCCCTCACCTGCAGCCAGTGTACACATTCACAATATTCTCCTTTAAAAGAGCCCTGCCCACCTTCCATCTCACTCTCCCTCCCTCCCTTCTTCCCTCACTCCTTCTCAACCTACTGCCCTCCCTCCCTCCCCCTCTCTGCCTGTCTCTCTGTCCTGCCTTCTCTCTCTCTCCTCCTCTTTCTTTCTTTCCTCTGTTGCCCTCTACCTCTCTCTTCTGCTATTCCGGTCACAAGAGGCTGCTCCTCCCCCTCCCCATCTCCTTTTTCCATTGCCCTTTCTCCCTTCTAATAAAACCCCATCCATATGAGCTCTATCACATAGAATCTTTCTCTTGAGGTCTGCTTTTTAAAATCACAACAGAAAGGGTAGAGTGTTGAAGATGCAGTTTAAAGGATATTACCCAAGTGATCCTGACCTAATCACAGGAGTCTTTAACATATTAATCTGAATGTGAGAAATAAGAACAGAAATATTGAGAACAAGAGATATGTATTCTAGCCCTTGAAAAGGGTTGTATGCCAAAGAAAAGGACATGGACTTCAGTAACTGCTAATGGTTGGGGGGGGAACACATACAAATCAACTCTTTTATACTACAATACAGGCACATGGAATAGAATTTTGCTTAGGAATATGATCAAATTTGCACAAAGACTCACTGAAGACTCAGTGAAGATATTAGTCTCATCCAACACCTCAAATGCAGCTAAGCAGGCCTCTTAAGGAAGGGACCTACTCACATTATCATGGACACATCGCCCACAGAAAATGTAAAAGATGAAAGTATTTGTTATCTGAAGCTATTGAGTGTTTTGGTGATTTGTCAAGTAATAATCAAAGAGAAATGTGCTGTTCATCCAAAAGACTCAGAAGTCATGAGAATAAGAAACAGAAATAAAGAGTCACAAGTGGTTGTCTGTATTTCAGTTTCTTGTGCTTTAATTGTCTTTGGGTCATTAGTTCACTCTTATGTCCTAATCTTTTATGTTCCATTCACAGTATACATAGAAAAGTGCAAGACACAGACATTCATATTTTTTTGAATTACATTCATTGATTGTGTGTGTGAATGTGTGTGTTTGCACCATGGCTTTCTTCCTCTACCATGTTGCTCCTGGGAATTCAAGTTATGTGAACAGTCTTTTCATGCTAAACCACCCTGCCAATCTTCCATCCAGTTTTATGCACATTTCACATGTCATTTTATCTGCTTCAACATTATGTTTCTAGTAGTACCACTTAAAGTCATACTGAATACCACCAGGTAGTGTTGGCACACATCTTTAATCCCAGCACTCAGGAGGCATAGGCAGGTGGATCTCTGTGAGTTGGAGGCCAGCCTGGTCAAAAGAGCTACACAGAAAAACCCTTTCTCAAAAATCCAAAACCAAAAGCAAAAACAAACAAGAAAACCTAAAAACAACAAACAGACAAAATCATCCTGAATGCAATTTCTAGAGCAATCTGTATGTCTTTTCAAAATATACTGTGGAATTATAAATGAATTTGAAAAATAATAGAAAATAGGGAATAAAAGTTCTGGTAGGGAACACGGGGAGGACGACTAAAACAAAGGGTCATGTGATGGGTTGTATAGGCAGTACAATAGAAGCTTCATAAAATAGATGTATGTATGAATGTGATCTATATGAAATGCCCAATAACAGGCAAACAGAACCAAACTTGTCATCTCTGGTAATCAAAGGAAATTTCCAGTGCCAGGAATGGGTTGAATTTCTTCAAGTTGTTGGCTAAAGAGACTCCCATGAGAAGCCACAAACACCCAGCTAGTAACAAGGCTAAGCTACTCTGTACAAACTAACAGCAAAGCTGTATTTTTGAAGATGACACCTATAGAAGTCACTGAACACAGAGAAATCAAGCTAGTGCTTACTTAGAGCCTTCATCCCCATGGACTAGGACTAGTGTTCATGGTGCTGAATGGCACTCTGCACACTAACAAAGAAGAAACACAAACACTGAGCCAGCTACAAACTCTACTATCCACAATTATGACTTAACTGCAAAATGTGCTAGTGCAATAGTGACACAAATACTGTGGGAGTAACCAACTGATGTCTGGATGTCTGACTGGCTGTAACGCCCACTCCGTGAGACAGAACTCATTCCTGACACTGCTTGGGTAACCAAAAACCTGGAACCACATAGGCTAGGGACCTAGTGAAAAACCCAAATACTACTGTTGTGCTAAAGGAGTATAGCAATGAATGACTCCTAATGACATTCTACTATACTCATAGATCAGTGTCTTCTTCAGTCATCATCAGAAAAGAGTCTTCCTCCAGTAGATGGTGACAAATAGAGAACCACAGCTGGACAATGTACAGTGTGAGACCGTGAAACGCTGAACCTAAATGGAACGTCTTCATCAAGTTCCTCCCCTCATGGCTCAAGGTATACTGCAGAAAAGGAGAAAAAAATATTCTAAGAGCCAGTGGGACATGGAGAACACCAAGGAAACAAGGCCTTCTAAACAAGGCAGGACTGGTGTTCATAGGACATCACAGAGGCGGTGGCAACATGTACAGGGCCTGCACATGTTTGGGCCAGAAGGGGTCCCAATGCTGAGAGAAGAAATAGATACAGATACTATCCTTAAGCCAGAAGCCACCTCCAATTGATAGCCACTTGCAAATGAAAAAAGTATCCAGTGGATACTCACTGGGGATACAAGCCTCTCTTGAGGCAGGCCTCATGCCCATCAGCAGATGACCAACACAAAATGAATGCAATGACATCTTTTGTGGTTGTTTGGCCCATAATGTTTTGTCAGAGCTATTTATTGTATATTACAGGTCCTTATTTATTTATTTATTTATTTATTTATTTATTTATTTATTTATTATGAAACAATTATATTTTACATATCAATCCCAGTTCCCTCTCCCTCCCATCCTCCCATACCCCCACTGACCCCCATCCCATACCCCATCCAATCCCCAAGGAGGTTGAAGCCTTCCATGAGTGATGATCAAAGTCTGTAACATAACTTGGGGGAGGGCCTAGGCCCTCCTCCATGTATCTGGGTGGAAAGAGTATCCCTCCTTAGGGAATGGGCTCCCAAATTCCTTTTGCATACTAGGGTTAGACACTGGTTTTGCTGTCAGGGGTCCCATAGACTCCCAGACCACTTAACTGGCACCCACATTTAGAGAGCTTGGTTCGGTCTAATGCCAGTTCACCAGCTTTTTGTCTGGGATCCGTGTGCTCTCTCACTTGGTGGGTCCACTGTTTCTATGGGATTCTCCAGTATGGCCATGACCCCTTTGCTCATTACTCCATACCTTTCTACAACTGGATTCTGGGAGTAATGTTCAGTGCTTGGCTGTGGGTGTCTGCTTGTGCTTTCATCAGCTACAAGATGAAGGGTATAGGATGGTTTCTTCTTTGTGTTTTTACAGGATAAATTGATGTACAAATGTGTAGGTCTGTAAATCTATCTATATGTGTTTCTTGTGCATTTTCTGTAGCTCTTTCTCTTCCATTTGTTAGATTTTTCCTATTCTGGGTTGTTTTTGATTCACTTTATTTTATCTTATTATACTTTAGAAGCCTATTTGCCTTCTAAGGAGACCAGATAGGGTATGGATTGGGCTGGATTTAGGGGAGAATAACCTATAATTAGAATATATTTTATTAATAAAATGGTCTTATAAGAACAGGAATATAACTATTTGAGTTGCTTGTTGCAATGCACTGTCCCTGAGCATGATGGGCAATGGGAATCACATATCTGCTATTGCTCCAGAGGGCCTAGAATGTGGTGGCTTGTTCTTACCTCCTATACTCTATACAATCATCTCCAGGTTCCATGTAGATGTTTTAATATCCACTAGGAAATCTTTGCCTGAAAGCCCAATAAAATCTCCATAGTCAACGGGAGTTGTCTTCCTCTATCTTAAGGATTAATCATTAATATGAGAAGGGAACAACATCATGAAAGCAAACTATTTGGATAATAAAAGGAAAACATTATCTGGAGAGCTAAAGGTCACTGCAGAAGAGAAAAGGATATTTTTAAATATCTAAAACAGTTTATGTTTTTGCATATTGTCACTAAAATAGGAGCACCAGAAATGAGAGGAACTGTTTGGGTTCTGAATGATGATTGCCAGTTTAAATTTTAAGCATAATGTATGGAAAATGTAAGTATTGAGCAATGTAGAAAAATGAAGGAAAGGAAGCAGAAAAGGAGCAAAGAAGAGGAGGAAGAGGACAAGGGAGGAGAAGAGGCAGTGTTGGAGTTTACAAAAGGCATGAAAGGTCTCCTCTAGAGGTCCAATGTTCACAAAAGAACAGTGAACATAATAAACTAAGTGGAAGAGAAGATAGCCAAAAAAATAAAATTTTCTGTAATTGACACAACACAACGATTGCCAAGATGGAATTATCCTTGAACTGTAAATTCTCATGGAGTCTGCAGAGACAGGAACTTGCAAATGAGACTATTCTAAAACATTTGAGATTAAAAAAAAAAATCACTTACAAAGGAATAGAATCAGATTAGAGTTTTGGCTTCTCATCTTCAGATGCTGGGAGAACAAAAATGAATAAAAAAAATTTAAAGCTTTCAATCTAGAATTCTCTAGCTAGCTAAGTTATCAATATGAAGGGATGTTGGCACAAACACATTTCAAGGCATGAAAAAAAGTTTAGTTTCAATGCAGTTCCTTCATGGCACCTAACTGAGGATTCACTAGAGCAAAATATCTTTTTCTGTACCCAGCAGATTGAAAATATGATATTTAGGAAATAGTTTCATCACAGAATAATGATGAAAGAGTGATCTAGATATTTCTGTGTAGACCTATAGATTAAGTTTCAAGGCCTAAGTGTTCTTGCTGAAAGATCTTCGTAATAAAGAGTAGAACTAGTAAAAGATTTACTGACTCAACTAATTTTTTTACATAAATTGGATGTATTAGAAAGTAAAATATGACAATTACCATACAAAAATGAGAGAAAAAGTAAAATCACTAAAAACACTTTGACCTACTTGTATTGCAAGCAAAAATGATTATGTGTATATCTGGAGGGCCGAGGATAATCTCAAATGTTGTTCCTCTGGTAAACTAATTTCCATTTTCCTGAGGAACCGCCATACTGATCTCCAAAATGGCTGTACAAGTTTGCACTCCCACCAGCAGTGAAGGAGTGTTCCCCTTTCTCCACATCCTCCCCAGCATAAGTTGTCATTGGTGTTTCTAATTGTAGCCATTCTGGCTGGAGTAAGGTGGTATCTCAAAGTTGTTTTGATTGGCATTTCCCTGATCGCTAAGGATGTTGAGCACTTTCTTAAGTGTCTTTCAGCCTTTTTGATTTCCTCTATTGAGAATTCTTTCTACAATTCTGTACCCCATTTTTTAATAGGATTATTTGGTGTTTTGTTGACTAGTTTCTTGTGTTCTTTGTATATTTTGGAGATCAGCTCTTTGTCAGATGTAGGGTTGGTAAAAATCTTTTCCCAGTCTGTGGGCTGCCATTTTGTCTTGTCCACTGTGTCCTTTGCCTTACAGAAGCTTCTAAGTTTGAGGCGGTCCTATTTATTAATTGTAGATCTCAGTGTTTGTGCTACTGGAGTTATGTTCAGGAAGTGGTCTCCTATACCAATTTGTTCAAGGGTACCTCCTAATTTCTCTTCTAATAGGTTCAGTGTGGCTGGATTTATGTTGAGGTCTTTGATCCATTTGGACTTGAATTTTGTGCATGGCAATAGACATGGGTCTATCTGCAGTCTTTTACTCACCAGCATCCAATTGTGCCAGCACCATTTGTTGAAGATGCTTTTTCCCCCATTGTATTCTTTTAGATGTTTTGTCAAAAATCAGGTGTTCATAGGTGTGTGGGTTAATATCAGGATTTTCGATTCAATTCCATTGTTCTGTCTATTTTTGTGCCAATACCATGTTGTTTTCAGAACTATAGCTCTGTAGTAGAGTTTAAAGTCAGGGATGGTGATGCCTCCTGAAGTTCTTCTATTGTACAGGGTTGTTTTGTCTATCCTAGGTCTTCTGTTTTTCCTTATAAAGTTGATTATTATCCTTTCAAGGTCAGTGAAGAATTGTGCTGGGATTTTAATGGGGATTGCATTGAATCTGTAGATTGTTATTGGCAAGATTGCCATTTTTACTATATTTATTCTTCCTATCCAATTGCATGGGAGATCTTTCCATTTTCTGGCATCTTCTTTAATTTCTTTCTTTAAAGCCACAAAGTTATTATTTTATAGGTCATTACCCCAAGATACTTTATGTTGTTTGTGGCTATTGTAAAGGGTGATCTTTCTCTGATTTCTTTCTCAGCCTCTTTGTCGACTGAATAAAGTAGGGCTACTGATTTTTATCTTGTATCCTGCTAGTTTGCTGAAGGTGTTTATCAGCTGTAGAAGTTCCCTGGTAGAGTTTATTGGGTCGCTTATGTAAACTATCATATCATCTGCAAATAGAGACAGTTTGACTTCTTTCTTTCCAATTTGGATTCCCTTGATCTCCTTTTGTTGTCTTATAGCTTTAGCTAGAACTTCAAGTACAATATTGAAGAGATATAGAGATAGGACAGCCTTGTCTTGTTCCTGATGTTAGAGAAATCGCCTTAAGTTTCTCTCCATTCAGTTTGTTGTTGGCTGTTGGTTTACTGTGTATTGCTCTTATTATGTTTAGGTATGTGCCTGTTATACCTGCTCTCTCCAAGACATTTATCATGAAAGGGTGTTGAACTTTGTCGAACCTTTTTCAGCATCTAGGGAGATGATCATATGGTTTTTCTTTCTCAGTTAGTTTATATGGTGGATCACGTTGATAGATTTTCGTATGTTAAATCATCCTTGCAACCCAGGGATGAAGCCTACTTGGTCATGGCAGATGATTTCTCTGATGTATTCTTGGATTAGGTTTGCCAGTATTTTATTGAGTATTTTTGCATTGATGTTCATCAGTGATATTGGTCTGTAGTTTTCTTTCTTAGTCATATCTTTGTGAGGCTTGGGTACCAAGGTGATTGTGGCCTCGTAGAAAGAGTTTGGTAATGAGCCTTCTGTTTCTATTGTGTGGAACAACTTGAGGAATATTGGTATTAGCTCTTCCTTGAATTTCTGGTAGAATTCTGCACTGAAGCCATCTGGCCCTGGGCATTTTTTTTTTTTTTTTGGTTGGAAGGCTTTAGATGACTGCTTTTATTTCATTGGGGGTTATAGGTCTATTTAAGTTGTTTGTCTGTTCTTGATTTAATTTTGGTAAGTGATAGTTATCCAGAAATTTGTCCATTTCCTTTGAATTTTCAAATTTTGTGGAGTACAGATTTTCAAAGTATGACCTGAAAGTTGTCTGGATTTTCTCTGTGTCTGTTGTTATGTCCCCCTTTTCATTTCTGATTTTGTTAATTTACATGTTCTCTCTCTGCTTTCTTGTTAGTTTGGATAAGGGTTTGTCTATCTTGTTGATTTTCTCGAAAAACCAACTCTTTGTTGCATTGATTTTTTTTGTATTGTTTTCCTGGTTTCTATTTTATTGATTTAAGCCCTCAAATTGATTATTTCCTGGTGTCTACTTTTCCGGGGTGAGTTTGCTTCTTTTAGTTCTTAGGCTTTCAGTTGTGCTGTTAATTCTCTAATGTGACTATTCTCTGTTTTCTTCATATGGGCACTCAGGGCAATGAACTTCCCTCGTAACACTGTGATGGGAGGCTTTCAAGGTGTCCCATAAGTTCGGATATGTCGTGTCCTCATTCTTATTGAATTTCTTTCTTTATTTCTTCTTTGACCCAGGTGTGGTACAATTGCACATTGTTAAGTTTCCATGAGTTTGTAGGGTTTCTGCGATTTATGTTGTTGTTGAATTCCAATTTTAAAGCATGGTGGTCTGATAAGATACAGGGGACTATTCCAATTCTTTTTTATCTGTTGAGGCTTGTTATACCACCTAGTATGTGGTCGATTTTAGAGAAGGTTCCATGTGGAGCAGAGAAGAAGTTATATTCTTTTGTGTTTGGATGGAATGTTCTATAGATGTCTTTTAAACCCAGTTGAGACATAACTTCTGTTAGTTTTTTTTTTTTTGTTTCTTTGTTGAGTTTCTGATTGGTGGTCCTGTCTAGTGGTAAGAGTGGTGTGTGAAGTCTCCCACTGTAAGTGGGTGAGGTTTTATGTGAGCTTTGAGTTTTAGTAGCGTTTCTTTTACAAATCTGGATGCCTTTGTATTTGGTGCATAGATGTTCAGAATCAAGAATTTGCATTTATGGATTTCTTCTGTGATGAATAAGAAATGACCGTTTTCATCTCTTTTGATTAATTTTCGTTTGAAGTCTAACTTGTTAGATATTAGGATAGCCACACCTGCTTGCTTCTTGGATCCATTTGTTTAGAAGATCTTTTCCAAGCCCTTTACCATGAGGTAATGTTTATCTTTGAAACTTAGATGTGTTTCTTGTATGCAGCAGAAAGATGAATTCTGTCTTTGTATCCTTTCTGTTAGACCGTGTCTTTTCATAGGCGAGTTAAGACCATTAATGTTGAGGGAGAGTAAGAACCATTGATTGTTAATGCTTGTTTGTTTTAGATTTGTTGTTGGCTGTGGTATTGTGAATATATTTGTCCTGCTTTACCCTTGGTTTCTGGTGAAGTGGGATTATCTGGGGATTATCTGTTGCCTATGTCTTTGTGAGTATAGTTAACTTCCTTAGGTTGGAGTTTTTCTTCCAAAACTTTTTGTAGGGCTGGATTTGTAGATTTGTATTGTGAAAATCTGGCTTTGAATTAAAAATTTTACATGTCCATCCAGTTTCCTCTCCCTTCTTCCCTTCCTCTTACCCTCTTACCCACTTACCCTCTTTCCCCCCTCACATGCACCCTGACCACCCTCCCCTGGACCCACTGCTGCACCAACCCCAAATAACATGCAGAGACTCTGTATTTGATATAATTGCTGTTGGCCAGTTACTAGTTTCTTGTCAGCTAGCTCTGTCTTAATTATTAACCCATTTCTATTAATCTAAGTATTCCCACGTGGTCTCATCTTACCGGCAAGAGGGCCTAGACCTCTGTTCTCTCCAGACTCTACATGCTGACTCCTCCTTACTCCTTCCTCTTTCCTCCTAGTCTCCTAGCCCCACCTGTCCTGCTTTCCTATTGGCCAACAGTGCTTTATTCATTAACCAGTAAGAGAAACATATTTACAGAATGACATCTCCCATCAAGTGGTGGTGATTCAATTACTCATACCTGTTGTGCCATATCTCCAGCCTCGTGACCACATTTTGAGTTAGAAGTGATTTGTCAGTGTTCATTCTGTCACCCCCTGCAGCTTAAATTGCTTAGTAAAAGTTAAATACAATGTGGAAATAAATGGGCAAATGAGTTGGATATTCTTTCTTTTTAGTTAATTTAGTTTCTACCAAAGAATGGCCTCTAAATTAACTTCCAATTTTATAATACACTTGAACTGAAATAATTGAATAATCTCTAATCTAGTAAATAATTTTACTGAGCAAAAATTAATACAAGTGTCACCTAACTTACTGAAATTATAATAAGGGAAAATAAACATTGGGAGAAAAAGAGCCATGGTTTGTGTTGAGACTGCTGCTCTGAGCCTTAGATTCCACCCTATGCAAATGCACCAGGGAAGAACTGGGTGTTTTTAGCAAGAGTGGAATTCTAGTTCCACCATAGAACTTTTCTTTTCTTTTCTTTTTCTTAATCCACATTCTTTCCGTAAAAGCACATTTATCATCAAGCATCATTTACTGAAAACAGTGTTCTATATTCAAGAGCATATCAGTATGTACTGAGAAGGGAGATAGCTGTCACACTGTGCATTTGGATGACCTTTAGAGCCTTATTTCCTGGTGTAGAGTGCAAGCACTTAATAAAGTCAAAGCTCTCTCAATTGTTTAACTTTTTGAAATCAGAATGTCATAGCTTTTGTAGTATTTGAAATAAAAACTGGCTTTCCTGGTAATGTAGAAGCTTCAACTTGACTCTGCTTTTGCAGGTTAAAAAAAAAAAAATCTAAAGACTCTAGTTGGGGTATAGAATTCTGAGATTTTGCTAATATGAATTGCAGAGAGAAATTATCTTTTTTTGCTACTATAATATGAACTTCTGACAAGCTCTTTTGAAAATCTTTATTGAATATGCTCCTCTGGTCTTCTTTAATATTAGCCAGAACCAGAATCATTAGTAGTTTGAAGTTTAATGTTTATTTTATTTTCAATAAATAAAGGATGATAAAATTAAGTTTGGCTTTTAAAACAGCTGCAATTAATTTATGGTTTATAACATAGGAATTTAATGTAAAAATGTCTTTACGCACAATTCTGTTCTTGCAGTCAAAGACTATCACCTCGGGAGTCACTGAAAACTGACTTCAAGTTTCAGATCAAGTGTTCAGTGACATCATCTCTGTCAAACAGGATGGGAACACATATTCTTAGCTTCACCGCCACCACCACCACAGTTTACCCTTGTTCAGTAACCGCGCCCCTTTGTGCACATTTGAGAGCGCCCTCCGCAGTACCTCTGCTGAAACAAATGGGCTTTTCCTTTCTTGTCCCAGTCATTTATTCACTGACCCACTTCCTTTCCCACTGTGTGCCTATGACATTCTAAGCACTTGCCCCCTTCTTAGACTGCTGTGGGGGAACAAAACTTAAACTGTAGTCAAGAGAGTAGTCAAGGGCACTCATGTTAATTAACCACAGAACTTAGTGTCTCGGCTGTTTTTCCTGAACTCTGCCTTTTCATGCTTGCAGGGCCAGAAGCCAACCCACACACTAGTCCCTCTACTCTTGGATCTAGACAGCTTTCTGGCAGACTTTGCCATTCTCCTGGACTCGACATTTGGCTGTTATCTGCTGTTAGTCCCTGTCTTGATCACAGAAGCAGACCCTATGAATATTTCTGATTTCTTAGATGTGCTAATTCCCAATCTGTCTGTTTAAGCGACAAGCAATTAAACCAGCTTCCATCTGATGGGCATCTCACCCTTTGCCTCCTTCCCTACAGCCTTGGCTTCAACTCACATTTCTTTCATCTCTTTCCTCGACAAAAGTTAATCCTAAACACTCTTGCTAACTCGTTTCTTTTATTCCAGTGAAAAATAACCCTCCACTTCCATTAAAAGAGGCTTCCCTACAACCCGCATTGAGAATACTTAAATCCTAGTGTGAAAATTATCTTACTAATATTCAAGTGAATATGTAATTGAAACCAAACCACTACTGGAGTTAACAGGAGAGTATTAGAGCTCCTTAGAAGCCACCCACAAGTACACTTCTAATCATTTCCTTCTCCACCTTTCCTGTGGTATCCACAGTCCCGATTGCTAACAACATACAGTAATTTTCATGAGTTTTGTACCACTTGCCCAGGAAGCACATCATACATATTCTTTACCCACCTTCTTATATTCAGCATCAAGTCTAAGAAATCTGTTGATGTTTTTGCTTGTGTGTACAAGCCATTCAATTCTATTGCTATGCAAGATTTGACTGGTTAAGTATGGGAACATTTATCTCCTCTAATGAAGATTAATATCTCACTTGTTCCCAGCTTGGCTTGTTATGGGAAACTACCACTGTTAGCAGTCACATGCAAAATTCTGGTAAATCTGCACATGAATATATGTTGGTTAATAATTAGATATTATTTTTCACATGCTGTCTATATACTTAATTACTGATGCCAAAAACTTATCCTAAGTGGTCATTCCAAATATTCATATTCATCACAGTTATACCCTTCTGCATGAGAACACTTGGTCCTGTCAGAATTTTAAATCCTAGTCACCATCATCATATGGCAGTTCCAAATGATCCTCTCCCTTGTCAACATTTAACATTTGAGGGTTGCACCTACAGAGTCTCTAGGTGCAAGAGAGTATCTCAGGACCAGAACCAGAGAATACATTCATATGTGCTCTTCCTATAGAGTCATCAATATTCAGCCACATAGGCCCTGCTGTATTTCCACAATCCAATTCTAACTACCTCCCAATTTCCCAATTCCCAACTTTTAAAGCCTGGAATTGGATTAATATTCTTCCCTTTCAGCACCTCACAATGAGCATCCAACTTCAGAATGAGTTTGGGAGAGGAAGAACACATTTGAACACAGTACACTCTTCTCTGTACACATACAGATTGGTTCAGGACTGAGCTCAACAGCAAGTGTTTATTATATCAAGGTGTAGATACTCACACTGTTTCCAGATAGGGATAGTTGATAAATAGCCAGAGGGTTTTTGCTGTGAAATTTTAAAGAGGTGACAAAACTATAGGGTATTTCTAATGTCTGAAATGCTGGGGTGAAATAAAGAATGAACAAAAACTTTTAATTTATTGAAACAAAAAGCAAAGTTGATGTTTGCTTGAATATTTGTGAGTATGTACACATGTGCTTGAACATGCATTTAAAGTTTTCTAGGATCACATGTCCATGTACCAAAGTCATCATGTATCACATGCCTCCATATTATATTTATACATGCATATGAGATATTCTTTACATTTACATGTAGAATGCTGCAGTATTGATGGTAGTGCATGGTGATACAATTTAGTTACTCATATATTTTTCAGTTTTTGTTTTTATTAAGTTTTACAAATGACATATATCGTATAAATTTTGGGAGGAAATAAACTGTTTTTTAAATGGCATATTGGTACATATAAGCTTTCAGAACTGCTATATCAAAATTCCATAAGTGAACACAACTATTCACAAGTCCAGTAGTAGTTATACCAAAGATTAATAAGCAACTGCCTCAGTGCCTATGAGGTCCTATTTGCCTATGAGGTCCTCTTTCTGAATCATGGATAACATTTGCTATGTATTTAAATTGAAATGAGCAAAAACTGTCCCCTGATCTCTGTTTTAAGGTATGTAATATCATTTTCAAGAGCTCAAATCTCAGGAACCAATAAACTTCCAAAAACTTCAACTCTTGATATTGTCATGTTTAGAAGTTATCATTCCAACATGCAATTTAACTAAGAGCATAAGCATTGAAAACACAGCAGTGAATTAGTATATTTCTATGAAAAAACAAACAATCCAAGTGTACTCATTGGGTCCTCAGCATATTTTCATATTCAACGTTGTTATCCTGTATTTCCAGAATAAGTCACAACCTCATTTTAGTTCTGCTTATGAAGTGGTGTACATGAACACTTCCACAGGCTTTTATAACACCCTCCATAAACAGATTGGGACTTTCTCTAGACTTTAAATCCTGTCTCAGACCTCAGCACTGTAAGACTTGTCACATAGGACACTTAGTGCTCCTTGTTTGAATTTATTCTCTTTCTCTCTTTCTCTCATTCCTCTTTTTTCCTCTCTCTGTGTGTTACACATGCATGTGAGGAATGGTCATTGGTGGTGGAGGTCAGGTCATCTTAATCCTTCCTAATAGTTCTTATTCACTGGCTGTTGCTTATAGCATTTTGTATCCTCTTAAGTTTGTATATATATGTTTTGCTTTTTGCTTTGTTTTGTTTTGACATTTCAAAGTAGACTTTTATGGTACTGGCATATCCATAGACTTTTTACTTTCTTCCTTTTACTTATGTTTTTGCCCTCACATGTCCAACAATTATAAACTATTTTATTATTTCAGTTTATATTCCGCCTTTAGGCTGATTGATTGATGTGAACATGGGTAGATGGAAGTACCATCCCACCCAATCCTGCAGCCATTCAGTGTCAAATAAACACACAGAAGCTTATATTAATTATAAACTGTTTGGCTTATTAATCAGGCTTATTACTAACATATTTACAACTTAAATTAACCCATAATTCTCATCTATGTTCAGCCTCGTGGCTTGGTACGTTTTCTAAGTAAAGCTTTCTCATCTTACTTCCTCTGTAAATGCCTGGTAAATGCCTCTCTGACTTTCCTCTTCCCAGGATTTTCCTAGTCTGGTAGGCACACCTATACTTCTTTCCTGGCTACTAGTTAATCAGTATTTAATTAAACCAATATGAGTGACAAATCTTTACGGTGAACAAGAACATTATCCTACATCAAACATGCATTTTATTTTGTGGTTAAATTTTTTTAAAATTATTTTTTGTAACATTAACAGAAAGCTATTTTAAAGATACATGCACAAACTGTTGCATCAAGACATGACACTAGCTTTCCTCTGCATACCTACATAAGTGTGTATGCTAGGACACTCCATTTCCATTTATCTTCATTTCCCCATTATGAATTCTCCAGTACATCCTACATATGACTGACTGCCTTTCTCCCAACATGTCCTCTGATTTGAGTTGAGGTGTCTCAAGGAATTCCTTGTCTTCATGTTGTTACATATGGGTCATGATATCAGTACTGATTTAATCTGCCAATGCTTCTTTATTAAATAGAGCTCATGCTAAACAGTAGTCAACTGCAGCCAAAAATGATGGAAGTAGCTTTACTGAAAGGCTGAAAAATCAAGCTGATTAATACATTTCACAAGCTTAACAATAATTATAGATGAAATTACTGATGAAAAATCAACTCTGATTTCATTTTCTAAATCCTCTAAAAGGAAAAATCTGTATAATAAATTCTTAAAGCCTAAGTACTATGCTCAGATGATAATCAAGTTTTTCTTTTTAAGGCTTATTTTTCAAACTTACAATTTAGAGCTTAAAGTATGGAATACTCTGGTACATAGATCAATCTGGAAGAGATACAGTAGTCCTTGATGAAGGGCTCAGCAAACCTGTTCTTTTATTCTAGAGAGAGGTCAGCAGATCAGCTAGTTGCTGCTTTATGAATTAGCTCCCGTGTTTCCTAGATAACAAAAGAACTAGAGTCAGTCAAGGATAAAAGAGTTTAGTCTACCAGGAATAAAATATGTGATTGAA
This sequence comes from Cricetiscus sungorus, assembly GCA_030556225.1. Lineage (NCBI taxonomy): Eukaryota > Metazoa > Chordata > Mammalia > Rodentia > Cricetidae > Cricetiscus > Cricetiscus sungorus. Next base: position 35,141,455 of record JANBXA010000328.1, on the reverse strand, counting down.
TAAAGATGTTCCACCTCCCTCAGAGTTCTAAGATATTTATGCTTCCTCTGAATCTCAATTTTCTTTTAATCAAATGAAAACCAACATGTTATTTATATGACCAGGGATGACCTGTAATTGCAGTTATTATCATATAAAATATATCAAAGCCACTGATTTCCAGTTGGTTTCTCTCACATCTCTATGGTAGCACATCACTTAGCTATGATTGAATTATGTTAATGAGAAATATGCATCTAAAATTATTCCCATTGGTGATAATATTTATTCATTCATGTCACTGAAGAAAAATACTTATATTTCCCCATGGAGTAAAAATGTCAAACAAATATATTTTCCATCTTGTTTAACCAAGACAGAAATTATGAGAAAAATAAAAGAGAAAAAATTGTCCCCAAATGGATTCTCTCATAAGGGTTTGCAACTAAGTTTGGGAAATAAGTACTCTTATTATAATTTATCATTATTCTTTGTAAAGGACGTGGTGTTGCCCCAGACAAAATAATACAAAAATGCTTGTCCAAACTTAACGTTTTTAAATGCATGTACATTTTTCTTTTGCTATTCTTTGGATATATAGGCAGCCCAACATCTATAAATTCTTACTTCCTTTTAACACAATTGTTAATAATTTCTTTTTATTCTTTTAGTATTTATTCTGGAAATTCAACATAGATAGTCACATTAAGGATAATAATTCATGGCAACTAATTCTCCAAACAATGAAATAATTATTAAATGGCTTTAATAATTTAAAGCCATTTCTTTACATCTCAGCCACACTTATATAAATTAACATTTTATCATTATTCTCTAATTACATATCATGTTACATGTTGAATAACCTTACTGCGAAAGTCTTAGATCTTATGTTTTCTTATCCTATTTCATATTATTATTATTATGTTATTGCTATTATTCTGGAAAATATTATGGCTGCTCTATCTGCCATTGGTCTCATTACTTATCTCTAATACCCTCACAGTGTCTATTTTTGAAAGATATTTTAGAAGAGATGAGTACAGCCACACTTTTCTTCCAATTACTCTTTATTTGAAACCCAACTCTATGGAAATCTAGTGGCCATTTTTTAAGAGTTATCTATTTGCCCTCTGGTCTGTTTCTGGGGTCTTCTGTAATTTCATTCACTTTATTCCTAGATTGAATGTATTTGTTAATCTTGGAGTTGGTGGTTTTCACCAATTCTAAAAATCTGAGAGTTTTTTTCTCAAATAGTGCTTTGTTGTAAGGTAGAGATATTTTAGAGTTAGTAGTGTGCTTTGGTAACATTCAACCCACCCCGAGTTTAACTTCCAACACCATGTAAACTGTGCTAGTGGATGCACACAGCTATAATCCAGTGATAGATCCACTGGAGAGATAGAGGAAGAAGGATCAGAAATTCAGAGTCATATTCAACCACATAGTGGTTTTGAGGACATGCACTGTATATTGCAAATATACTTTATGGCTTTGATGTCCTTCTTTGGATAACTGGATTACCCAAAATGATGGTCATTGACATAGCTGCATACCTCACTCAGATAGATCCCACCTAGGTTCCCTTCCTGCATGTTATTGAGTCCATTAAGAGGAAAATTTCACTGACTGTAAAGGAGTACATAGATCCCCCTCCCCCAGACAAGCTTCAGAGTTAGCAATCCTCTTTGTTGTCATATGATTGCTTGTGTGTTTGCTTCTAAATCCCTATAATCTTCTCTGTAGGATATGTGGTGCATTTTATAGTACTTTTGACATGCCTATTAAACATGTCTTGTATAGAAATATTTTTTCTGTACTTTGGTCTACTGTGTTATCAAAAGCAGAGCTTATAGTACCTGCTTCCAATGACGAAAACCTAGCCACAGTGTCATTGCCATCCACACCAACCTGTAGAGCTAATCTTCACTAGCTGTGCCTGTGATGTGGTACTCTGCAAATTCACTTAATCATAGGTGATCTATAAAGGCTAAGGATTATTGGGGTCAAGTGCTATGGGTAAGATTAGAAAGAGAAGAGAGAGAAGGATGAATTTGGTGTTTGTCAGACCCACCGGCTATCCCTGTTAGGTAGTTTCACTTTCACTTGTCATGGGTATTATTGTTTCATATTGTTACAACAATCATTCTCCATTAAATATATAATCATCTATGGCTTCATAAGAGGATGCATATTTATATTCATTTGTTGCATTTTTCTCATAATGACTCATTTGTTTCATACTAGTTTAAGTGGAAAAGATGAATTAGTAGAGGTACTATAGTCTAAGTCCTATGGAGAAATTGTTTTATTATCCTTGTTTTATATAGATAGACCATAATAACAGCTACAGTTGTAATAGTATTAATAATTTAAAGACTGATAATGTATTATGTGTCAGAAACTATTCTCTTTTCCATATATCAAATTATGTATCATCAAAACACTCTCAGTTGTAAGGACAATTTCCATCTTCATTTTATAAATGAGCAGATAATCACAGAGATGCTTAGGTTAAGTTCATAAATTCACACAGGTAGTGAATGATGAATGACAAAATAAAAACAAACACATTTCTGTGGTTTTAGGAAACCCTGAAGAACATTTTATCAACAACAAAAATGGTTGGGTTCTTCCTTTTCTAAGAGCATTTAATTCTCATTACTATCTATATTGTGTACTTCTACATCAACTGCTGATGAACTATTAAATTTAAAATCAGTTGCTTCAGGGCTCTATTTACATTTTTAATAGAAGATATAGCAGAAGAAAATAAGGATTAAGTTAAGTTTGATAGGATTTCTGAGAGACATGAACAACCATAGGAGTGGAATATATCCCTGTGCCATACATATTGTTAAAGAATTAATTAAACGTATTAAGGAAAATGTGATGGGAGATGTTATTCTGTATACATGTTTCTCATACTGGTTAATAAAGCTCTGTGGCCAATGAGATAGCAAGATAGGCGGGACTAGGAGACAAGGAGGAAAGAGGAAGTAGTAGGGAGGGTCGAGATGTAGCCCAGGGAAGCAGCAGGACTCTTGCTGCGGCTCCCCGATAAGACGACCACGTGGAAATACTTAGATAAGTAGAAATGGGTTAATAATTAAGACAGAGCTAGCCCATAAACAATAATGGTAACTGGCCAACAGGATTGTATCAAATACAGAGTCTCAGAGTGTTATTTGGGGCACACGTGGTTGCAGGACAATGGCGGCAGGACCAGGAGGCTGGCGGGAACAACATGCCATAACATAATGGTGTCAGAACTGAGACTGAGAACTTTCGCTTAAAACTTAACAAAAGCTTAAAAAATACTTTTTAGAAACAAGGGAACAGAGACTAGCAAGACTTCTTAGTAGCAGTATTTTCTCGGTTGGATTTGTTTTGTTGTTGACAGAGAGTTGCGCGGCTCCTTTAAGGGAGGTTTCCAAAATTAGCATAAGCGGCAAAAAAGCCACCTTGCTTTTAAAGAGCTCTGCTAACAATTCATTGGTGTGTATAAGAGCTGCAATGAAGGTTTACACTGTGTTTTAAAAAAATATGCTGGCTTGGGAAAGAAAAAGAAAGGGGATATAATGGTTTAAAAAAGAAAAAAGAAAGTAGAATGAATGGGTATAATGGGGCATGCCATTAATCCCAGCACTCCGCAGACAGAGGCAAGCAGATCTCTGTGATTTCAAAGTAAACCTGGTATGCACTGAATTCCAGGACAGATAAAAATTTCACAGAGAAACCTTGTCTCAAAATATGTAAAAATAGAAATAGAATAAATAGAATAATAAAAAAGCCATGTAAAGATGGAAAACACAGAGAGATTTTGGATACTATACGCGCTTCTGTTGTCTTTAAATTATTTGATTGCTGAGGAAATAACAACTACTAATAAAAGAAATGCTGCTGGATTAATTCAGTTTATATATTTTAAAAATGCTTTGACTCCAAAATTTAAGCCTAAGGACAAGTTACTGGGGAAAAGGATTTCTATTTTTGTTTCCACAGAAAATGAAAAGCTATGGATTTCTTCCAGATTTATATGGTTTGATCAAGCCAGACCCCCTGAAACAGCTCCCCAGGTGATCCAACATTCAAAGCAATTGAGACCAAGCCTTGCAGACTACTGCCAAGATTTCTTCGTCTTCTTTGGACCCCCATGACAGCGCCCGCTACCAGCAGGAAGTAGTTTGGAAAGAACGACACCCAAATTCCCAAATATTGTTTATAAATGTTTGTTTCCATTTAAATGGGCTTGGTTATAAATGGTTATACCCATAAGCATTCTTTTTAAAGGTCAAAAGGGAATTATGGTATAGATATGAATACTTTGCTATGGAATGGATTTTCTTTTATTGATACAATTTAAGGTCAATTTTGTGATATGTATATTTCTCCTCTTGTTTAGGTTTTAAGTTTATATAGCTCATTGAAAATGTAATGTATAATTTAGTACAGATTAGAGAGTTACCTATGATAGTCAAGCTTGGAGTTAGTTAGGTTTTCTAGATATACAGAGATGTATTTGAGATGAATAGGCATTCTTCAAACCTTTCAAAGACCTACAGAATATGGCATTTAAAATGGTTTAGGGTTTTTCTTGACAATGAGGCACAACTGCTCCTAGTAACACCACCTACAGAAGAAAGGAAGATGGACATCGAAGAAACACATTATGGGGTTTGCTTCTAATATGGCAAGACTAGCCATTTGGGTAAGCTACTGCTCTTCTGGACTGTTTGACTTTATGTTGTAGAACTGGACATGCAGGACCCACAAAAAGATGACTGCTGATGCAAGATGGACATTTCTACAGGACTCCTGCTTCATGGAAGAGGCTGCCAGACAGCCAGACAGTCTATAGGACACAGAGAAAAGTAACTGACAAACTGCCATTACAGGTGGACAGTTTAAAGTTTCCTACCTTGTTGAGGAGTCTGGACACACATTATGGCCTATGGGCTGAAGATGGAACATTACAGAAGAACTTTGTGTGACTGACCAGGCATTGAGTTGTCTCTGTCATTTCTAGAGTTTATATACTATCCTTCTGTGGTCTTTGATGGAGTTGAAGACAGGTAGTCATGATTATAGTTTTCCTTAGTTAGGATTAAAGATAAGTTACATATAGGACTTTAGACTCACAAAGATAGAATAGATGATAGTTTCTTTAAGTCTTACAAAATGTTAATGGACTAATATTGTTAACTATGATTCTTATTTGATAACTGTTGTATGTTATATTTTGCTATGTTAAGGTTAAACCCCTTCTTTTATTTTAGACAGAAAAGAGGAGATGATGGGAAATGTTATTCTGTATATATGTTTCTCATACTGGTTAATAAAGCACTGTGGCCAATAGAAAACTAGATAGGCAGGGCTAGGAGACTAGGAGGAGGAAAGAGGAAGTAGAAGGCGGGGTCGACATGTAGCCCAGGGAGGAAGGAAGACGCCTGCCGCGCAGCTCCCGATAAGACGACCACGTGGAAATACTTAGATAAGTAGAAATGGGTTAATGATTAAGGCAGAGCTAGCCCATTAACAATAATGGTAACTGGCCAACAGGATTGTATCAAATACAGAGTCTCTGAGTGTTATTTGGGGCTGGCACGCCACACGTAGTTGTGGGACCATGGCAGCAGAACCAGCGCCAGCCTGCAGGGAAACCTGCTGTAACAAAAATGTAGTGTCAATTTTCTCTAATTGAGAAAAATCTGAGAGAAATTATTGAAATCAGCCATAAATGAAGAAAGCATGATCTGCATAATCTGCTTGAGACTTATTTGACCACCAAGGGCCTCTTGTTAATGAGATCAGACTTGGTTAAGGTCCCAGAGAGGTAGGTAGATAAATGAATCTACAGCTGATTGATTAATGAGGACTGTCTGAATGTAGATTGCTCTCTCTTTCTATATAGCACATAGACATTGTCCCCTCACCTCCACCTGTGCAATAGAAATGTATAACCAACTTCACCCTGTTACCTTCTTCCAGTGACAAATAGCCATTGTTGTGTCAATTCTCTGGACAAGACAAAAAGGATAATGGTCCAAAAATGATATGAGTTATAAGTTTAGATTATTGCTCATTTCCCTTTAATGGATCTCCTATACAAGAAACAAGTATAACTTGATATTTTAATAGTTTTAAATTATATAAGGAAGTTCTTTTGAATAAGAAAATAAACCATATCCCACCACCCATCCTCAGCTCTTGAGTCATAACAAAGCAAAATGTCATTTAGGACCACGATACAAACCTGGTACATGAGCTAGCTTGTTGAAGCTCATTCCCTATGGTGGGGTCCCGTGTTCAGCCTTAATGCATTGTCCTGCCCCAACCTGGTGTTCCAGACATTGTTGACTTCTCATGGAAGCCCTTAACTGTGAGGAGCAGTGAACTGTGAGTGGGCTGGGGAGGGAGACAAGGCAGGGGAAGGGGAGAAAGTTGTGGTTGGAATGTAAAATGAAATTTAGAGTGAATTATTTAAAACAGAAATATTTTTTTCTGAAGTGATAACATGCCATTGTAACCACAGTGGACAAATTTAAAATCCTGGGTAGTATCAAAAATTTCCCCAACTTCAGCTTTATAAACAAGAATTGGCTCAAGGAAGTTTATAAAGTCGTCTAACATTGTTATTGCAGCAAGAATCTATGCCTGTCATATCACTTATAAGTCAAATATCAGTTTTCATCTGAGGCGGCTGTAATTCATTTGTTTAAATAGCCATTACTATGCAATTATATACTTAAAATTAGTCTATCAAGGTCAACATTTTTCAGAATGGATGGAATGCCCTTTGTATAATACACCTTCTAACCTTTAAAGTTGTCTTTTGCTCTCTACTAGTCAGAACCAAAACCAGTCAGTTTTGGTCAATAAATTAAAATTCCTTGTCTCTAATGTGTATTTTCTTGATTTGAAGAAATCCTATTATTGCTCAAGTGGTTAGAATGCCAATAATTACATCATATACAAATGTAATTATAGAATAACAAATCTTAGAATGGACATACACATTTTCTTTTTAAATTATGCTTATTTTTAACATTAAGCCATTTTATAGCTATAAAACATGCTTATAGCTAAAAGAGATTCTTTAACTATCAATGTCAAAGTAGAACAAATGAACATATTCACACATTGTAGTTGAACTGCTGTCCTCTTTTCCAAAAAAACACCTACCAAGTGACTACTAAGTCACAATCAAAAATAAAAAAAGCATTTTTAAAAGCACTGTTGTGTTTTAAAAACTACCAGATAATGAGAAGACTTCTAGTACACTTTAGATGAGACACATTTTGTACACTTAGTTCACTGTTTCCAGATGGAATGATTACGTAGGCAACTCCAACAGGAGGACTCAGAAGGATGTGGGTCCACAAGTTTACCTCTTGAGCTGTATCTGTACCCAAAGCAAAATTAAGAAAGTAAATATTTACTTTGTAGTGTTCATTTTCTGAACTCTTGGACTATAATTTTACCAGTTAATGTTACATGAGAAAATGCATGAATGTTCCTTAACCAGCAGCATAAAAAAACAAGACATTGTTTTCTGTTGTCTATTACTAAATAAGAGTGAACTTTACCTCTAGAAGATGAGCTTAGGGCACTGGTTCTCAACTGATGGTCATGACCGCTTTGGAGATCAAATGCTTAAGACTGTCAGAAAATTGATACTCACATTACAACTGATAGCAGTAGCAAAATTACAGCTATGAAGTAGCAATGCAAATATTTGGTTGTAGGAGAGTCACCAGAGCATGAGGATCTGAATTAAAGGGTCTCAGCATTAAGAAGATTGAGAACCACTGGCTTAGGTTATTATTTTAAATAGTGAATTACTGTTCCAGCTGTGGCACCATTGTTTAAGGCAATCTCAGGTCTTCCCGTAGAAATTGCTTTCAAGAGTAACTCACATTCAACACAAATTTTTTATTTAAGCAGAATCTTAATGTAAAAGATTATTTGAGGAGTAATGTTGGACTTCAGGTTTTGTGTTGCTTCTAAACAAAAAAGTTTGCAAAGCTTTGAACATTCTATCCATAATTTCATGTGCTTAATGTAATTTTCCAATTCTTTTAAGATCATTTGCTGCTGAACTACAAATATATCCTTTTGCTATGAAGTCTTTTACTTATTCATATTACTTCTCAAATTTTATGTATAAATATTCATGTATGTGAAATAAACTATATCTTATGTAAGATATATAAGTATATATCTTATCTGCAGTTATAATTAAATTTATAATTTAAATTATTTCATGACCTTCTCTGCTCTAGTGTAACAAATATATCAGTCAAGACATTTTGCTGTGGTGAATAACAATCTGAACATTTCTTTTATTTTCAGGAACAAAATTGTATTTCTCTGATATATCAATGTCCATTGCAGGGATAAAGTTTTCTGTGTCATTATACATATATAATATAGCATATACTATGAAATATTTACATATATATTAAAACTGGAATTATTAGAGTGGCTTGAAGCCATGGTTTAAGCAGTCTACTAATTGTTGTTTCTCAATAAAAAGTCTAAAACTCCAGCCATCTTTTATTTCATGAGACTGAATGTTTCAGCAGTTTTAAACAGGATGTTGGAGTTCCAGGGAATTTCTACAGAGCTGCTAGTATTCAGTTTATGTTGGAATACCAGAGAAGTATGTTCTAATACCAATGAAGGAATGTGTCAACAATGGAGCAGAGGAACTTATTAGTGAGAATAAAGGCAAACAGGCAAAAACAAAAGTTTTCTCCTCCATATTTTTATATGTAGACTGCCACCAGAAATTGTGCCCCAAATTTAGGGTGGATCTTCCCACCTTGAGTGATACAATCTAGGAAATCTCTCACATGTGTGTCCAACTTCTTGGTGTTTCGTTGATCCCAGCAGTAGTTATTGACAACTAAGATTGGCCTTCACAGGCAGAATACATAAATCGATAAAACATGTCATGATGGGAGATGTCATTCTGTAAATATGTTTCTCTTATTGGTTAATGAATAAAGCACCGTTGGCCAATAGGGAAGCAAGATAGGTGGGACTAGGAGAGGTGGAGGATTCTGGGATACGTAGGACAGTGTTGCGATGTGATCTCAGGAAGAGAGGCTTACATGAGTTTGGCATTCTCAGTAAGGTAAGACCATGTAGAAACACATATATTAGTAATTATGGGTTAATAATTTAGACAGAGCTAGCCAATAAGAAATGATAGTAACAGGCCAACAGTTTCAGAGTTAATTACAGTGTCTCTGTGTGTTATTTGGGGCTGTTGTGGCTGTGGGCACAGACTAGTGAGAAAGTGCTCTTAACACTTTCACACTGCATTAGTCAAACCAAGCAAGTTATATGCCCATTCCCAGGTTTATCAGACTGTTTTCCCCCACCATTAGAGGAGCCAGGGCCAGCCTTATGATCCATCCACATTTCAGGGAAATTAGGAGATAATTAAAATGGAAAGTGAGAATGTTGAACTCTGTAGTCTTTCATACAGAGAAAGTATAGGAAGATAATTGATGGGAGATGTTATTCTGTAAATATGTTTCTCATACTGGTTAATGAATAAAGCACTGTGGGCCAATAGAAAAGCAAGATAGGCGGGGCTAAGAGACTAGGAGGAAGGAGGAAGTAGTTGGGAGGAGTCAACATGGAGAGCCCAGAGAGGTAGAACACCAGCCGCTCTGGCCAGTAAGATGAGCCACGTGGAAATACTTAGAATAGTAGAAATGGGTTAATCATTAAGACTGAGATATCTGATAAACAATGATAGTAACTGGCCAACAGAATATATCAACTACATAGTCCCTGTGTGTTATTTAGGGCTAACATGGTGGCCGGAACAGGCAACAGGCGGCTGGCGGGGAAAACAACTAGCTACAGATAATAGATGATGCTAATATGTTTTTTCTGGAATTATTACCAAATTAATCCAAGAACACAAATGAATATCTAACCATTGGATAAACAGATTTTAGCTGAATATGTGTGGAATCACTTGATTTCTCATTTCTTCATTTTTTTTCACCCCTTTAAGAGAATACTGCTCATCTCTCACCTTTCTCTAGTCCTCATAGCCTAGTATTTTCCTATTGTTTTCTCTTTACAGTGGAGAGTTAATAAAGAATTATAATGGTAAATATGTTTAAAAGGTTTAGTTTAATTAGTTATAAAGATATTAAATATTCCCTTATAAATGGCAATCTGCCAAGCCCTGCCCTAAGCACATTGAGGAAACACAAGAAAACTAGATGTAATACTCTACTTTAAGCATCTTATAATTTTATTGTGAAGTGAAAAACACAAATACAAGTAGCATCAACTCAGGGAACAGCATGACAGATGGTCAATAAGAAACAGATAAAAGGCCATCTTCACATAAATGGGAGCCATTCCCATGTATGAATATACACATGGAGAGATAGGCAGGCAGGTAGAGAGAGAGAGAGAGAGAGAAGTAGAAGAAGACGAAGAAGAAGAAGAGCAACAACAACAAGGCAATGGCAAATGAGGAGAGGGAAAAGGAAGAGGAGGAGAGGGAGAAGGACAGGAGAAGAAGGAAAAGAGAGAGAAATTTGGAGACATTTAATGACATTTATTATATTCCATCTTCCTTATTTGCATCCCTACAGATCACTACAGTTCCATCATCTTTACTTTTCTTTTTTCCATTGCTTTTTTCCATTTGGACTCTTAACTTTATCCTGACCCACTTCTCCACAGTCAGGCCCATCTTTTCTCCCCTGTCTCCAATAGTTTTAACATCTGTTTTTCTGATGATAGGTTTTCTTCAGCTTTAATCCTTGCCATAAATAACTATTTATCCTTAACACATCTGTATTCATTTTTCTTATACTTAGCAGGCATCTTGAAATAGAAATCTCAGAATATCTCTTGAGATTCCTCAGTTATCATTGTAATCTGCCTCTGCCATCATTGCATCAAAATTGTGCTCTCAGATAGGCAACCTAAACAGGCTTCTAAGTGCCTGGATACAATTATTTAAATAATACTACTCTCTGTCTCTAACAATTTACTACTCCATCTTTCCTTAAGTAAACTCTTCCCTTAGTTTCTGAGGCATATTCTCTAGTCTCATATTCTCCAGTCTCAGTATACACATTTTGTTTATTTTTGATATTTATTTACATTGCTAGAGATCAAACCCAAGGGTTTATGCATATAGGCAAATGCTTTGCTACTCAGAAACACCCTCATGCCAATTAAAAAAAAAAACCCATCTCCATATCTTCTAGTCTTGTTTAAAGGTGGAAGAGGTCCATAGACCTGCATTTTCATTCATACCTTGTAAATATCTTACTATGTTGAAGAATAGCTCAAATATATCCCTTCTCTGTTCAATAATTTTAAATTGGCTATTGGGTTACTCTTTTCTTCTGATAAAGAAACCCAAAGACATGTGGGCATTTCTACCTTCACATTGTGAGACCTGAGGCATCATTCCAGTTTTCATTCTATTGAATCATCTCTCAATTCTTCCCTTTCCTTTTCTTTTATTCTACTATATTATCCACCGTTACTGATATCGTCTAAAAACCCCACTTAAGTCTCTGTAAATATTTGGTGAGTAAATTCACTGATTACTATCTTTGAGCATTATTAACTCTGTCAAATGTCCATCTTTCATTCTACTCGTAGAAATTTCTCAACACTTTTGTAGAAAACCTTCTGTCTCTCTAGTGAAAAAGGAGTCCTCACTTGTGTTTTCAGAGCTCTTCAATAGTTAGAATCTATTTTTGTTGTGTGTGTGATTTTTCAAGGCAGGGTTTCTCTGTATTTCTATGAAGCCATTCCTTGGACTAGCTCTGTAGACCAGGCTGGCCTGGAACTCACAGAGATCCACCTGCCTCTGCCTCCTAAGTGTTGGGATTAAAGCCATATGCCTTTAATAGTACCATAAGAACATTACTATAACATCAGCATGCCTTCCAGGAAAAACTGTAGGTGAGAAATGGAAAGAGGGAAGGAAAAGAATGATAAGGGAACACGTGATAAAGTCTATTAGAGTACCATCCAAAAAGCTGAGAAATATGGCTACTAGAAAATTTTAGAGAAGATAACTAAGGTTTCAAGCCTTAGAAAAGATGCTCCTGCCTTCAACAAAGGCAGGGAACACAAGAGGAAGCATGAGTTTGCAGAAGATTATGAATTCAATTTTGGACACACTAGTTTGAAAGGAAATATGAGCTTGAACTTGAAAACAAAACACTTCTTTAAAAACATTGTATCAGGACTGTTTTTCTGCTCCTATAAAATTCCTTGAAGGGCTGTCATCAGGTAAGACATAAGACCTTATTCTTCTGCTATCAGCTAACTTTAGTAAAACACTGAGGCTGTGACTGCCTGGAAGGTGACCCAGTGGTTGGAATATAAAGCACCACTCCTAATTAATGTCTAGAAAAATTAAAATAAGACCTACAAAATCTAACTTTATGAATTTTAAGCAGAAAGTCTACACTTTGGTATTATTCCTTATATAATATAGAGTGGCACTATGTAAATGAAAAAAATCTTAGTTTATCCAAATTTATTAAAATCATGACTTTTTACAGTATTTCCACTAAAAATATGAAGGTTATTGCTGACTTTCTCTTATACTTTCTATACTTTGAAATATATTAGTATTTCTTGTTGTGAAGAATGACATTCAAAAACAGGATAGAAGGGGGAGATGACATCTTTATTATTCTGTCACAGAAAGCCTAGTTCTACACTTCTTCAAGCTGTTTCTTTCCAAAAGTGACAATCTGATGTATTCTGTTATCAAATTCTAAGTAGCCTTGCTAAAGCACCAATAAATTTGTTCTTACAACTGAAAAGAAAATGAATTCTATAAACAAATATCTAGAACAATAGGAAAGGCTGGCCAATGGCCAACAGTTCTTGTCAGATGTCTTTAAAAGACCTTTCGCCATCTCCAAATCACCTCGAGTTGTGACAGTTGTCGTTGAATAGATCCATGGTTCTGCCAAGTTTTTACTAAGCTTTGCTATGTCCTACCTTCATAAATCATTATCATACCCAGATATATTCACAGTTTAATTTGATAAATATTTGCCCAACTATATATTATACAATCACATAGTATAGTATGTATTCTATATATAATTTTGTAGCATATGTATATTATACATAAGGTATATAGCACACATATTGTTTTAGTTCCTTTTATGGATGCTATGACAAAAAACCCAAGGGTTTGAGGAAATTAAGAAAAGGGGGGGGCTTATTTTTACTCACCATTCAGGGAGTCTCAGTTTATCTTGATTGAAAAGATTTGGTTTCAGAGACTTGTAGTATCTGGCCATATCACTTTATCTGTCTGGAAGCAGGGAAAGAACACTGGTGTCCATCTCCTTTTCTTCTGCTGGGATCAGAGCACCAACCCATGAGATGATACTGCCCATATTCAGGAAGTGTCTCTGATGTTCAGTTAAACCTTTTTAAATAGCCAATTAAGATTAGTCTCTAGTCACATAAAATACAAAAGTGAGAATTTTATCAATAAACTCAGGTGATATTGGGATAAATGTCCAATTTAGATTTTTTCATCACGTTTTGTGAATTGAATATTTTGAGTTACCATCAAATTTATGAAGGCATGCTTTGAATGCTGCTCCTACAAGCTTCCAGTACTGGTAGGAAATGATTGGAGCAATGATGAAGGAAAAGTAACTAAGCAAAGGGAGAAGTCATGTGACTAAAAGCCAGCTGCATAACTCCTGCCAACTGCTGTTAGTTAGACAACATGAAGTAGCTGAATAGTTCAATACAATTGAAAAATCTGCAGTTGTTAGTGTGAATGTTGCCTCTATGCAATTAGCCTGTACCATCCCAAAGTCTACTGAGAAGACTCATCTTTAAAGCCCTAGGTCCCTAAAAGAACTGAACAAAGGTGGTAGAAGAAAACTGATCCATCATTTGTTGCCTTGAGCCCTTTCCCAATGTTTTATTTTGTCCTGCACTACAAGGCAGTTTCTGCTGCAAATAAATGGTACAGTATAGAAAAGTAACAGACAATATTCCTGTTGGACTAGAACTGTATGATGGTGAATTCAACCTAGGCCATCTTAGTGCCTTTGTACAGAAAATCAAACAAAGAAAAAAACCACACTTTCAAATAATTCCCACTACTTCAGAAAAATGCATATGAATTACCACTATCACAAAGCAAACCATCTACAGTTGGCCGTTGTTGTCTAACTCATTCTCTGAATAAATCCATGATTCATTATCTCCTATGCATGTCTGAAAGATATTTGTTTAATGTGAAGGGTGGGAATAGGATAGTTCAAAGAAAAATTTAAACTCAACCGACCCTAATTATTTTGTAGCGTAGTAACATTTTTTTGCAGATGATTTTTCCTTTAGTAAGCTGCAAAAAAAGGGGTGGGGTGTCCTATGATGTGTGACTGTAAATAGCAATTCCATAGGGAAGAGAAGGGAAGCATCTCTTAGCTCAAAGATACTCCATTCAGTTTAGAATGAACTCTGAGGCATGTAAATTAATGTGTTGCAAATGGTGTTGCTGTCACCTATGAGTGCATCTGGAATTCCTTTCTATCCTTTTCCCTACTACCAATTCCAGTGTGACTCATTACCTTCCACACATAATTTGTTTCAACCAATTGCATTTAGTTTTTCAAGAAATCATGTTACTGATAGTTATTCTAAAGTTTTTTTTCTACCAACTCTGTTTCCCACAATGCATGTCTTTCTTTTTTAAAAAAAAATGTGTATGTATTTTCTCCTAGTTCTCTGACCCATCCCTTGAAGTCCAGAGTGATATACATACATGGCAGAAGCCTTTTGTTTGGATGTACCAGGTAGAAAAATAATCTCTTTGAAAGGATGATGAACAGCTCTCTCATCTCTGCTGGAATTTTGGATTTTTCCTTTTCTTCAAGCCACTTGGTTAAAATTAGACTAAAACAGTCTCCAGGTGTAAAGCAAAGCTCCTGCCTACACCGATTTAATCCCACCCTCATTAGCCATTGCTAGGCCACTCTCCCTCAAAGAGGAAGTACTGTCTTCCCAGTTCATAGTTATACTCTCTATTCTATCACCATCACACTGAGAGAAAACTCAAAAACATATACTTGATTTGTTCATTCCCCAGTGTCTTATTCCTTGGACCCCAACAGTCCAAGAGGCCCCACCATAGATCTTTATAATAAACTGAAACCTTCATTAACATGAGAATTGAAATTTTGAAATTTCAATCTCTGCCTATGTCTTGGCTTTCCAATTCTTCCTTACCCCTGCTCTTCCAAGCCTGCTCATCAATATCCTTCCCATAAACCTTCTCTCCACACACATTTCATCTTTCCCTTAGGACTGACTTCTCAATATCTGGAATAGCACCACATGGTCACTTTATTTCATGGGATGTTTCCTATGACATCAGGCCAATCCAATCACTTGCCTCTGGTAACCTTCCTGTCAGTCTCTAGCTGAGAACTAACTGTGAAGCCACCTCAATGAGTAGATTGCATATAAAGAAAACAAAATATAATGTGCTGGGAATTCTAACTTAGACTAGAATCTATTCTTATATTGTTGTCTCATGTTGTTGAAAGTTTCACTTTCCTTTTGTTTAAAATGAAAGGGACTTTTACTGTCATGTTATAGGTTCTTAACAAAAATTACGTGATATAAATATTCTGACTCAGAGAACTCAACAACAGATGATTCTGCTTTCTCTACCCCTTCCCTCCACTTAGTATATATGATTTACTTGCTTTTAAGCCTATCTTAGTATTGTTCCTTGGCTAGTCTTTATTTTCATTTTATACAATAATTTATTTTATTTTTTCCAAAACATAAATATCTTATATTTGGTCTCTTATTCTTGACAAATTAAGTATTTTCTTGTTTCTTATAGTCAACATAATATAAATCATGTAGTAGAAGATATTATCAGTTTTATTTCTAAACGTACCTAAATATAGTAGTTTCTTAAGTTTATTATAATTGAATATGTAAATGTACTGAATATTATTATCTATACACTCTATATATTTCTTATACATATTCACCTGTGATAAAATTTAGCTTATGGTTTAGGTTCAATAAGAGATAAAGAACAATAATTTAATTAAATGAGATAATTATAACAATATTGCCATAGAAATTATGTAGATGTGGTCTTTTGTAATTGTGATATTAATTCCCTTTTGTCTGATGGTGTGATGATACAACAGATGCACGATAAGCCAAAATATAAGAAAAATAGCATGGTCATTATGATACAGTGTAAAGTTACTACTTACCTTATTAACTGAACACAAATATAATATCAGCATGTAACCTGTTAGCTGAGAGAGTTAATGAGTTACTAACAGGTGAGCAGCATATAACGTGCAGACACACACACTGCACAATAGGATGACTTGTGATCTAGGTGAGACACTACACATCTAGTGAGATACTACAAGATTTTCTTCTTTACCTCAGAACAGGACAAAATTTAAAACTTATAAGTGGTCTATTTCTGAAATTCTTTATTGTTTTGAGATTTTAGTTTTATTTTATGTGTATGAGTGCTTGAATATATGTCTTTATAAAACATGTACAATACCTGTGAAAGCCAGAAGAGGACATTAAATCCATTGAAACTTAAGTTAGAGATGGTTGTGAGCTGCCATGTAGGTCCAGGGAATTGAACCTAGGTTCTTAAACATCAGTGTTCTTAACCACTGATCCACCACTCCAGGCCCTGATATTCTTTACTTAGTAGTTATGAAATTACCTATGGGTATGTGAAAAAATGGAAATAAAATCATATATAAAAGTATGTAAGAATTGCAGGGGTGAGGTATCCTGAGGATATTATAGTAACCAACTGTTTTTTTTCCCTTAACTATCTCTTCTTTCATAAATAATGTTGATCTTTTCACCACCTTCAAGGTGACAATCAGTGATTTCTTCCCTAATACCAGTAATCTCTCATCTTTATATGAATTCATTCCATCTTTACAGTAATTTTAAACTAAATTGTGAATTTCTATTCTTTCTTGAGTATTATAATTCTTTATCAAAGTTAAGGATGGTCTGAAAATTGGCAAATCCTAACACTTCACCTAGCTCTTACCTCTGTAGCTCTTGACATTATTGTCTAGAACCTACTTTTTTTTATAATAATTGGCTTTTAATAACTATAATGCATCTTTTCAGGTAATTTCTTCTAGTTTCTTGACTAATCTCATTTTCCATCTTTACCAGCTGTTCTCTTTGAAATCCTGTTATAAATATTCCCACAATGAACTGGTATTGTAGGTGTGTGTGTGTGTGTGTGTGTGTGTGTGTGTGTGTGTGTGTGCACTACAGTTGTGCCCAATTTTATGTAGGGTTGTCCATAGAGAAAGAAGTCACAAAGTTGAAGTTATTTCTCTCTGACTTTACTCTTCTATGCTTGGAGTCCAGTCTCCAACATATATATCATTTTAATTATCATCTTACATATTATAAGGATGTAGTTCTCATTGAAATATTACACCATTTTATTTATATAAAAATAACTAACAAATAAAATTATATATAACTATAGTATATAATATATAACTATAGTATAGTTTACTATAGTATACAATGCAATGGCTGATATTAATTTATAGCTAAATGTTGACTGAAGTCAAGATAGTTAACACTTCTATCATCTCACCTAGATACCATTTTATTCATTTGTTTTATGGTAAATACATTCAGAATCTATTGTTGGCAAATTTTTAGTACATAATGTAGTATGGTTAATGTCACCAGCTCTCACTTAAGCATGGAATCTTACTAATCTCAACACAGAAAAGCACAGGAGAATGGTAGCCACCAGGAGTTACCCAGACTGTATAATGGGGAGACATTGGCCAGAGTACTAAGTTTTCAGTTGTGAAATGTATTGAACTTTATTGAAGGGCTCACTTTTCTAGGAAAATCAAACACAGTATCTTTCGAACATAGTAATAATAGGAAGCTGCTGAGGAATGCACAAAAGAATTCAGACTTCACACATGTCTTCTCTTCCAGGTGTAAAGTTGCCAAGTCTCCTTGTAGCTCAATGTTGCACTACAACTTTGTGGTCTCATCTACTTTCAAGGTACAGGTTCCCTTTAGTGCTTTGCAGAACCCTCTTCTGTGTCATTCATCATTAGGTTCACAGACTAAAGTATACTACTGATATAGGGACCCATTATGTCTGGCTGAAGGCCTCCAAAATGCAGAATAACTAAAGATGCTCCTGCATGAGGATCTTCAGTGAGACTTGGTCATTCCTACGTAGTAACAGTTACTGGAAGATGCCCTGTGTGAGGAAAATCAGCTAATGAAGTCTGCCATATAAAATAGGACATATATATCTGTGATGTATGGTCTATCATTAGGACATCCCCTCTTTTTCTAACATGAGATATATCTTTGTCACATGGCTGTTCTATGCCTTCTCCTCTATTTGTGCCAGTAAGTGAATGGATGCATGAATCAGATATGAGTGATTATATCTGAAGTTTGATAATCATAAAACTCATTAAGGCCCTGAGTTCTATACTCGTTAAGCTATATTTCTATAATAGGATTAGTGTGAGTAGTATACAGTTTCATCTGTTTACTTTCCATGCAACAAGTGGGCCAAACTGTGCTCTCAGCTCTCTTTGGAGTGCTGTGACAGCATAAGTACCATCACCATCATTCATGTTTCACAATTCAACAAGCCCAGACCTCCTTTTCTAAAACCAACAGAAAAGTTAAGCTGTATGTGATCATGGATGTAACAAATGCTTGAAGTTAAATGTGAAAACAAGTAATTTTTCTGTTTAATGAGACTTGAAATATACCTGAGAATTGTTAAAAAGAAAAAATACCAGCTTTGTGGCAAGGATTCAGAGGTGGGTGTCAAGGTCAGCACAAAAGCACTTTCTCTGTGTTATTTATTCATACATTCAGAGAAAATCATGTAGATTTCAGAGACTTGGTTCAAAAAGGTTATAATTTACAGAAAAAGAATTTGCTCTTCTGTCTATAGTACCTTTTATGTCAAAACTTCTAGTTAAAAGAAGTAAAGAAGTTATTGTCTTTTATCTGTCTACCATCTATCTGAAACCTATCGTGTATACATATGTACATATGTGTGTAATATAGAGAAGCAGAAATATCCACTGCCTCTATCTTAATGTTAACCACTTTCTTTCACAAGTAAATGCCATGGATTCATTCACTTTTTCTGTTGTGTTAAAGATGAGAAACAAAACATTTACAGAAATTAAAAATTTCAAAGAATATACACTCACAAATGACTCTACATATGCATACCAGAGCTGTGGACTGACAGAGCATGTTCAAATTGGAAGGCTAGTTGCAATGAGCATTCTGGGTAGCAACATCAAAGGGTGTAGTAAACATGTATTCATTGTCATAAAATCTTGGTGATATTAAATTAAGTGAAACTGTCTTAATAGCAAGAAATAATTACTTCAGAGAAACTATTTTTATAAAAAATACAATTGAGGAATTTAGGTAGTTTTATTTACTTTTATAATACCTTTAAAATGTTACTTTCTCATAGCCAACAGTTGTTATGAAGGGCTAGAGAAATACTGTATGCCAAAGCAGAAATACAGAATTTCATTTCCTTTTTGTGGCACTATTGATCACAACATATGTGGCCACAAAGCACTGAAACTAATTATAAGAGCCACACATTGCCCCCTTCTAACACAGATCTACCTCTCAGAACAATATCAAATCAAGTGTATTCATATATGATCAAACTTAACAAATTATCCATTAACTTTGAAGAGAGAAATGTCTGAAATTGTTACAAAGGCATGTCCTGGAAGATTCAAATAATTATCATTTATCCAGCAAGGAACAGGGAACTCATTCCCCACTAAAATTATAGTCCCTTACATACTAATTCTGAAATTCTGGTAGATCATTCAATGAGAGAGAAAGAGGGAGAGAGATACAGAGAAACAGAGAGAGGGAGAGAGAGGCAAACAGAGAGGGAGACAGAGAGAGAGAGAGAGAGAGAGAGAGAGAGAGAGAGAGAGAGAGAAAGGAAGGAGAAGAGGAGAGGAGAGAGAGAAGAAAGAGAGAGGAAAGAGAGGGAGCTGATAGGAATACTGAACTAGGAAAGGAATTTTTTTTCTCTTGAAGGGTAGGCAGAGAAAAAGTGGGCAATTTACTACTTGAGCGTCACTTTTTTTTAATCTCTTGCCAATGATGAATGAAAATAAATGGATGTCAGATTTTCCTTTCTCATCACAGTGGTTCCATTAATCATCATTATAATCAAAAGAATATGAAATTGTTCCTTCATTTATCAGCAACCCTTTACTCATCCACTGTGTACAAAAACTAAACTGTGTTCCAGGGATTTGGAGGCAAGTGAAACCGACATGGTTTGCCCAAAAGCTTGTCAGTCACATAGGAGGCAAACCTCAGGCAATTAGAATGTTTCTGGATAAATGAGGAAAGAACATCAAAGGAGGGAGAGATGGAAACGACACATAAACACACACAGATTAAGGACAGGTTAGCACAAAACTACGTGTTAATGAATATAGGTTCTATCTCCAGGACAACTATACACACCACTTTCAGACTAATTATTTTAAATGAATTCCCAGAACTGTCATATGCCACTAAGGGAATCTGGAAATAGACATAAAGGTCTGTAAAATGATTTTCTTCATATGAAATTCTCAAGTTAAGCAAATTTGTTCAAAACCATTTTGTTAGAGTCTGACCAGTAGCATGAAATGCAACTGATTGTATGTTGATCAAGATGGAGAATCTGAGAGGTGACACCCACATCTGAACTTGAACCTCTCTGGGTACATAACAGAAATAAAGGCTGTGCCCATATTGAAGGCCATTCTCAACTAATTCCTATAGCTCCCATTGCTGACAAACTTGCTCTCCTAAAATATTTCATGGCATAATGTCTTTTATCAGATGAATTGAAGCCAAGCAGAACATCAAGAACTAAATTTCTCAAAATGTACAAAATGCTGGAGAGGCAGTCTGCACCTGCAGCCCCAGGAGCAAATGTGTTGAATAATCAGGGATCCCAAACAGCCGCTCTAGGGTAATTTACTCAGCTAATCATTATATGAAATAGAACATTTGATTTCCGCACCAAAGTTGCACTGAAGTAGATGCATCCCTCATTCGATTAAATCAGACACCACAAACAAAATCATCTCACTCAATGGGTAATTCTTAGTATGCACTCAATAAATCTGAATTCCATCCTCAGAGCGGGCATTTCATCTTTCATTTTCATGCACATAGGAGAGATGCTACCTTCCTGAATCCTCAACTCTTGAATGACACCTGAGCCCTTAGCTAATTGTTGGAAGATTCATTTTTCCTTTGCATATATATGTTTAAATATGCTCTGAAGACAGACATGATGTTAGTCTTCTGGAATGTAACTGAGTCTCTGAATGCACATGTAAGAACCCAGAACAGGCCTTCTTGCTTTATTCATCCACAGAATTAGTGTTCAGCTTCTGTTGTTAATGATTAAGGAGTACAACAGCCCTGCCTTTCTCTAGCTTTTACTGACTTTCCCCAGCCTTAAACAATTTTGAAATGGAAATAGAGTAGAAGTCATTTTATAGTGTTAATTCTAAAAACACATTTTAATTTTGAAGGAAACATGAAGAAATACTAAAAAATGCAAAAGCTAAGGAGTCTGTGTAATGGGCTACAATGGCTTCTCACATGATAGTTGTCTCATGACTGTTTAGAAAATGAAGACAAGAGTTTCCTTTTTGATTTGGTTCCCTTTTCCTTGTTTTGGCATTTACATTCTCTCTTCATCTGCAGATACTAGAAAATAGTTTTGTGTGACATATTACATCCTGTAACAAGTCTCTCAGCCCATGAATTAATTCATACTGGACACCTAGACACTTACACAAATTCCAGCACACTTGGGCAGAAAAACACACAAACACATATCACTTACACAAATACACACATACATATACTCACACAAATACACACATATATACATACATACATATACTTAGACACACACAAATACATAGATACTCACATACACAGGTATACACACACACTTGCAAACACATACATACACATACTCTCCCTCTCCCTTCTGCCCCCTCTTCACACACAGACATAGACACACACACACACACACACACACACACACACACACACACACACACACACATCAAATCCTGATTGCAAGAAAAAGTGTTTTGCTCCAGCACTCTTTCTGAAATGTTTGTATTGGTCAAATTGTGGTAAATCAGTGAAGAAAGGAAAAAGGTCAACCTAGTGTGCTTAGTAATCCATCAATAGATTTTAGACATTTAGATAATTTCTTGTGAAAAGTTAGAACCTATGTAACATCATCCCTTCTGTATTTTGTGTTCCTGGTTGTTACATGTTTGAAGTTGATACTGAAACAGGCAGTGGTTACTGCAGAGATAAGAGAAAGAGAAGTGGGGGTTGGGGGGACGCCAGAATGCTATGATGTGTTTCCTTGGTTTCACACAACAGCATGTCTACACCTGGAAGCCCTGTCACAACTGATAGTCTATCAATTTAGTTGGCCATCTTCTCCTATTCTTTTTTGGCCCTGCAGATCCAGTAATGCCTCTTAAGTGTGGAATGGTTCTAAAAATTCAGGCTATTTTAAAAGTAGTCACATTAGGTGATACATGCTTTCTTGTGGTCCTCATTCTTTGACATTTTGGATTAAAAAAGGAAACAAAAAAGATTATGAAGTGAATTGATTTCTAAATATATTAAGCAGGCTTTTTTTTTTTTTTACAATACTCCCATTTCCCAAGTGTTTCTGCAGCTATGCCTTCCTCTCTTTTCAAAAACAGAATTAAAAATAGTCCTTTAAGAATCATAGAACCAAAATAGTGATTGCTTACCTTCTGTTACTGATAATAATCTAGTGTTTCAGGGACATTGTCTGTGGTATTAGTGATGAAAGACAATCCTGCCAACAGAGCCACCCAACAGGAATCCTCTCTGTGTGCCTATTGGGTTCTGTTTAAGGCTTTTGCTTGGGAACACACCCATGTAACTACACTCAACAGATACAAACCACAAAATAATGCTGTCTGATAGAATACCCATCTCAGTCTTCTGCATGGGAGAAGGTGTCGCCTTACAGGGCAAGGAATTTCTCAGGTGTGGCTAAAGCTGAATGATTCTCTGAATTATCTTGGGGTCTCAACATAATTACAAAAGATCCTGGTAAGAAAGAGGCAAGAGGATCAGAGACTGGAAGGTAGGCGAAGAGAGAAATAAACATCGGGGTGATTCAGGGAAGGCAAGCAGTGCATGGGAGCTGCCCAAGATAGGAAAATAGGTTGTTCTCTGGATTTCAGGCTTCTGATCTCCAGAGTTGTGAGAGAGCAAATTTGTGTGTTTAAAGCCACAGTGTTTACAGTGATGTATTAAAGTATGACAGTAAATAAAGATTACAGGTAAACTAAATGGTAGGAGTATACTTATGGGATTTAAGTAGTTGGAAACTTAATTGGTTACATGGTAAAGTGTCAAGAGAGTATACTGAAGGACTGGGACATCAGATGTGGTTGGACTGTTTCCCTGGTTCAAAGATGTCATCTCTGATAGTCCTTAATTTCTCTCCTATCTCTATTTTGCTTTTCTGTTCTATTGGTTTCATCCTAAAAGCAATTCTCTTATTAAGCTGAGAGTCTACCAGGGAGAATTAGAGTTGCACTTCTAGTTCACATTCAGCAAGCAAGAGCTCAGTTCCTCATCATATTTGCTTTGAGAGACTGATCCAGCCCATTCTTGGATCCTTCTTTGAGGACTGCCAAAGATAGGATAGATACCTGCACAAACCTAGGTTATATGATGAGAGAGAAAGAGGATGCATGCCAGACAGAACACTAACAATACCAGTCCTGTGTTTAGGAGGATGACACTCTGCCCTTAGTCTTGGGTCTAAGAAATGCACTCCAGCTTTTCTTGGCAGGGTTTCCCATTCCTCTGTAAAGACAGTTGTATATAGAAGGAGCAGGAGCAGTTAATATAATTTCACAACTCACTCTGCCAGGCCCTGGCAATTCATCTGGACTTTTCTCCACCTGGGAAATGGCAGTGTGCCCAGCACCTTGGCTCATCATACTACCGTCTGGCATACCTGCTGCAGGTCACTGAACTCTGGATTAGATTGACAGCAGATAGCATCATGTGAATCACCCCATGTTGTGGCATATTCCTTTTGAAAACTGATAACCACCATTGCTATGTATGCATTACTGCATTTGCCTTTCGTTGAAATCTGTTTTCTAATATGTGTTTTACAACTATCTGATATGATCATTCTAAGGGAAGTCCAACCCACTAACTCTGTAGTAAAGCAAAGAAATACATGGGGAGACAAACACAGAGAACAGAAATTAATGGGATATTTAGAAGTCTGGAGTTGGGTTCATACCTTATGAAATATTTCATTTAGTCTCCAAAGCCCAGTGCATTCTTTTCTACTATTTTACAGAAGAAAATGTGTAAGTGTTAAACCAGGCTTGTAAATATCAGAGCTTTAGGCTGTATGATCCTTTGTTCTTCCTTGGTAGTTATACATTATATCAAAATGGTTGAGTAACTAGCTAGGGTTGACCCACCAGGCTGCCCTTTCATGTGATTTCAGGTTTATTCTAAGCCTTATAGAAAATGTTCTACTGAGAGATAGACATCTGAGAAGAATCAAATTTGTGCAACCTTTGGTTAAACTAGATTGAAAGATGGTCTCTTAAGATTAACTTCATAGGTAGGTTTTGGTGTATCTAGCACCTGAATAACCCATTTAGGCCATTGCCTCCCAAAATAAATGAAAAAGAAAACCTTATCATGACAAGTTGATCTTTGGGTAATGGGTAACTCTTTGTGCCAAATGGGTATGCTTCCTGCTATGGTCCCAATCATTTGCATAAGATGAACTTTAAAGAAAAAGAATCACAGGAAGGCAATGGTGGCACACACCTTTAATCCCAGCATTTGGGAGGCAGATCTCTGTGGATTTGAAGCCATCTAATCCACAAAGTGAGTTTTAGAGCAAGCTCTCAAGCTACACAAAGGAACTCTGTCTTGAAAAACCAAAGAAGAAGGAGGAAGAAAGAAAAGAAAAAGAAGAAGGAGGAAGAGGAGAAAGAGCAAGATGAGGAGAGAAGAGAAGAATAAAAAGAATTATACTTTTTTTCTACATCTTTACAGAAACAGCACACAGCACAGTTCAATTTGTCCCAGCCCACATATAGATTAAGGGAGGCACCAAAAAAACAAAAGTTACACAAAACTAGTTCCAGCTGTTTATTTAATTAATGAATATGAGCAGGTGAACAGGCTGGAATACATGTTCCAAGAGGATAAACACTTCATTTTATGAATAATACATTCAAGCACAGTGGGCTGACACATGGCAAATTATTTTTGTTGTATGAAGAAGTGAACTAATAAAAGGACTGATGACTTTGTAAGCCTATATGTTGCTGGTAGAAGGGAAGGTAATGGCAGAACAGGGCAATCATATGATGGTAAAGGATGCTAGATTGACACTACGGTCTGCAAAAGTTGTGGACCACTTTAGGGACCTCAGCCAAGACAGATCAAACCTACAGTGCTGACCTCTGACACAGTGTGAGTGGTGTTTATGGAATCTTTCTTACCCCATAAGCATCACATGAATTTTCAGGTTTTGCAAAATGTTAGTGTTTGGAAAGCATTTCCCAGTTGCTGGCAATCTGCAGAAAATGCCTGCCACAATTTTCAGAAACACTTCTATTGAACTACGGCAATTGCGTTTTATGTAGTCCTGTATGATTGCCTCTGCTTTGTTGTTCAAGAACTGTTAATAATGAGTAAGAGCTTTAATATCTAGAAAACTAGCAACAAAATTAGACTTGAAATTCTTTTTATCTTATTTGTTAATGAAAAATAGAAAAGACCCTATTAAAGTCAATTTCCAGAGATAATTTACTAACATATACTTTGTTTAATTTATTTCTAGAAGTTAAAGATGAGCAAATGATATGGGGTACAAGCTCTAGGAATTCACTAAATATTGTCTCACAGAGGTTGAGAGTCAAAATCATAGAACAGAAATGACAAATGTCACAGTGTATGTCAGTCACTGACTGGGATTTGAACATGGTCACCCCTGTTGCATCACCAGTTCCAGTGGATGTTTTCCATGACACGAATCTATTATTGTTCCTTTCTCACATTGATGTAATTGGTTCTTGCTCTCTGGAGGAGGATTTATTAAGACAATTTCAGTAAATAAGAGAAAAGAGGTCCCAGCTTGCTACTGAATCCACTGAGTGTGAATAATTTCCCCACTCTGCCTCCAGATCCTATAGACATTCTTGGGTGCACATGGAAAAATCTCTTTGCTTTACAAGAGAAGGCAGGATGGAAATCATTCTGCTTAATAAAAACAGTTCAAAGGAACAGCATTTGTCAAACTGTTGATTATCATTGTGTTTTAAAAATTATTTTGCATGTAGTAAATGTATTATGTGTGCACCTGTGTGTGAACTTGCCTGCCTGTGCTTACATGTATGTAGGTCAGAGATTACTTCATATAGTGGACTTGGTTGTAAAAAGCCAGTTTTCAGGGATGTTGTCCTCTCTCATGCTCCACATTATTTTTGAGACAATGTCTCTCTCTGAACCTAGAGCTCACAATTACTAGACTGGCCAAGCAGAGAGCCCTGGAAACCTACCTGTCTTTGCCATGCACAGACACACCCAGTTTTTTATGTGTGTGCTGTGGATCTGAACTCAAGTCTTCAAACTCACATCAAAGGCATTTTAAACACTGAGCCATACCCCTAGTCCCTGTGTGTTTTAAGGCATATGAAAGACATTTTTAGAAAATTATTCAAATTACTAGACAGAGAACATATATTTAAAAAATAGTTTTAAATTCTCAGCTGCTATTAAGAACATAAATGCAGAATCAAACTTTCCAACAGTTTCCACATCAAACCAGATCCTTCGTAACTTAGCAAAATCATGAATTGGTTTTCTTTTAGTAAAGTGTTTCCAACTACAAAAGAGCAACCACACTTCCCCATGTGGGCAAAGGCTTCTTGCAACAGAGTGTGAGACGTGAGGAGGCATAATTCCCACAGACAGTTGCCTTTCTTCTGCCAACATCTTTCAGTTCAAGTAAAATATTTTCAGAATGCCCAAGAAATTACATTATTCCAGCAGATAGATGGAACATCTCGTTTTCAGCATATCTCGTACCTTTTGAAATGGTATGTAGAAATCAGAAGCATCCGTATTGACACTATGTTCACAACTTTCATTGCTGAGTGGGGATGGATTTAATGAAGGAAGCCAGCTTGGGGTGTGCAGGTGAGGGCAGCATCAGAACTTGTGTCACCTCTGGGGAAAACCAGACTATAGGATTTCCCTATAGGTAACTATAGGATTTCTGGCTCCAAGGAACCAAGTTCATGTAACAGGAGATTCATTGCTTAATACAAGCTAATCAAAGCCGAACAAAATGAATGAAATCTGTTGGGTGTCATGTGAATACACAGGCAGATCACCTTTATTCGTGGTAAGGACCAGTTACATGGAGTTACTCTGTTACATGGACTATTGCTTAACCCACCACTGTGTTTTGAAAGCCAGGCTTTGCCTTGTGTCTTCAGAGCAACATTAATTCAGATCTGACTTGGGTTTGTTCCTTGGGCAAAAGGTTAAGTGATCCATAAATTTATTTCCCCGAAGATTTGGAAAAAGAAAAGTAAATATCACAGTGATTTGTTAGCCAAGATCTGAAGCAACGGAATCATCGGATATCCGCCCTGTAGCCAGGGCCAGAGCCATGTGGTGAATAGAAAATAATTAAAATATTTACAGCTCACCCTCATGAATGATATCAATGACCAGAAAGATCAAATCCACCAAGAAATCTGATTAATAAGGAATGACTCTAACCTGCTTTATGTTTGACTAAGAAGTAAATTCCATTACAAATGGCAAAGAAGCATAAATCATCCTTGCAAAATAGCTTTTTGTTAGCAGAACTTCACTGTGTAGAAATGTTCACTATCGCTAAACCGAAATATATGTGTTATAAAATGGAACCTACATTTTTCATGACCTAACCTTAAATTTTGTGGGGCTGTATCAAGAGGCTCAATATTAGGATAATAAGAACCTTTATAACTCATGACTGTTGGTGCTGTGTACAGCAGATTTGTGATTATGGGTAATCGCTTTCAGATGGGCATGCTACTGTGGAGGAGGGGGTGCTTGAAAAGATAATAGTGGTGGAGAGATCCGTGGAAATGGCACCATCCTCTCTCAGCCACAATGGCTTCATTGTTGAGAATCCATCAAACACATAGAATGGGTCTGTGCTTACTGAAAGACTCCATATTGAAGTCTAGCCTCTTTTGGTAAATGAAGAACATAGTGTCATTGTCCCTTTGTACTCCAAATAATTTTTTAATATGCAGCCATAGACTAGACTTTTGCTTAGGAAGCTGTAGAGAGATATGTCAGGTGTTGAACCCCCTGGAATAGAAGAGGCCCAAGAGATTGACTTGTTTGGGGCTTCTCTATATCTTGCTCTTACTAATGCATTTCATAAAGGAGCACCAAGCAAAGTCAAAACCAGTGTTGGCTATGCCTATGCACACACTTGGGTCTTTGCCCATACTGAAGCTATGCCCTGTTTTGTCACAGGTGTCTCAGAGGTACAATCATAGTCAATCAGAAAATTCATTGAGTTGAACACATTGTGCTTCTTCCTGGGTCCAAAGAGCTGAAAAACCAAGATAACATGCCAGCCTTCACTGACTTATGATCTACCAGAAAAGACAGGCATTATGTAAGATTGTCAAAAATAATTATCTAAGCAAATATATGTTGCATTGCACTGAGAAAAGGTTTCAGAAACTATTGTAGGCTGGGAATTGATGGCATACATCTTTAATCACAGCACTCAGCAGGAATCAGAGGCAAGTGGATATCTGTGAGATCGAGGCCAGCCTGGTCTACAGAGTAACTTTCAGGACAGACTCCAAAGCCATACAGAGAAACCCTGTCTTGAAAAACAAGAAAAAAGGGTCAGGGGAACTATTGTTTGGTTGGATAGGAAATGTTCTGTAAAGTTCATTTGTTAAGTATTTAGTCCCCTGCTGGTGGTAATACAGGGATATGAAGGGATCAGTAAGTAGGGCAGTTACTTCCTTCAGGGATTTAATCTATTGTTGGGATCCCTAGTCTAATTCAATATGTAAAAAAGGAGGCATGATTGGCAGAAGTAAGTCCCACTGATTTATTATTGAAGTATACATCTTAATCCTTACAGTTTGTGTCTTTCTCTTTGCTTCCTATCTGTGATGAGATAAATCATTTGCTCTACGTAGGGCTCTCTGTCACAGTGTTCATCCCACCACTGGCCCAGAAGCAATGGAGTCAGCAGACTCTAGGCTGACACCTCTGGTGGTGTGAGCCAAAATAAATCCTTACAAAGTAACAAATAGTTGTTTATGCTAGCTATTTTCATCCCAGTGATAGAAAATGAGCATAGAGAATGTGGAGGTGTGCCATAAAACCTCAATAGGCACAGTCTGAGAGATCAAATCATATGTCCTAGGGAGAAGCATTTAGATTAGACCTTGCAGAAAAAAAATGTTTTTTTTGAATAAATTTTAGCCAGAAGGAATGCAAAT
Organism: Cricetiscus sungorus; assembly: GCA_030556225.1. Taxonomy (NCBI): domain Eukaryota; kingdom Metazoa; phylum Chordata; class Mammalia; order Rodentia; family Cricetidae; genus Cricetiscus; species Cricetiscus sungorus. Next base: position 35,111,735 of record JANBXA010000328.1, on the reverse strand, counting down.
TGAGAAGTCTAGGAGGTAGTAATGGAGGATTTTCTAGACAGACATCATTTTAATCAGAGTAGATGTAATCGCTAGTGTGTAACTGTCATTGTGACTGTTGATGTTCTTTTGTGGAAGGAGATGGTTAGAAGCATCATATAAAGATAATGGAAGGGTAATAGAAATATGTCGCCACATGTGCAGCTATGGAAAAACTGTCATTCATGCTGGAGTGACACTTTCAGATATATGGTGCCTTGGGTCACCTACATCCCTGTTAAGTAACTCCTCACCCATGCTCTAGAACTGAGTCCAGGAAACCCTTTGATTCCCCTGTAGAACTTTCATAGAGTCCTACTTTGGTTTGTTCTTGGCACCCTGTAAGAAGGGTAGACCTTTGCTTACGTGTTCAAAGAGAAGAAGTTCTCCCACAACAGGTAGGGCCCACTGGCATGAATACTAAATAAAGATCATGAAAAACACAAGGCAGACAGGAAATCTTCAAAGACATAAAGTAATAGATGTCTTAAAACATGCCGACTATTACATCAACAAATGTTGAGATAAGAGAAGATTCTGGAAGACACAAGCAGAATCTGTAATGACAGTTCATGCCCTGGGCAAACTCTCGATCAATCTTGTTGATAAAACAACTTTTTATATCAGCCGTTATCATTGATGTATTACCTCTACCCTCAAGGTAGGTATACATATTTAAGACAGTGTCATTACTTTGAATTTGAACTTCTAACTTGTTAAAGATCAACTCACAAATTTCCCTTAAAACCAAGTCTCTGCCCCTTCACAGATGGACCAATCAAAGACACAGACAAGTCCAAACGAAGTAGACTTGATTTGGGCTACATAAGATATTGAGTCATGAGTCCCTGTGACATGCTTTGTACCAAGGCACACTATTTACCACCTAGACTATATCTGTTATACATTTTCCCTTAAAGTTTTCCTTTACATGGAGAATTTTTCTTTGTTACTTAAATATCAGGACTTATTATCCCTGCTTTTTCTTAAAATGATCTTGTGATATATCAGGTTATAGCAGGCAAATAGGACAACCAATAGGAGTATACCTCTGCCACCTGCATGACCTTTCCCTTAGGAAATCCTGCAAGGCTTCAACATCACATTGTGTCTCATGCAATGGAGGATGTTTTGAACAGTTTTCTTCATTACAAGGAGTGCCTGCTTTCCCCCTTCCCTACCCTACTTATACAAGAATGTCTTTAGTATTTTGGATGCCCTCCTAAGGAACACTCTTCATTCTTCTCCAAGCATAAGGTATGTGCTTACATGCCAGTAAAAGAACCTGTCTTTTAGGCCGGAAAACTTTTCCATTTCCCCTGCTTATGCAATAGATCATCCAACGTGCCATCTGCTGATCCAACTCTTAAAACATATGGCTCTTTCCTCTATCAGTGACAGAGAAGAGTAACCAAAGAAGTCATGCTAAGAGAGAATAAAGGTTTTATTTCAATGTTTATAATTTTAACATTGACAGCAAGAGACAGCCATAGAAATCCAGGGTTCACTACCAAATAGTAATTAGTAATAGTAGTAGTAGTAGTAGTAGTAGTAGTAGTAGTAGTAGTAGTAGTTCATTGTAGCTGCTGTTGTAAGACTGTCTGTTCTTATCTACAGCAGTAGGAATCAACAGATATTCCTTTTTCTTGGTGTGCCCTGCCTTGTCTCAGGTATTTCCTTGCTTGGGACCTATAAAGCAACTCTAGCACTGGTCTGTCTGGGCTCAAATAACATTGACAACATGTTCTTGGGAGAGTTATTTAATTCCTCATGCCTCATTGGTAAGCCAGAAAAAAAGCTAACAGTTCTCATGTTTGAGATTACTGTATGACTCATGATACTATGTAAAGAACTTAGATTAGCACACTCTCAACATAATTTTTTACCACAGGTAGTCTCTGATTCATGGAGAAACTGAGGTACAAAGAATTACATTTGCTACCATTTACCTTAGCATTCTTGATCTCAACAGTGTGTCTTCACATGAGATTCAAGAGAGAAGTATTTTTTTTTAAACTTTTTCTCTTATTAAAATTGTCTGTCAACAAACAGATTCAAATGTGGAAATTCAATAATGAAGTCATTGTCTAAAAATCTGTTGATTGCCTTGCTTTACCTTTTCTCCTCTATTTTCTCCTTTTCTTCTAATAGTAATTTATAATAACCACATCATAGAATAACCCAAAAGAAGAAAAGCAATACACATTGTTCTTCAAGAACATTTTTCATTGTAGAGAGAGCATTGTCTGACTCCAAGTCACTCAGTAATTTCTCCTCCTTTGTCTTTTCACGGTGTCATGTATGCAACACTGAGGAACTTTATCAGTTCATTTGTTTGTTCTTTTATTAGATTGCCATCGAGTTTCTCATACCTGATTCTGCATTAAACTAGGATTGGTGTGTATGTATTGTTTTCACTTTTAAAAATGTATTACCCACCAGAAACTTTAAAAAAAAGCAGATTTGCTCTTTCTCATTGAAGGAAGGAGTTGACTAAATAACACTATTCTGCAGTTTATATTCTACTTTTTAAACAAAAGTAATGGCATTGAAGTTTTCACCTCCTCTTATATCATCACTTCAAATACCTTATGGCTGTTTCAAAATCTATCAATCCCATCTTTAGAACTAATAATTATCTGTCATTTAGTAAATGTACAAGCCTACATGCTGTACAAGGAGTCATTGTTTTAATTTCCCCAAGTAGTAAAAGGACTTGTTGTTATAGTTATAATATATTAAAATGCCACCAATATCTTCATACACTTTTTTTCCTGTTGAAAAAGATTTGCATTAGTGGGAATGCTAGAACAACAAGAATGCATGTGTTCCAGATCTACCTGCCTAGAACTCAGGAACAGATCCTGCTCTGAGGGAACACAAGGCATAAAATATCAGGGACCATCATTCAGAAAATAATAAAATTGTTGACATTAAATTGTTAGGACATTTATTTCTCAGGTACATGAAGGGGAGCAGCCTAAATTTCATAGTTTACTGATTTTATGGTAAAGCTGCCAAGTCTGTTATGTATTGTTAAAATTGTTAAAAAGAATGTGTGTGTGTGTGTGTATATATATATATATATATATATATATATATATATATACCTTGACTAGACAGTATAATCAAGACCAGTCTCAGCAACTTATGGAGGCTCTGTTTCAAAATAAAAAGAATTTTTATTTTATGGAAGAATACTTTGCGAAGTGGAGGAATTCCTTAATGTGAGAAGTCCTGAGTGTGTGTGTGTGTGTGTGTGTGTGTGTGTGTGTGTGTGTGTGTGTGTGTGTATGTGTGCGTGCATGCATGGGAGAGAGAGGGGGAAGAGAGAAGAGACAGACACAGAGAGAGAGAGAGAGAGAGAGAGAGAGAGAGAGAGAGAGAGAGAGAGAGAGAGAGAGTAGGATCAGGGGAAATGACAGTCACACTCAGACTTCCTCCCAGTCTGAGTGTGACTGTTGATAGTGTGTACATAGAATGTCCACTGTAGCTGCCCATAAAGAGTGTTCCCATTACAGACTGCTCCTACTGCTTCTACTGAGATTAGTTTCATTTTCTTCCCTGTTCAACTGTGTACTGTAAAGACTGTTCCCCTTTTCAGCTGTAACAAATAACCCTGCCTCCTTGTTTATCTGTATGTAATAACCCCACCTCCTTGTGTTACTGTATATAATAAAACACACTGAGCTTTCTGGGTGCAGCAGCTCTTCCATATAAGTGAAAACATCAATCCAGCTTTTCTGCACATACATGTCTGCATGTATACATGTACCTGCCATTTCTCCATTCTCTTGCCACCCGTAGTAGTTCTGGGACTGTAGCTGTGCCTATCACCACATGATACAGATCACTGGAATGGTATATGTAAGTTGAATTCAATGTTCAGTGCAGGAAAGAGAGAGAGAGAGAGAGAGAGAGAGAGAGAGAGAGAGAGAGAGAGAGAGAGAGAGAGAGAGAGGAGAGACTATGGTTCAGTGCACTTGTTACTCTTTCAGAGGATCCTCTTGGCAGCTCACTACTCTCTGTTACTCCACGTGTCCAGGGACTCTGACCCCTCCTCATCTGGCCTCTGGGGACATCAGGCACACACATAGTATATAGGCAAACATAGTATGCAGGCAAAACAGTCATACACATAAATTAAAAATTAAAAACTTAAAACCAATTGTAAAAACTTAAGTGTTGACAGAGTTTCTGTCCTGCCTGGTCTCCCTGCTCTTCAGTCTCAAAAAATACCCTGAGGCTTATATTAATTATAAACTGTTTGGCCGAAGGCTCATTTCTATTCATCTATGTATCTCCTCTTTGTCTTGGCTTACTGGTAATGTGCAGTCACGTTACTCCTTCGGCAGCTACATGACCTCTCTCTGGTCGCTTCTCTCTGCATCCTCTCCCCAGAACTTTCTGTCTGGTAGCCCCTCCTATACTTCTTGCCTGGCTACTGGCCAATCAGTGTTTTATTCATCAACCAATAAGAGAAACATATATTCACATCATACAAAAGAACATCCTCCCATAAGTTAAGGCTCCATATATTGTGTATATGTTTTTCTAAACAAACGAAACAGCTAGCAGGCTGATAGAAACCCAATTATTAACATTGGTCCCATCAAATAACATTTCAATTCAGGGTAAGATTAAGTAACATAAGATGCATGTGTGCGATTGATTTCAGTGTGATATGCTGGGCAGTCTTCTAAAGTACCTTAGATATTGTCCTCCATATCCATGGCTATTAATATTATTTATAATTTCAAAAACTGAAATAATCTTCTGAGTGGCAAACAGCACTATGATCAGAGTCCAAGGAGTAAATCTATGCTAAGTCCACGCTGTCCCAAGGTGACTCTGACTGTACCGTGTACACCAGTTTTAGAAGTACTGTTATGTTTGCTACAAAATTAGCTACATTCTTTTTCTTTCTTTCTTTTTCTTTTTTTTTGAGAGCAGCGCCTGTATTAATAGCCTTCTCCCCAGGCTTCTCATAAACACATGCCTCTAGAGGAGGAGGTAAGGAGAGAAAGCATAAAGGCTCAATGACCTACTGATAGGATGCCAGAAAAATGTCTCTGGTGAATAAAAGACTGCCCAGTATATCACACTGAAATTACTTAAATCAATCGCTTTTGAAACTAAGAGAGATAGTCCTTTGTAGATAAGACAAACTTAAGATGAATATAGAGGCATATGTAACCCACAAGAGTAGAATATAATCAAGACATGTCAAGCCGGGAATGTATACTTCCATGTGGTGGCCATTCACTGTGGATAAAGAAAATACAAGTTTTCAAAGAGCTTATAATAAAGAAAAATTAAGGTAGAGCCATACAAGAAAAAAAAATAATGCTTTTCAAATTAACCACTTCTACCAAAAGTTATGCCATCTGACCTGGGTAATTCATTTATGCAATAGCGTTTTCCAGCAGGAGTCTGTGGTTCCCAATGGCAGGGTTTCACTACAGTCTGAAGCCAATGATTACACTGCATGTGATGGTCCTCCTAGCTCTGCTCTGAACATGAAAGTAGATTCCTCTCCCAGGTGTTCTGACAGGCAGATATTAAGGAACAAGGAACAGCGTGTGTCAGGAGACTTAGGAAATCACCTGACCTTTTTGACAGGTTTTATGGTAGGATGTCTGTACTGTCAGGGCAGTGTGTATGACTGTCACCTGAGAGGTGACAGTAACAGGTGTGTTTAGGTAAGAGAGCAAGTTGAATAGAGATGCTACTATTGACAATAATGTGCTTCTGCTAAAAGAGGAGCATTTGCTTCTGCTTTCCCCTAGGGTGGGGATGGGGGAATCTGCTTTTAAGCATTTTTTTTACAAATTCTTTTCTAAGTCTCACTATAACTATAAGACCTTTTAGCTATTGGCAAAGCCAAAGACTAAATCACCAATCACATAGTTGCTTCTGCATCTGACACCTCTGAGCATTGCATCATTGCCATTCTTTAGTCAGTCAGAGAGCATCAAGTTGGATCAAACTTACACAGAATTTTGAAGTGACTGTGAGATGACTGTCTATTCTCTGGAGATTGCTTTGCATTAACCTTAGAACAAAAGCTCAGGAATGGTAATTGCTCTGTTGTTTAGAATCCAAGCAATATGGGCAGGGTGCATTACATATCATCTAAAACCAATCACGCCATTAGTATGTAGCACACATAAATTGTTTGGAACAATATAATCTTCCTTTCCTCAAATAAATACAAATTTTATATTTGCTACACTGCTATAGATATTCAAGTTAATTTGGGGTCTATCTTTCACCTCCTGACATGGCCTACTTCCTAGGTATTTGAACTCTAGATATATTATACTCCAACTCTCTATGCATGCTCAGTGGTAGAGCATTTGTGAAAATGAACTACCAGTTGTGAATTGATGCTAAATGAAGGGGTAGGCTTTAAAAAAGAGTCCTTTTCACTCGTGGGCTTTAATACTCATCTAATTATAATGATTTCAAATTCTCTCAGGGCTAAAATTAAACTTGGCTTCCTGGATAGCCAAACAAGTGACTATTCTTCTCTAACCCCCAATTCCCATTTTATCTTAAGCTCACTCTGAACATAAATTGGTTAAAAACAGTCATATTCTGAATGCCGAATTGGATGCTGCTAAAAAATTATAAACCGAGGGGCCAGTTAAAGTTCAGCACCATCCAATTACATCCATAATAGAGCATAGCTAGCTCCCTCCCTGATGAAGTGAGAAAGGAAGTTGGTGGTAGGGAATAGAAGATTGGTTCTCTCCAGGAGTGTTGGTCATGATGCTGATGTCCAACTGAGTGGACTATGCGGAGCCAAAGGGAAAGTTACCAAATTCACAGTTGCAGAGGAAAAGCCAGAGCAGAGTCAAAACCAGATCCAAAGTTGAGCTGCTGAGCTGTTGAAGGGTTTCCAAAGGAGACAAACTCATGCATAAAAATGATGGGCACTGAGAGTGGGGGTTCTTTTTCTTTTTCATGAGAAAAAAGAGGCTTGAAGCAAGTGCATAGGAACTTCCATTGAGTTTGAGGAGACAACCTGATCAGAAACCTGTGACTTTAGGCAAACATAGATCCTGAGAATGCTTATGGGATATATGAGGCACAGGAGAGATGCATGTTGTTTAGACCGTGAACCAAATTTTTTGGATGTAAATCTTGGCCCTGCTACTTTCTAGCTGTATGACACAAGACAAATAATTTCTTGCTATATAGCTTTAATTTCCATTTCTATATGATTTAGAATATTATAAGGATTATCTAGAGGCACAAACTGATGTTGAGAGTAATACAGATAGTGTGAAGGTTAAGGCAAAATATCTTTTTTTTTCATTCAAATTCCTATCTCTTAGAGTATTATGAAATAATTTTGACAGTACAATCATGAGACATATATGGCCTATGATATTGAACAGAGTATAGGTAAGAATATTTGTACAACTTATCAACCACAATGTAAGTAGCATGTTGAAGAATGTTATGAAGGTAGAAGATGAAATCCTAAAGGCTCAGCACAGTGACATCAAAAGAGACAGCTAAAGGATTCAAATTGGACCTCTGAGAATGGACCTATATAGGAGGAGAAAGTTTTAGGAAAGAAATTCCTTTTTATAATAGGCCTTAGAGATTTGGTGATCCCTTAAATAATGTAATGGATTTCCTCAGTAGGAGTTAAAATAAATTTGAATATAGATACCTAGCTAGAAATAGTCTTAGGTGGAAGACCTACTTCAGTAGGTGAAGCACTTGCCTTGAAGGCACAAGAACCTGAGTTCAGTTCCCAACACCTACTTTTTACCTGCATGTGGTGACAAGTTTGTAATCTCAGGATTGAGGGAGGAGGGATAGGTAGATCCCTGGGGCTATGCCGTCAGCCAGCCTCAGCTTGTTGGCCAACTCAAGCCAGTGAGAGACCCTGTTTCATCAAATAAAAAGGAAGATGGCACCTCAAAACAACACCTGGGGGTTATCATCTAGCCCCCACAGGCACGTGTACACATGTACATGTATACCTGTGCACACATAAAAGAAGCAGTTTCAAATCTCCTTTTGAAACTTGTTTAAATATACCATGGTGGCTTTCAAGGAGTGGATGAACAGATAATAGCTATCTGGGTTAAGGTTTATAAAAGCCTTACCATAGTTATCCCCTCTTCTAGCCAGTAGACTGTGGAGGAAGTAAGCCAGATTTGAGTCTGCTTTGCCATATCCTGTCTATAATTAGGTGGAAAAGTTTGGTTTCATGACATTCAAAATTTAGTCTTAAAGGTTGCTATTTTTTTTCTAGACTAGTTTATGAAAGAATAAGCATAAAAAATAAGGCACTGGTTGAACTAGTACATAATAGGAAATAATATTTCAGAAAAGAACAAAATATTTATAAACATTCTTAGTAATGTATCTAAATAAACATGTAATAAATAAATTATATGCATGTCAATTAGAATCATTGAAGTCAAAATGTGCATGTTTTTTTTATGCATAACCTTAAAGCTGATCTCTGTGGATATTGTGAAGTACTTCTCATATAATGAAAACTAAAATGGTTTTAGACCCTGTATTATGTTCAATCCTCGTGGAAAGGAAAACAACATAATGTTGTATATGGGGAATATTCAGGATACTGATTAATTCCTAATTATATATAAAATTTAAAATTAGTTCCTAAAAAACGTTTTAAAAGATTACTATGGTTCAGTTTCAAAGATAATTCTAATTATTGGAGGTTTTAAGATTTGCTTATTTGAGTGTATGTAGGTATGTGTCTGTTTGTGCATATGTGCACAAACATATTTCTTTTCTGAAATATTATTTCCTATTATATACTAGGCAAGCATGTTGAGCATTCCCATCACTCTCTTGCTCATCTTTTGAGGCAGGTTCTCTGCTGAAACCTTGAACTCACATCCTTTTCCCCTGCAAAGATTGAAGCTATCAAGTACTGGTGATCCCTCCTGTCTCTGAACGTGGGTGTGGGAATTCAGTCATTGTGGGTGGGGACGTGCATCTTGTCACATGTATGCGGAGACACAATCTGCCTTCAGCATTTCAGGGTGTTGGTCTTAACTGCTGGGTTCTTCAGTTCCTAGGTTATTTTTAATGCTGTTGTAGTGTTCATTGTTGTTTGCTATGTTTTTGTTTTATTTTTAAGGGATCCCTCTCATGCCATAGCAGAGATAGCGTCAGGACTATGTGATCAGTGTGAACACTGATGGAACAGTGTTTTTTTTAATAACAATATTTGTAGTGATTTAATTTTTGCATTATGAGCCTCATCAAAACCTCCATCTCCCTCCTGCCTTTTTTCTTTTCCCTACTGACTCATCTCATCTCTGCCCCTCTGCTTCTTCCTTTGCTCCTTTCTGTCAGGCAGAACTGAACAGTGGTGATTTTAAGAATGAGACAGTTTGAGCTATTGTGTGTGGTTGATTTCTTAATATCAGCATTTCTTACAACCTATATTGTGTGCCAATTTGAATATTTCATTACTTTAAATATTATGATATGGCTCACAGCAAAATGATCATATTTTGAATGCTGATTAGAATTATATACAAGTGTAAAAGACTTCAGAAAAATTGATAATTTAAAATAATGGTGTCCTAAATCTATATGCAATACATATTTTTAAATTATAATTGAAAATGAGCTGTTTACCTTGGTATTATTTTTGTTTTGTAGACTTCCTCTTTTTAGAACAATTTTAGGTTCATATCAGAGCTAAGAAGACACAGAACTTTGTCCTGCATCTCCCTCCTTAACATGCAGATCCCCCACCCCCACCCCACTCACTGATATCCTCTGTCTGATGTCACAACTGGTGAGCCCATTAGCACATCATTATTATCCAAAGCCCATAACTTACATTCCGGTTCCCTAGGTGTTTTGCATTTTGTTGGTTCAACAGAATGTTATATCTCCACCATTATAGTGTCATATGGAGGGTTTTTTGTTATTGTTTTATTTTATTGCTCTAAGGATTCTCCAATTTCTACCTATTCATCCGCCTCATTCCAACAGCAACCAGTCATCATCTCTGAAGTTTTGTCTTTTCCAAGATGTCACATAGTTGGAGCCAACCAACCCATAGCATATGTTTTTTTAAGGTTGGCTTCTTTAAGTTGGTAACATATGTCCTATATTTTTTGTGGTTCTGTAACCCATTGCCTTTTAGGACTGAGGAATATTTACTTGTTCTACTCTAACAGAGTTTATTTATTTTGTCACTTACTGAGGACATATTGGATGCTTCCAAGTTTAGCAATTGTGACTAAAACTTTTCTAAACATCTTTGATTTGGTTTTTGGTGGTGTGTATTTCTGTGTTGGTGTGTGTGTGTGTGTGTGTGTGTGTGTGTGTGTGTGTGTCTGTGTGTCTGTGTGTGCATTTACAGAAGTACATTTTTAATTCTGCTAGATAAATATCAAGAAATATCATGATAGAATATATATTGTAAAGAGGAGTATGTTTTACTTATTTAAGAAACGGCTGTTCTGAGTGAATGTGCCATTCCAAATCCCTTCCAATGCTGACTGGGAGTCTTTTCATGCTCCAGATCCTTTCCAATGCCTGCTATTGACCATTTCTTCATTTAGGGCCATCTTTGTAAGTGTTCAGTAATACCTCATTGTTACTACATTTTTTGCATTTCCTTTCTGAAATATGGCACGCAACACAATCTTGATCATATGTTTATCATGTACATGCTCTGTTTAATGAAGTGCCTGCTAATGAACACAATCCATTTCAATCAGGACATCCATTGTTATCTTACTCAACTTTAAAGTTCCTTGTGTTTTCTAGATTAACCTTTATCACACATGCCTTTTTCAGATATTCTCACATGGGCTGTGTGCAGAGCAGAAGTTTTTAATTTTAAGGAAGACATATTTTCATACTTAATATTTAATACTTAAGATAACAGCATTTATGTCTGTGTTTTAGCACAACTATTAAAACGAACTGTAGACATACTTAGTTCTAGAGACCACTGAACACCTCTGATGATAATGAGACATTTTAGTTGTACATATAAGAAATGACCATATGATAGTAACAATGTTTACCTTGTTATGTGTATAATATTTTGAAAATTTTTGAGAGAGGTTTGGACTGTGTAGCCCTGGTTGGCTTACAACTTTCTCTGTAGGCCAGGCTGGCCTTGAACACACAGAGATTCATCTCCCACTCCCTCCCAAACACAGAGTATAAAGGTGTGTGCCACCAGATCAACTACTTTTAATCTTCCTTGTCATTAAACAAGCATGTATAAATGTGGGAAAATTAGTGTAATATATTCATCTGCTCATCACTCAGATTCAGTAACCATCAGTATCTGGCTAGTCATAGATCACTGATTCCTTCGTCTTGCATTTTCATGTTCTGTTTTCAATTTCTGAAAAAAAAATTTCCAAAGAATATATTTTAAAGTCTCATGCCAATTTTAGCAAAATAATGTAGTTTTTTCCCCCAAGATAACAACTTCACAAAATCAGTGCAATCTTGTTGCATATATTTTGAATGGCCTACTTTAGAAGTTTTTGCAATTCTTTTTTCCCACTCTACATTCTAGAAAACCACATTGAGGTCTTTTGAAGGTATGCAGATTTCCCGATGAAATGTACCTGTGTCAACCACGCTAGAATAGCCCTTAAAGAGAATGTTCTTGAATTTTTGCCTAAATATACAAGGATTACTAGGCTAGTGTTACAGAACTATAACTATGCTATATGCTTCTAATTTCAAAGATAATTACTTTTTTCATTGAATTTAACAAGAAGACATATGTAACTTGCTAGGATCATGTTTTTATGGGCCTGCTATGTAAGTGCTCAGTTGAGTTAATAATCATTCATATGTAGATAATGCAGAAAGAGCTGAGTTTGTGGAATATTTTCCTTACTTGCCCTTAGATTGATAGTAACATGATGTTCAAGCTTTTTGTTCTTCTGCTATTTTAATCACATGTTTTTGCATTCTGTCACTCCATAATTTCATTAAGACACCCCAACAATTATGCTGATTCCTTGACAAGTCTCCATGCAGTTTGATTGTCCAGCAGACTTTTTGGAGAGAGGAAGCTTGGGTGAGATACATCGCTAAGAAAAGATAACAACAGGAAAATCACTATTTTAAAGGCCTCAAACATGGCCATTTTCTGATAAAAAAAAACCTAACTTTGAATTGTATATCTGGAATGATTATCTAAAGTTAATTTGATTAACTTCAATTGTTGATTCTTCCTAAAGTTGCAGAATTTCTTTTAAATTCATTTTGAAAGTTTGAGGAGGGTAGACAACCACACCCTTCTATCTGTCAGGTATCATAATTGACTGAAGTAAAATGTTAGGTGCCTTTACCAATATCAAACTAGAAGTAGAGGTATTCTTTCATGGGCTTTGAATCTGAGAACCTATGACTCTGTCCTTTTGGGACCAACACACAGAAAAGCCTGACTAAAAGTCAGTTCAACCTAGATGGCAGAACTGAGACAAAGAGAGTGGGCACACTTACAGAGGCATTCTAACCACTGACGCTCAATTAATACATTTTAAACCATTTGTTTCTTTGCTATGTTGGGCAGATTTCTTTCATTTGCATCTGAAAAAGTCCTAATATTCCTTCCATTCAAACAAGTCAAGCTAATTTCTCTATGAGCTTCAGTGTTAACTTTATCAAGGTTCGGCTTCATGTACAAACAAACCTTAATCATGTCTGCCTCATTACTTAACCCCAAGTACTCACCAGTGTCTCCAATATAAAATTGTCCATTGACTTTTAGCAAAACCTCCTTGACCCATGCAGTATGGCAGATTAAGGGACTGAGACTGGGGGTGGGGTGTGTGGTGGAGAAACACTGAATGAAAATAAAGTATCCACGTTTCTTTAAAGGCTTTATGAGTTGCATAGCCAGACCAAAACCCTACAATGATGGAAGGTTAATTCAGATTTCCAAAGTGATGGATTCACAGAAGTAGGAATAAAGATGTCTTCATTTTTCACATCATGTAGCAATCAAATTAGGTCAACTTTCTGTCATAGCATTCAATTTCCTTCAGTCTGTTAGAATAAGAAGACACTAACTCTATAATCTTGAAGACATTGCATCACATCCCTGTGATTCAATACCTTTGTCTGTGATCTAAAAACGATGTTTTGATCAGTTATGACTATGAGATAATGCATAATACAAAAGCGTCCTCATCTCCTTCCTGTGGCTGTGATAAAATGCTCTGACATAAAGCAAATTGGGGACAAAGGGTTCTTTTACCTCACAGTTTCGGGTTACAGTCTGTCATAGCCTGGATATCCAGGTGACAGGAACATGAAACAGTTGGTAAAAAAAACACACTCAATGGTGAAGAGAAAACAAATGCACCCTTGCCTACTTCCCAACTCACTTTCTGCATTCTTACACCATTCAGAACTCAACTCTAGGAAATAGTGTCAGCCACACTTACACTGGGTCTTCCCACATCAGCTAACATGATCAAGGAATTCCCCCACAAACTAACTGAAAATCCTTAGGGAGACTCTCTTCCCATGTGATTCTACAGGTTTCAAGTTGAAAATAAAACCTAGCCATCACCAGACACTATAAAATTTCTGGGACACATAGATACTTTCTTTTTCTGATGACTTCAAGCCATTTTGAAGGTAAATGGACATTAAATAGCAAAGTCGTGGATCTTTCCTGAGTAAGGAATTGTGGACGATTTGGATTCAAGACAGACCTTTCATAAGGTTGAACACTCGTCCTTAAATTTATCATCTTATAAATCAATAAGTTATATTCTATTTAAAATAGGTAATTTGGCCACTCCTTTTTATATAGAAGTGTTATTTTTGGTTTCCCACTTGGGAAACTCGGGTTGGCTGTACTTTGTCATAAATTTTTGCTTTTCACTCTATTATTTAGGTGGCGATATTTATGTTCATGTAACCCATTTCACCGCTTTCCATTGTTGCTCTCAGTGGAAAAGGATGACTTTTAAAAATAAGGATGTGATTATTAACAACTCACCAGCTCCACATTAAGTGACAGAAGTTGACAGTGTCCTTTTTTCACAGACAAACTGCCATATTCATAATGAGGTATTCATGTATGGTAAAGTTGGTTCTGACACAAGTTTGAACATTCTCAAAATATTAGAACTTTGACTTTTAGAGTCTTAAAATGTAGTAATTGTTATAGTCTAAATAATAAGAAACTGAGACTATTAAAAGTGATTTTATTGCCTCATACAATAAAATTAATTAAACTTTTAATTAAAAGGCTGGTATCAATAGAAGCCTTTGGATTCTTGCCCTCTTCAGGAACAATGGGGAAGAACCTATCACAGTCTTCTCAGAACTTAGCTTTGTCCTAGTTTATCTGACTCTCAGAATTGAACTAAAACTCAAGATCCCTCTGACATCAGCAGACACCTTTCTCCAGTATTTGCAAGGCTCCAGGTGCATGGGGTCCCCAAATAAATAGTATTTCAACACTGATCAGCTGCACAGGGAATGGGCCATGTTAGGAAACCGGTCTACAAAGATTTCTTAATGAGAGCAGGTGGCTGTTGATAGTCTAAATAGATTCAATAATTAGTAAAACATTTTTAGGACTTTAGGTGCAACTCACCAGGGATTTCAGTAATGTTCAAAAGACAACTCATGGAAGAAAGCACCTGTTCAGGAATTTCTTCATAATAGGGGGAATATAGTTTGAAAATAACACTATAGGAAAGACTGATTATTTTTTTAAATTTGCTTGCTACATTTTGCAAATTTGGAGAGTATCAATGAACTGTCCCTAAGGTAGATAAGGACTTTGTGTGAAAGACAAAATTTAGTTTATCAATTTACTTAGTTACTTCTTGTAAAAAAAAAAAAAACTTATAGAACCTACTCAAGGAGCTAATATTTGGCTATTTAATGAGTAGCTTTTCAAAAACAAAAAGAAAGAAAGAAAAGAAAAAGAAAAAAAAAGAACAAAAGTTAAGTGATAGTTTGTTTTATCTTCAGCATCCTATCTAGTTGTATAATTTAAATACATTATTCATTTTAAGTAGGGCATATATCTCTTTTGGTCTGAAATCACATAGTAGGACAATAAGTCTTAACATGCCATAATTACTATCAATTTTATGCCATGAACCACCAATAGAATTTTAAAAACCATTGTTTACATTTGCACACATTTATATTACAATGTCAAATGGTCTCCATTCAAGCAGTATTTTATACAAAAACAAAAGTAAGGCCTCTTTAGCAAAATATGCACAGTACAAAAAAGCTGTGAAAGTTTATAAATTGTTACTATCACTTAGCCAAGTTAATTCTTAATATTTTTATAGAAGTATTCTATTGATCTGCAACAGGATGAAAAATAAACTAAATTGCATTTCATATCTCCTTCAACAGTGTTTTTGAAATTCTAAGTAATGACCGAGGTTGAGTCATTAATGCAAATCCTTAAAACTTAAGTAGTTTCTTGATACTTTTCATTTTGAGACATCTTTTAAAGAAACAACAGATGCCTCTCCACATGCATTGAAGAAATCAATATAATTAATCAATAACACTCTCCACAGGTAATAAATGCTGAGAAGCAATTCTGCCTATCTGTATTGATCGAGAGAATTGCTTCAAATTGGTTCTGATGTGTATAAAAATCATTTCCTTATTGATCAAACCTGTCTTCCCTTCTCTGATATGTTATTTCATATTGGGCACACAATTGTTGTAGTTTCCATTCTTGTACTTGTGATAAATAAATTTCCTGTGATCTGTATATGAGATTAATTTGAATGAAATAGAAAACAACTATTTTTGTATCTTTGGGGAAACATTGCTCAAAGTTCAACTGAAGCATGAATAATCATGAGAAATTATTGTAGTAACTCTAATGAGAAATGGAATGATGGATTTCATTCACATTTTCATTATTCATGATGAGTTTGAAAGTTTTGAATCAGCTTCTGTAACATTAAATTATCTGTTATAATTCTCGTAACAGAATTCGGTTCTTGCAACTACATGCATCTAATCCAGAATGACACCTCCAGTGATGAAATGACAAAAATTCATAGTTTTAGTCAAAGTTTATTTGTGATATCCCTATCAAACTGTATTTCAATAACATGTCTAAACTATTAAGAAGCTGTGTAGCTTCTTGGGTAATAATGAGTATAAATATATAGATGCCAAATAGTAAGAAACGTGTCTTCAAAATTAATTTTCTGAAAGAAAGTTATTTGATGTTTCAATAGGTACAGAGTTTAATAAGCCTCATTAAAAAGGGTCCATATAATAGTTGCCATAACAGTACCTGATAACTGGTAGCACACAGGAGGAACTCTTTATTGATCAATTAAAGACTTATCCAATGTAGCTTAGCCCATAGTGAGCACATTACCGACTATTGTGAGTTATTCTAACAACAGCAAAATCAAAGATCTCTGTCAATGTGATTTTGTGAATTCCATAACTAACATCACCTACATTCCTTCCCTTGGTATTCCATTACAAAATGATCTGAGTACACTGCCATGGGAAGAAAATTAGTACTCAAACACATCCTTAAAACTTGTCTTGATTAAAATGTTTTCTTCATGTCAATGACTTTTACTTTGCATCCACTAAACATACATTGTCGTATTGACATCTGAGGTCCAGTTTACTTTGTCAATTTAGCAAATAAGTTAATTTTAGTACCAAAGAGATATTTCATGTAAAAAACAAACCAAGTTGAAATAACTCCATAAAAAAACAAAAATATTTGTTATTCTTGGGAACAATTTGCATGTAGACATACCTTCACTGTGTTAAAAAATAAAAGCTACTCACCATACATTATTTGGGAAAAGTTGAGGGTATGTTTACTGTAGGTAGACATATCAGAATGTGGACACATTCTTGTTTGTTTTGCCTGGAGCAAAAAACCAAAATATTAACTCTTGTATAGCATGTGAATATTGAATACTTACCTAAAGTTGTGGAAATGGCTTTTCTGATCACCAAAGGAATGTTGATTCCTAGAACTATTCAAATAGCAAAGGCAACGCTCCTAAGTCCCATGTTTAATCCCAGCAAGCTAGTTGTATTATCAGATTTTTGGAGTTCAAAAATGCTATTAAAGCATTTTAAAAATTTTCTTATATTCAACTCAGAATTTTTTTTAAAGTATTTTCTAGGAACACATAGAGGTCTAGTTGGAAACGGGAGCTGCACGCACAAGGATGTTTACTCTGAGTCATGATGAAATTTAGTAAGAGAAGCTTAATCACAGTGGGGAGATGACATTGAGCCAGTCAATAAAAATTCATCCAGAGGTATTAAAGCATAACACAGAGAATAAGAGCACAGGAATCCCAAATCTGGATTCTACTAGTATTATACTGTGTGGCCTTGGAGAATCTAATCTCTCTAAACCTTAGTTTCTTCCTCCATAAAGCAAGTTAAGTTCCAGCACTGTCCAACAGAAAGTTACTTGTAAATATTATTGTGGTCATCGATTCCAAAAGGTGAAATTAAATATGTTTTAACATATTGTATGTATTTCAAATATAAGTCAGTTTATTTTATTAAATATCATAGATTTGAAGCAAGATATTTTGTGATTAAAATAAAGTTATTCATGAAGTATATGGCATTATTTATTCATAGGAAATCTTTGAAATAAGGTGAGCATTTTGCAAACATAATGCACACCAGTTCTGCTAGCTTAAGTTCAAATGGTCAAAAGCCATTATAGCTGTTATGATTCATAGCACAGGTATATTTCTACCCCATAGGGTTTTTGTGATGGTAAAGTGAGATAATAATACATTTAGAGGACTTAGGACAATGCTTAGAAAACAATGAGCTCTAAAACTGATAGTTGTGACTACTTTAACTATCATCCACTCAGAGTATTGATCACCACACTCTCACTGTTAAGTTGGGGAAATCTACAGGTATTTGGCATGACACTTGTCCCTGAGTAAATACAAAGCTAAGAATGTGGAACACATACATGGCTGGCAAATTATTAAGGTCTCATTACCATGCAAAAAGTAGGGAAAAATGATGCACAGATTCCCAGAAAGAGGGACTTCTAAGGATGTGTGTATCAAATGATTGAAGAAAATAATCTGAGCTAGGATTTACGGATAGCCCAGCTTTTGTCAGGAATAGATATCCAGGAACCATGCAAACAGATAAGGAAAATATCACACAATAGACATTACTAAAAGAAAGAGTTCAAAGGTGGTAAGGCTATAATTGAGTGTGCAATGTGTTTTTAAATTAACTGTGGAGATATTGAAAAGTATACTAAGATGACTGACATTCTCTACTGTCAAAATAGAAATAGTGACCTGTAAATGAAGGTGTGTGTGTGTGTGTGTGTGTGTGTGTGTGTGTGTGTGTGTGTGTGTGTGTGACTTTTTCCTTAATTTTCCCTGAGCCTCATTCCTCATTTGTCCTGAGGAAAGGCTATCTTCATCATAGGGTTGAGTGAAGAACACAGAATGTAAAGTGTAGGACTCCACTATTTCTGTTCCTTATTTTCCAGAGGCATGACTACAAAAGAGATGGAAACCATGCTTTTTATAAATAATATACACCCAAATATATTTTTGGAATAACATAGCAAACTATAACTTCAGATAAGCATTTTAAGCACTAATTATATCACATTCTATGAATGTTAAAAATATCAGAGTAGTAGGCAGCATGGAGAGCTATTGACTTTGGGAAGATTTGTCAGGGTGAGAAAGGGACTTAAGAAGTGAAAAGCTTAAGATAACTCCTGACATCCTTAGAGGTATGCTCTTGGAACCAAACTGTATTTCCACATGCATAGATATCAAATGCTCATTATAAATTCTTTAGTTTGAAGAAGTTTCAATATTTTTCCAGCAGACTTGATTCTTAATAAAAAGCATTTACTAACATGAAAAGTATCACAGGATATTTTTATATAGTATTTTTATTAATGTGCCAGTATTTTATCTGTGGGTTTTGTTGGCATGGGATGGACAGTTCAATAGTTGGTAGTTTATACTACATGATAGTACCACTCTATAGGTTAGCTCCTTCTGTCACTGTTGCAAGAGGGTCTGTTGAAAATGACCAAATTACTGTGTTCATATATTTGAGTTTTTGAGAAAAATCCAATTGAGATTGCTTTATTTAAGGGGTTATTAGTGAAACATTTTTCTCTAAAAATTCGTTACAACAATGTGAACAAGTTTTGTTTTTTAAAGGAAGTTATTTTTTACTTGAAACAAATATTCAAGAAATACACAAGTGTATAAAGATTAATTATCTCATTTAGTAGCAAATATTGGAAGAAACTTAGTTGAAAACCAAATGGAATTTGCACAGTCATCATTAAAGCAAAATGGAGTTATCCTCATTGATAAAAAAAATGTTAATTATGGTTTTGGAGACACAGAAATCAAAGGTGTTCACAATCTCTCAGGGTTGATATACACTGAGTTATTTACATAAATACAGCTGTTAGAAATTAATAATCCCCAATTTATGCTTTCTTACTTGATGAAAAATTTGAGCAGCATAATATCCTAAATGTAACAAATAAAAGAAATGTTATGTTTTATTTAACATGTGTTTAAATATAGAATGTTTTATTTTAAAGTTACTATATGTGTGCATATATGTATATACTGAATGTGTTTCTGTCAGTTGTGAAAGTAGAAAGGAACATGGAAGGGGAAGAAAGGTCTTGAGGGAATGTGAAGAGATGATGGTAGAATTCATGGGACATGAAAGTTAGAAGGGTCCTTAGGCAAAGGAACAGGACCAGATAGGCCAGGAAAATGGGAGCAATTGGAGAGAATAATCAGAGTAAGGTAAAATGACATACCTGTGAAAATGTCATGATGAAACTATTACTTTGCATTTTTGCATGTTAACTCAAAGACCTAGTTAAAACAAAAACAAAAACAAAAATATCTGCCTAACTCTGTTTATGTACCTTGGATAATATTTATTTTTAATCAACACTGATAAACTAGACTACATACTTTTCATTATATTCTATATGTGAATTTTAGAATATTATGTTCATAATTCAATTAATTGATCTTATTTCCTATTTATTACAGACACATGACAATTAACAGTAGAAATGAGTATAATGAATGAGCTATTTTCATCCTTTCATATGTATTTACCATTTTAAAATTTTGAGATTATGATTACAACATTTCTCCCTTTCCTTTCTCCCCTCCACAAACTCCCAAATGTCCCTGCTTTCTTTTCAAATGACTGGCCTCTTATTAGTTTTTATTGCATACATATATGTTCTCTAATACAATCTTCTCAGTCTGTGTAATGTTATTTCTATGTATGTTTTCAGGGTTAATTCTTTAGTATTTCTCAGTCACTTGGGGTGCTCTTCCCTCGAGAAGACAATTTACCCTGCTCTCAGCATCCCTTAATTGCATGTGGTTCTTTGTGGGGGGTTGAGGTCTCTCATATCTTAGAGAAGTAAATCAATTTTAACAGGAGTAATTTTACTCCAAGTTTCACACCAAAAAAAATCTAGCGGCACTATTTCAGGTTATATTTCTATTTTGTCATTTCATTGTCCAGGTCATAATATAGATATTCTTAAAACCTGCTGACTTGTGTGAAGGGTTTACATGTGTACCATGGCACACAGATTGGTGTCAGAGAATGACTCCTAGCAGAATGTTCTAGTGTTATAACTTTATTTATAGGTCATAGCATATATATATATACATATATATATGCATATATATGAAATTTATAAATATTTATGTACTTTTAATATGTTGTGAAAGTAGAAAGGAAGCACAAAAGTATTAGCATATAACTCTGCTAAATCATTGTGTAAAACCATTTGAATTTTCATAAAACTTTCAGAAATTACTTAAATCCCTCTTAATATTCCATGTGATTTCTACAGATTTGACCAGCACAAAAATAGTGATTCCAAGTTAAATCCTTCTACTTATGGCTTTTGTTCTCTATGGGTCCAAATCCTTTTTAAAATCCAGTGCTACTTCATGGCTATTGTATAGAAACTACAAGGAAAAAAAT
This sequence comes from Cricetiscus sungorus, assembly GCA_030556225.1. NCBI lineage: Eukaryota > Metazoa > Chordata > Mammalia > Rodentia > Cricetidae > Cricetiscus > Cricetiscus sungorus. The sequence goes on along the minus strand of JANBXA010000328.1, from coordinate 35,090,666 downwards.
CTTTTGTTTGAGTTTCAGAAAAATCACAAACAGCAGTGTGGTCTAGAATGAGGCTGGAATGGAGGTCCATGTGTAATCTCCTAAAGTCAGCAAAGACTTGAGGAGAAGAGGATTTATAATAAATATTCACATCTGCTGCTGTGGACACTCTAATCCATCCTAAGGGGTCTTTGCTGTGGCAGGTTTTGTTCTAGATGAAGAAGCTCAGTGGTTATAAAGGTTTGCAAATAGGCCATATTTATCATGCTTCACTGTCCTTTTAAAATTGCTGTCTGTTTCAGAGGCAACAACAACTATTTGAGGGTAATATGTGATCAGATATTTCACCGAGTATTTCTCTGTAAGATTCCTTACTCTGAAATGGACAAACCCCCTTTCAGGATATATCTCCTACCAAAGTTCTGTCTAGAGGTGCGACTAATACCTGTGTCACCTGGATGTGGAAGCATGATGACTCCAAGTCGAGGCTATAGTTTCCATGTGTTTGTGATTGACTGAATGTTAGCTACTTCCATACATGAGGAATATCATTTTTGTCTTCCCAAGCCTCTTTCTTCATTTGTTTGATGGAATTACTGCTATTTCTTATATCCTTGTAACAGTTGTACAGAATGATTCCTATCCAGTACTCAGTGTGGCATCAGCATGTTGAAAGAGTTTAATAAGTTTTAAATGCTGCTGTTGGGATGATAAGATGACTTCTAAGTAATAACCCAATGGTTAATACTTATGTCCTAAGATCAGATGAGTGTATTCTACTGACTTTATTTGCCTCCAAATGCCCAGATAGTTTCTTACTGGGATTTATCAATAAAATAATTAATTGAAGTTAGATTATTTTAATTCTTCATTACCCACTAAAAATGTCATGAAAATTTCAGATTTCCCACACTATATTTGGGTTACCTTATATATATGCTAATTTGTAAGAACTTTAAAATTTAAATTATATTAAACATCATGTCATTTTAGGTATGGATGAAAAAGTATCAAACTATAAATATTCCTACTGTTTTAGTTTTGCACATAGCTTCTACAGAATTATAATAAAAATATTTAAAGTAGGTAAATTTAAAATTTTCTGGAATAAATAAATACCTAAAGATGTTTAAATACAATGCATGTGTTCAATTTCCCATTTAGGTAACTATTACTTTAAAATATTTTAATATATTCATTTTAAAATAAAGTTGCCCTCTTCAGTTACTCTCAATCTCATCTTAAAATGATCTGCCAATCACAAATATAAGAAGAATGATGGGGCATTTAATGACCTCTGGATGTTAAGCAAATAGAGCTACAGGCTTTTAGTCTAACTGTATCTTAATTATGTATCTTTTAGTAGATAGGACTTAGTTCATATTTAATGAGAGCCTAACATAAAAATGAGTCTGTTGAATTACAGTCAAAACAAGATAAAATATTGTATCGTTTACATACTGAGACTGCTTGAGCTAAATCTCCCTGTCTCCCTGTTTTGCAGGTCGAGTTTTAGCTCAAGCGAGCGCCAACGGGATAATCCATTTGCTGGATCTTAAATCTGGTCAAATTCACAAACTGGTGGGCCACGAGAGTGAGGTGCACACTGTAGTGTTTTCCCACGACGGGAACAATCTGTACTCTGGAGGTTCTGATGGCACCGTCCGATTGTGGTCCTGATCGGCAAAGAGCACACCCTGGTGCAGAGGGCACTCCCACAGGGCTTAAAATGTTTCTCACGGTCCGCTCCCAAGCCAGCAAGTACCTGGTTAAAACAACCAATAAACAGCATATTTGTTTTAAAACAAGCTTTGAAGAAATATTTTGTGGTCCAAACTGCTACAAATAAAAATTTTAACTTTTTACTCATATATCTGTCTGATATCCTTCCACCCCCCCCCCATTCTCTTCTCTCTTTTTCTCATTTGGTTATGAATTTAGAGACAGGGCATCTTTGCTAGGAGGTTGGAAGAAACAGCTTTACAATGACGCCTAATGACAGAGTAGATGAATTACAAGACATTGATTTTTAACGTTGAGAACAAACTGCAGGAAAACGCGGCTACTTTTATTTTATTTATTATTTTTTTTTAATCAAAGCCGAGCTGCAGAAGACCCAAAGTTGAATTATGTATAGCACAAGGAAAATATTTCTATAACCAAAGGGTAAAGTAGAATAGACAAGCATACGTTTTCACAGATTCTTTGACAATGAGTGTGCTTTATCTATTAGTAATAACGAAGGACTGCAGATGGCTTAAATCTAAATGCAAGTCCCCGGAACTTTCATCTCTGCAGCCCATCCAAGAATGCATTAGGCGAAATTACATCTTTCTAATTTTTTATTGTGATTTAAATGCAAATAAGTGTCTCGCACGCAGAACACCCCCCCCCCAATTCTCGCATCCTCTGTATCAAGTGACTGCTTAGACAACACTCCAGCCTGGTCCGCGGAAGCAGCTGGGGGTTTCAACCAAGCTGGGCTCAGAAGCCAGTTGTTGGCGCTGTCCGTGGTGCTGAGGAATTCCCGGCTGCTGGCAGGATGAGCTCCGAATCAGCAGTCTGCAAACTGCTCCCAGCGATGCCAAACCCCAGCTAAAGTTGCGCCTTTGCTTCACGTCCACAGTTAGAATCTTCTGGTGTGTGAGGAAGGATTCAGTCAACATACCGTGGACGATGCTGACGGTTCTGCCGGTGGAGTGGGCTGCTTTAAGCTTCAGTATGCTGTTTCTGTTTGTGATCCTCAGAGCCTAGCCAAGTCACCTCTGCTGCCGTAGCAAACACTGTGTAAGTGAGCCCATGTGTGGAGGAGGCGTAAGCAGCCAGGAAATTTCATAGAAGGATCTAAGAAAAATGCTAAAAATAAGTTCAACATGATCCTGCTACCGGGGTCCGGATTTCCACAGGACCAGTATTGCTTCTTGCTTTGAATTCTGAAGACAGGTCCAAAGCATATTTCTTATGTGTGTCTGCTGTGTTTCTCTCTGGAAGGGTGGGAGACTGCTTCTTGGCTGTGTTTTGAAATGGGAGGTAGAGAGGATGGATTGCCTTTAATTCATGCCTGAAAATGCATTCTTTGGGTGACTAAAGAGGACCAGCTTTCCTAAGACATACCTGACCTTTAAGTTCAGATTGGTCTGTGACCCCCAGCACCACCATTAACCTCAGAGTGACTAGGTAAGTGAAATCTTATGGCATGAGTTGTATTTTCTTTCTCAAAGAAATAGATGCAGTCATTTTAAATCATATGTAGCAATACAGGGAGGGGGGAAAGTTCATCTGTGAAGTGATCCTCAGTTTAGCAGTGTTGCATCCCTATTTAAAATCTTCAGATAATGGTGTTGTTTGCCTTCTATAGCCTCCCTCTTTTTAAACAGCATTTTAGATGGTACTAAAGCATATTTAATATAGAAGGTTCTTTAAAAAATAACCTAAGAACTTTGTTTCATTAAAGAGATATGTATTTCTCCCAATAAAAGCATGCTTAATGTTAATATGAAGCAGGCACCCCACCCCTGTTTTTATCTTTAAGTTCACATTTACCATAACCTTGCACATTAATGCCTACCTGTGGCTTTAAAAGTGATCATTTTCTGCCTAGGTCATTTTAAAGCAGAATCCTGTATGTATTTCACATGGCTTTTCTTGCATGGATTGATAGAAACGGCTGGATACTGTGAGGAGGCACGGTAGCTTCCTCGTCTTGCAGGATAAACTTTCTACATATGTGAGAGGTGCATAAATGTATGCTTTCATTAGTAAGAAAGATTTATGCTTTTCCAGAGGCTTCTACCGGGTTTGTGGCCTCTGTAGTAATTTAGACGAAAAGAAATGCTTTGTCAAAGGGAGCTTCCAGCTTCTCAAGTAGAATTATAGGTTTGCATTTTCTTGTTCTGTCATGACTCATTATTTTTGACATATTTTAAGAGAAATCCATCTCCTTTATCATTACCCCAAAGGAAGTCACCAAAAAGGAATTCTAATATAAGAGAATATTGAAGGAATACTAATATCAACCTTCTCTGAAAAGAGAACGTGAATATATTACCTTCCATTTTACTATTACTAGAATTTGCATATCTAACTTAAAATGCAAATATATTCTAAGAGTTTATGAAGTTTCCTAGCATCATCTTCATCATTTTTAAAATTATAATAATTATATCCTAGCCTGAAAATAGGTAGTTTATCACTGTTTTTAGTATAGTTTAGAAATAAAACAATGAATGAAACTTAGATATCTTAAAATGTCCTACAGACAATCTTAGTGATATTGGCATGAAGCCAACAGAATTTAAATAGCTAAGTGAAATATTTTAAAATAATTTTCCTCATCTATGATTCCCAGAAATTATAGTTTCCCTAGAAACTATAAGTTAGCTACTCTAAATAGTCAAAGGAGATCTCACTACCAACACTTAATACTAATACCCTGGAAGTCTACTGGGGTACCCAGGTAATAAGGTATACAGTCTGTGAATATCAATGATTCGTTATTATTTTAAGAAATTTCCACAGAATTATTTCTGGCATCTTTGACCAATTATCTAAATGCAAATATCTTGGTCATTTCCAATGAGTTATATTTTCAATAAAGTTTATATGGTATTCATATCATATGGAAGTAGTCAACTTCAAGTAACATCACATGACCATTAGATCTTGGCAGCTATAAAAATTATAGCTATGTCTTTCCTGCCCACTAGGAGCTTATCTCCAACATAAAAATAAAAATGTGGACAATAGTAAAAATGATTTTGTTTTTATCAAGTCCATGTCAATAAATTAAATTTTCTTTTAACACTTATTTTATGTATGTATTCTTTTATTCACCATGATTTGCTATGTTAGTTTTCATATTCAGTGTGTTCCAAACTCCAGATTATGGTCATGAGAAAGAAAGTCTTTCTACTATGTCCATCTCATTTAAAGTTACACCCAACTGTTTTTTTTTAATTCCCTTGCTTTTAGAATTTAATGCTTCATCTCAATCTCTTGTTTTCATCCAGAATATTGTAACATCTACATTCTATTACTGACTCATCCACTTTAAAGAAAAATATGGATGTGGTTCCAAATATCCTTGCACTATATACTTAAAATCACTTTTTAAGCTTCAACAAAACTACTTCTTATAATATGTAAAGAGCCAGACAATTGAAATTCAAAGGAAAATTACAAGATGAAGGTGCCTACATAAAATAACCCATAAATGATCTTCATTAAAACATATATTACCAGAATCTACTATTCAAACTTTATAGTAGAGACAGTTGGATGAATATTGTTTATTTGAAGCTCAGTGTCTTCCAAAATTGAACCCATACAAACAATTTAAGAGCATGGGCTAAGTGCATTTTTATTTACTCTTTATATATGTCAAATTATCTTTTAAATATTTATTTTCAGCCCACCCCTCTTGCATTCCCATGGAAGGAGCTGAGTGTATTTAATATTAGGAGAACATCCAGAAGCCTTTGAGGAGGGGGATGGCTCTTCATATTCATGAAGCTTGCATACTTCTATTGGTCATCCCTGGATTGGTCACCTCTGCCGCCATCAGTCACGAAGACTATCCTGCTGATGAAGGTGACCAGGCTTCCAGTAATGACAATCTGATCTTTGATGACTATCGAGGGAAAGGGTGTGTGGATGACAGCGGCTTTGTATACAAGTTGGGAGAACGGTTTTTCCCAGGGCATTCCAACTGTCCATGTGTCTGTGCTCTAGATGGACCTGTTTGTGACCAGCCAGAATGCCCTAAAATTCATCCGAAATGTACAAAAGTGGAACACAATGGATGCTGTCCAGAATGTAAAGAAGTGAAAAACTTTTGTGAATATCATGGAAAAAATTACAAAATCTTGGAGGAATTTAAGGTATGACTTACCCTCCATATTTATTTACTGCATTAAAATTCAAGCTAGAAAACATACAAAAATATGACTCTAGGTAGATGAGTAGCGCTGTGGTTGGCAGAAGACCAGTTAGTTCATTGCTCAGTATCTTACAGTAATCACTTTATTCAGATGTCTTCAGCTTATGTTTAACATCTTTTCATTTTTAACCCTTCAAAACATTTCTTCTGTGTTTTTAGATGATGTTTTTAGAGAGAGATTGTTTAGAGGATATTCCTGTTAAATTAATGTTCATATTCTGTGAGCTTTCTGACTTATTAGTCTGTATTTGGAGCCATTTACCAATGGCCTTGACTTATTTGTTTGCTGTGCAGAAATGCACACGTTACAGAAATTCACTCAGAGCTTTGATCTCTACTTTAAGAAAAATGCATGGGTCTACTTGTTATAGGGCTCCAGATCAACTCTCTGACCATGAGACATTTTTCTCACAAGACTTTCTAGAGAACTGATTTTTTTTATCATGGCCTTCAAAATGGCTTCTCAATGACATACTCATTTTCCATTCACTTTTGTGTCTCACTTTAAATAGCATGGTGTTTGTTTTTATTTCTTCTTGAGTTCATTTTTTCATGATGGCTAATTTTATTAGAATGCCCTACAAGCCACATATGAGTCCTGGGGGCATGAATTAATACATTAAGAATATCCTAGTTGGTTGCAGTGACAGTTTGTGTTTTGGACTGTCATTTTATGCTGTAAGCTTAATATTAAAGGTTCTAATTTTATCAAAATTCTGTGACATGGTCCTTATAGCATTATAGGTAAAAGAATTCATAGCTGGTCATAAGTGTGCTTATTTATTTTTGAACAAAGAATGTTCAGTTTTTAGACCTGAGGTAACTTCTCTCTCTACAAAGCAAAATGGTGCCAGATGTCAGCATGTGGCAGAAAGATTTGAAGTGATCGTCATTAGGCCTTTGGTGTATGGCTGTTTTAGTGTATTCAGTCCATCCTGGGTCGTGAGTTCAAACTCACTCTAGTTTGTAAAGGAAGGCCTGACTTTTTTTCCACTACATTCTTTTGGCTATAAAGGAAAAAAAGGTTTTAATGATTATATCAACTTTGTTTGATGGAACTGTCACTGTTACTCTGGACTTTTCTTTTTCATGTATTATAAAATCATATTATAAAATATTAAGAAGTAAAATACAGAGCTTTAGTAAAGCTACCCTCACAGCAAACAGTTAAGAGCATACTATCATATACTGACTAATGACAGTATGGTCTTTAAAATATTATATACACTATATCATTAGCCCTTTTAATTTTCAGGCAGTGAAAATAAGTATAGTATTCAACATACTATGAACAAAATATTATGAACAAACACAGTGACAATACTTTCTAATATGCACCAACAGAGTAAATTTTTTAGAAAAGAGTATCTAGCCCCTAAATCACAGGAGAAACAATTTCTGACAGATAAAATTTGGTGGCCTGTACTTGATATATAAAAGAATAGATAACCTGGTTCACAAATTCAGTCAGCTTACCCTTAAAATGATGTAGTTTTCCCTCTACTTACCATCTTTAACTAAAAATATAACTTTGAGAGCTAGGGAGATTCTGCAGTGGTTAGGAGCACTGGTTGCCCTTCCAGAGGCCCTGAGTTCAGTGCTCAACACCATGTAGCAGCTCACAGTCATCTATACTTCTAATCTCAGGGGATCTGATACCTTCTGGCCTCCCCAGGTACCAGGCATGCATGTGACACATAGACATACATGGAGGTCAAAACCCACATTCAAAACAATAAACAAAAATTTTAAAAGACAACTATGTTACCATATCAAACACCACAAAAACATGTGATTATTTTTGTGTTCCTCATTACACCTCCATCATAGTATAATACTTCATATAACATCCCTGAATAACAAAGCCCTTGTACCAATACAAGCCCTTGTATTTAATAATTAAAGGATTATTAAATCTATTTTTAAAAACAGATTCCATTTTTTCACAAATCCATGAACACAAAATCTCTGCAGATTCTATCTAGGACAAAAATGTTAGAATGAAGAACTAAGATCAAGAAAGATTAAGTTACCCCTCATCCAAAAGTCATCCATTTATTTAACATGTTTTTGTAATACTGCTTTCTAGCAACTGTATCTATTCAACTTCTCAGAGCACTTTTATGTCAAGGTCAGAAACAGCTGGATTTGAAGTCCAAATTTCTCAGTGGAATGTAAGATCTGAGCTACAGTAGTAAGACTATAAAATAGCCATTGTAATGATTAGTTCCCTTGTGGAGAGATGTTGAAAATATTTAATGAAATATAATGAAGTCATTAGGCCCAGAACAACCAGAACATTTAGGAGTTGAATAAATTGATGTTCTCTAGTCTCCCTCATTCTCAAATACACAGGGATTTATTCTATGTTTGAAATTCTTCTAATTATTCACCTATATTTTTATAATTGAAATTCAACTTTAAAATCATTGCAAATGAAGTTGTTAATGTTGTACTTGTCCCTATGAACTACATAACCAAGTAAGCACTAGCTATAGCCTTCATTTGTTCCCAACTCAGTAGCCAGGGACAAATAACTAATGTTTAAAGATTTATAGAACTTCCTAATAATGCTGCTGATATATCACTAAGGAGGTTGTAACATGAGATATTCTTTACAATAATATATTCATCCAATGAGAATTTGTTGTACCGTTTTGTATTCAAGACACTATAGAGTCACTCATTTTGGAAATCAAGGTATGTAGAGGTTAATGTGCTCCCAAGAAAGGCATGATTGATGTACAACTCAAACGAAAAGACAAAAAGGCAAAAACTGAGTTGATGAACCTAAGTGTTGTAGCCCATGCTTGTAATCTCAGCATTTGCAAATAGGAAGCAGGATGATCATAGATTCATGAGGCCAGTCTCAGCAACACAGCAGGAGCCTACTTCTCGAAGCAGAAATAAAGTTTCATTTATGACTATATAGTTCCATGTGTGCCCAAGGTTTATGGTGTGAAAGCTTATTAAAAGAGCATGAGGCTTGGAAGAGGAAGAATTTTTCTTTATGATGGTCAGTGTCGAGGTTGCCTTTTGAAAAGTGACTGAAGTTGATCTGGGGAGAACAAACTTCTGAAAAAGAAACTCCTGATCCAAGTGAAGAGACTGGGAAGAAAGAGCAGGGCCTGGAGAGGGTAGAAGTGTGTGAATAACTAGAGGCTGGATCTGACTTAAATAACAAGAGAAATATAAACATATCTGTGCTACCATTACATGAGAACAGCTAGAACCTCAACATTTGAGTAGATTTAATTATTCTTTTATTCCCCAAAGAAAAGATATACAATTGGAAATTTTCGAAATTTCCAACATTCCTGGGGGTGAGGGTGACTAGTTTTCCCTTTCTAATGTGGTTCTCATGTATGAAGTTTTCAATGACGATAAAGGTTTTAGGATAGTTTTCAGGGTAAAAATCTAACTTTCTGTGTATAGTCTAGAGCAATGGTTCTCAACCTTGCTAATGCTGTGACCCTTTACTACAGTTTCTCACATTTTTTGGTAACCACCCACCCCCATCATAGTATTATTTTCATTGGTACATCTTAACTGTAATTTTGCTACTGTATCAATCATAATGTAAACATACGCTACTCCCAAGGGTTTTAGCTGACCCCTACAAAAGGGTCATTCAACCCCTGGTGTAATGAACCACAGATTGAGAACCACTCACTGGTCTAGAGTTGGCTCATCAACATTTCTAATCCTCCACTGTGACGAATTCCTGACTGTATATTCACACATGCCATTGCATGGGGTGGGGTGAGGGGTGCATTTGCATCATAGCTCATTTTCTGAGGCCCATTTCTGCTAAACAATTTCTAGGTAAGGAAACCAAAGCATCAGTCTGTAAGTCTGCTTAACCAAGATCATACAGCTGAAAATGGGGAAGCTGGGATCCCTGCTCATGAGCTCCACTCATCTCCTCTTGACTGCCTCTATCACATTATAATAGTGAATGTAAGGCAGAGCCCCCTGGTCCTTCTGTTAGAGCCCACTTGTTTCTTCCATCACAGTAAACCTTTTGAAACTGGGAATAGTGGTGGTTTTCTTTTCTTTTCTTTTTCTTTTTTTGTTTACTGGATTTTTTTCAATCCTTTATTCCTAACCCTAAGAATCATGATAACGTAATAACAGGCATTCACCATTTTGTTTGTGAGATTAACAAGAGTGCTTTCAATTGCCTTGGTTCTGTTTCAGTCTCCGTAGGTTTAGAAAGGGCAGTCCCCAGGCATCCAAAAATGACATACACTGTTCCAAAGTGTAACATCCATTTTCAACTTGCTTCTACTGTCTGATGTCTCTGTTCACTGCTTCCTGAATCTGGTCTTCAATGTGTTTTCATTCCATCCTTCTAGGGTTTTAGCTGTGAAATTTCATCCCAAGGGAATGGCAAACATCTTGTTGCACTTCAATCTTTTCTGATCAGTAAAGTTAAGTGCAAATTGATCCCACATATGTTTCCCAATGGGAAGAACAATGCTGTTTGTAAAGGCTGTGAGAACTTCTCTGGCTATTGATGTAGGTGTTGGAAATATCTTAAATTCCCCAGTGTTCTGCTAATATTGTATTAAGGTGAAGGTTACTGAATAGCAGGTTCTCTCATCTTTTCTTTTGATGTGTACCCAACCAATATGGAATCAGAACCTACTTTTTAATAACAAAGTTTATAAGTAATAAGTTATAACAGGATAATATAATGGCATACATAAAAAACATTGATTAAGAATGTGCATCTTTTGGGTATATGCCTAAGAGTGGAATTTTAGGTAGACCAATGCCCTTCCACAATAATGAGATTGACAACTACCTTATATGCCATCCTAGAGCCTTCATCTAGTAGCTGATGGAAGCAGAAACAGACACCCACAGCTAAACACTAGCCGAACTCTTGGAATCCAGTTGCAGAGAGGAAGGAGTGATGAGCAAAGGGTTCAAGGCCAGGCTGGAGAAACCCGCAGAAACTGATGACCTAAACAAGGGAAGCTCATGGACTCCAGTCTGATAGCTGGGAAACCAGCATAGGACTGACCCAGACTCCCTGAATGTAGGTGTTAGTTAGGAGAACTGGGCAGTCTATGGAGCCTCTAGTGATGGATTAGTATTTATCCCTAGTATACAAATGAATTTTAGGAGATCATCCCACATAGAAGGATACTTTCTCAGCCTAGACACATGGAGGAGGACCTAGGCCTTGCCCCTAATGATATGACAGACTTTGAAGACTCCCCATTGAAGGCCTCACCCTCCCTGGGGAGCAGAAAAGGGGTGGGCTGGGGTTTAGTGTGGAAACAGGGGAGGATGAGAGGTGAGAGAACTGGGATTGACATGTATAACAACTTTGTTTCAGATTTAAATTTAAAAAGGCAAAAAGAAACCACAAAACTTTGATTAGACACACAAAGGTCTGTTTCAGCTCCATGCTTCAAGATCTTATTGTGAGTTGCCCAAAGGAGAGATGACTTCTTAGATTACACAGTACTGTTTTCTTTCCATTTTTTAAATTTAACTAGCAGCCCATCATTAATGCCTAATATTGTAGCATTCCATCTATTAAAATATTTATATGAGGAGTATTTTTCAAATTCAAATTGGGAAATGTGTTTGTTGCCTGCTGGTTATTCAATATGGAGACAGAATGGGAGGCAACATGTTTAAGGTGCCCAGGACCAGATTTGTTAAACATGAAGACAAACTAAAGGTGGAGGAAAATTTCAGCTGAGTGATCTAATTGGTAGCAGTCTGAAAATTTCTACTCACTGCACCCTACTCATCTGCTATCACACCTGCTCCTAAGAAAGGCACAGGAACAAAGGAACATTTTTCATCATAAGTTAAAGGTAGTCAGAAAGTGTTTTTGCAGAACTGTTTATGTGGGATTGATTTTAATAACAGAGTTGGGTAGAGTCTGAAACTATGAGAGAGGTTTTTTTTTTAATATTATCTGTGAGAAAATCTACATACTTTCAAAAATAGGTAGTAGAATATATACACATATATACATACATACATACATATAGTGATCCAGGGGAAAACCCATAGTTTCATTTAATAAAGATGACTAAAGTCTTTATAAAGAGGATTGAAGTAACTGTTAGCTCTGATAAGTGCAGTTTCTGATTTGTAGGATATACTGGGCCTCTGAGCATGAATATTGTGTTCAGTTGAGGTAATGAGGAATAGCTTTTTCTCTCTAGTTACCAACATCACAGCTACAGCAGGCAGAATATGCAGACTCTGAGTGGAGGTGCTCACCAAGGCTTCATGTATTGGGAATTAGGAACCCTCTGTAAGTGTTTATAGTCTCTGTCCAATTTTGGAGATTAAAAGACAATTTTATGGAATCAGTTTTATAAAATTTATTGAGGTAGTTTCTCTTATGGAAATGCATTTAGCTCTTTTATTGTAGTTTGTTTCACAAAATATGCTAAGTCCAGGAAAGAAATAAAAATTTTTAAAAGTATTTTTTGTTCTTTAAAAATTAAAAAAGAAGAGAATTGATTTTTATAAAGAAATGTTTTTTTTAAGTGCAACCATGATCTATCACCAAATTTTCATTTTGGGAAGATGGTCCTCTGGAGTGCAGGTGGGTATTGTATAGAAGTTTCTCATACTCACCCATGAATATTTACTGCTGTCCTTCCTATAGGGAAATGTTATTATTAATGGTTGTAACAGTATGGTAAGTTTGACTTCAAAGATTTGTGGTGGTGGGATGTCTGTGCCATGTGCATATGGAGAGGCTGCCGTTTGGTTTGAAGCCACTGCTGAACTTTGCAGAGTATGTGACTGTTAGTAGCTTACTGTAGTCAGCTTGAGAAGTCTGCAGTCACTAATGCCCAATTCTTATTAATTCAACAGTAGTTCAAAAGACAAGAGAGAATGTCTATCTGGCAATTGCTCTTCTAAATTCAAAGTCCAGTTGTATATAGTAAAAGTTTGCCTGTTTTTATTTCTGCTTTTACTCACAAAACACTGCAAGATATTAACAAATATTCTTCGCTTTCCTCAAGTCTACATATTTTGTGCAGATTAGTATACATGTTCCATATAGACTTCACTGGAGCTGCTACATACATTAACATGTATGTGTGCATGTGTGTGTGTGTGTGTGCGCGCGCGTGCATGCATGTGTGTTCTTAATTTGTTTGAGATGTTCCTACTTGAAAATAAGGTGAATCTTTTATTTCTAATCCTTAAAATAGTAAGTACTGACCACGTTTTAATAATTTTATTCTGCTTTCCTACTCCTTGATTTATCTGTCAGGCAGTAAAGTGTGTTTTATGAAAGATAGCACAAGAAAAACCTATCAGTGGCTTTTTTTTCTTTGGTTGTCTAGCTCTCAAGGAAAGGCTTGAGACAAACCAGCAAGAGCCAATGGAAATTTCATTGGGCTTGCTGTCTCAAATAATAGCTCTTATTAATTGAGGGCCTGCTTATTCTAGAGTCTGCACTTTGGGCTTTATCATCACTGCTGATTAGCATCAGTAATTTCTTTCTGACACACCTCTATTGTTGCTCTCCTTGTCTCTAGTCTGCCAAAAAGCACATAACAATAAAGTTATCTTCGTAAGGGTTTAATGACATCATGGAAAGAATGAAAAAACTACTCAAGAGCCTAAGAAAGCCATTCATATCCTTAAAAAGATTTCAGATGACCTTATTCCATGCTGGTAAAAACAATTGTTTAAATGTATAAAAGTGCATTGAATGAAACTCATTATTGTCCCATATTGGTCCATCTGGCCATGAACTCTTCTTGATCTTTCTGTCTATAGAATCAAAATGAAAATGTCACCACATACGTCACCTAATAATAAACACTATCAATAATTCGAAGGGTGTAGTATTACATACCAACTTATATTGCGATTATGACAATTCAGTGTCTTTGAAGAGGTCTCCACACACCTACTACACAAATGTAAATGCTACATATACACATACCATACACAACACACATACACATATATACATGCAAAAAGCACATCTCTTATTAAACAGTATTTGTGTTTGACTTTTAAAATGATTGCTCTACCAGACTTTATACTCTATTTTCTAAGCTTATATGATTTTTACAAAAATGGAAGCTTTATGGTATCTATGTGAAATTTTGTATATATATATATATATATATATATAGTATATATATTTTTGTGTGTGTATACATAGCATATATACAATTACATGTGCATACACATATGTGTATATGTACACACACATACATATATATATGTATATATATATATGTATATATGTATTAGTGACTCTAGAGATTTAGTTTCATTAAAAAAAACCCTTTTACCTTGTTGAACCAATTTGTTGTGGAAATGAGAATACAAACACTAACCAAAACTGCATGGGAAATGAGATAAAGCCACAGCTCATTATTTGCAAAGCAACATTAATATATCATTTTCCTGTGGTCTTTTTGCCACATTTTACTACTTTCATATTCAATAAGAAAATTCAAGCCAATTTGAATCATCTTTTCCAATAATTATGTATATTTATTTCAGCCAATTGTCTATAAAAGTGTGATAGCAGGGGTTGTCACCACAGCCACCCAGAGTTACAAATACACAAGATCAATAAAATAAAATATTGACATAGCTAAAATCCATCTTTGATTTAGATTGAATACACTTCATGAAACAAGCATAAGTTTGCAAAGACTGTGAGGGAAACAATGTCTCTTCTGTAAAAGTGAAAACTTCTGTAATTAGTCTACATTATATGGATTAAATATACATACATGTATATTGTGTTTAAACATATTGTTAAAAATGTAAATGCACTTATAAATATTTGCACAGATATTAGGTTCTATTTATCATTTTTTTTACTTTACACAAGGAAATAACAAAGAAGTTAAAATAGGGCTCTTGAAAAATATTTTGATAAATTTTGGAACCAGAACTGAATGGGGAGGAGAATTTGTTGCTTTTTCACTGAGAAAATCTCTGCCTCTCACTAGATTGTAGGGATAGCTTCTGAAAAATGGATGTCAGAGCACAAAATAGCCTTTAGCTACGTAGGGTTAGAGACAGGATTACCACTCAGCTGCCCATAGTCTTATATGGTACCTGTCAGTACAGTCAGTCCCTTAGGAAGTTGTGATGCAATCATTTATATTCCTTGACTTCTACTTTCCTCTTGAATTTTAAATTTGTTTGAATCTCAGAAGTGAGACTACAACTTCTCAGATTATTCAGATTTCCTGCCCTTGAATATCCCTGTACTAATGTGGACTTTACAAACTATTTTGCTGTCATCTCATGTGAAACTCTTAGTAACAGTTTGCAAAATTTTGATGACACCTGAAGTTGGAGAAGTGATGAATCTTAAAGAGCCTTTGGAAATGCATAGTATACCGAGATCACTTGATTATGTTTCAAAGGTCTGATTCAGAGCTAGCATGGATACCTCAACTGCTAAGAACTCAACAGTCATTTGAAAATGGATTTTAGAACACTCTCTACCAATGAGCTGCCAGGTGACTTAGGCCCACATTCCTTCTTTTGTCTCAATGTTAATGTGTCCAAAAATGAAGATCATAGGAGATGTTACTTGACACACAATAAATGATTCATAAATGCCCACGATGTTTTTACTATCACAGATATCAACACACTATTTAATCCAATACCACATTTATGTGACAGTAGAACACAATTTTTCCCTCAGACATATATTAACATCTTAAAGTTCATACAACTAATTTCAAGTGCAATTTATAAAATGCCCTGTTAATTTTTTCAGATAATCTAATTCTGCTGCTTGACACAGAGAAGCAATTAGTGAAGAAAAATGATCTAAGATAATCTCTTCCTTTTGAAATTACAAAATACTATCTGTGTGATTACTTATGGTAATTTATAAAGCTGTATTACATAAAGCAGTTCAGTTAAGAAGTGACTTTTCAAGACAAGAATAATAGTAAAAATGCCAGTTCTGTATTACCAATTATCTTAGACCAAAGTTGGCACACTACAGACCATGACCAAATATGTTCCACAGTTTTATTAATAAACTTTTATTGGAAACAGCCATTCTTAGTCATTTATATGCTGCCTGTGATTCCTTTTGGGGTATCCCCAAACACTATAGCTCTCTAAAGGGAAAGTTATTGGTTGACTTTTACCTTTCTATTCCCTTCAAATTGCTCTGTTACTTTATTGCTACAACCTGCAAACTTGGGGCTAATAGCAATGGGTCCTGTTTCACCTGAGAGTAAGCAAAAGTTTCACTTTTCAAATATGAAAATTTTAAAAGACATACAGATTGCCTATTTACTATATGTGTTTAACAGACACAGAAAGCCATATTTCTTTGTATAGTTAATTCCAAAAGATATAGTTGTGTTTTTTTCATTGGCATTCAATTATAAATCCATTTATTATCAAATAAAATGAAGCAACATTTATAAAAGGTCTTTTTCCTTCCCCTATATTTCCCTTTGATTGTATAACAAGGTAAATGTTTTGTTTTAATATAACACAATGTATATTTAGTAATATGCTAGTAAGCAAAGGTGTGTACATAGTCTATGTGGGTACCGGTCCATTCTTTATTCTTAAAAATCAATTGTCATAGTCAACATTCTTTTTCCATTAAGGTGGAGGAATACTTCAAAATAAAGAAGGCATCCCAAGGACTATAGTTATAACACCCACTGATGGTATTGTCTTCTTATAATTGCTAGAAGAATTTGAATAAAGAAAAGAGAGATTACATTTGAAGACTAAAGGAAAATAGCTTGAGTGGAGATGTCTAAGTATTGGTAGAATTTTTGAGAAAACTGTAGAATTACTAAAGGAAAAGAAAAAAAATATGACCAAAGAGAAATGAACCAACAGGATACTCAGAGCAGTAGGGTCTAGAATGACAAAAACAGGGTGGGAACATGGTACCAGTCCAATGATCTGGTGAGGCAGCAAGGTCAGATACAGGCAAATGAGAGAGTCACACAAGGGCATGTGGAGGAGAAATTAACAAAATTAACATAAACACAATTAACAATAGTCAGATTTATGTGTCTTGCAAGTATATTCACCCACTGAATTATTTGTGGATTTACCCTCATTTTCCAAATTGCATTAAAAGAAATTTGTGTTTTCTTCTTGTTGCATGAATATTCTTTTCAAAACTAACAAGGAAGCATTTCTGAGTCTCACACTAGAGGTTTCCACTACATCTTATCAGCCTGGTGCGTTCTCTGTAAGACATTCTGCAAGAAATAGAGCTGAGAGCAATTGATTTTTCACGTGTGTGTGTGTGTGTGTGTGTGTGTGTGTGTGTGTGTGTGTGTTTTTCTTTATTATTGACTATTCAGTATCTTTAGTCTTATATCCTTTTCATGAATCTAGTACATTAACAATATGAGAAGAATTTTTTCCCAACTCATATTTTGCATGCCTGAATTGGGTTCATTGTAAGATTCTCATTGTCAAAAATGTATACAGACATACCTAAGGAGCATTCTCACAACTGAAGGCAAAGACGGCATACACTCTGGGTGCAGTGAGAGCTAAGCAGGATTATTTTTGCAAATTTTGATGTTTAAAATTTTTTTTTGCATTGAAGCTAGTGAGAAGGTTCAGTAGGTAAAGCACTGACCACAAACTGTTAAGACCATGAGTTCAAATCTCCAGAACATATTTAACAGCTGGGTACATTAGCATGTGTTTCTAATCCCAGTTACCCCTAACGTTGAGATGGACAGTGGAGACAATCCTTGGCAGGCAGGCTAGCCAGGCATACAAGAAGGAAGGCAAGATCAAACTCTTCAGGTTGTTCTCTGACATACACACAATTGTGCATATAGAAATGCATGCATGTCACATACATGTGTTATATACACAGCTATTAAAAACAAAACCGAATATCAACAACAATAAATAACTACTCTGAAACACCACTTATTTTCACTATATACTGGCTTCAATGCCTCATCCTAAGTAAGACAGGGGAAATTAAAATTGTTCAGTCTAACTTTAAATTTCCTCTAGCATTAAAATTAAACTCCTGCTAAAATAGCAAACCTTTGATGGCTGAAATTTAGAAAGCTTCATTAAGGAGAAAAAGGACAATCATGAAGAATATTCCTTTTGTTAATGAGACTCTAGGACATTCCCATTAAATCTGGAAGATATGAAAATCAAAACTCCAACTCCTGTGAACCAATGTTCTCATTCTTTCCACAATCTGTTTTTACAATGAATCAAATGAAGGATTGAAGTTTCATCAGAAAATAAGGATTTATTTAACTGTTCTAAAGTGTCACCCAACATCACTCTTAATCTATTTACTGTTTGAATGCAAACATTGCAACGTGTAGGGGTTACAACATGTTTGGATGGCTCTCAAAACGCCGAATGATATCATGTTCAGAAATGGAACATTTCAAATAATTCATAATAGAAATAAGTATGTCGTGGTTTGATTAAATAATCTATGATCAGCATGCTTCCTTGGGAAATTCAGAGGCATTTAAAATTATTACATGAGATGTGGGATAGGGACAACTACTAGTCAGTTAGAGCTTTGATGAGAGCAATTCCAAAGCCACATAGAAGACCTGTTTCTCCACATATTACGTTATTCCTGTGGAGTCTTGAAACAGTCCGGTGAGAAAATTCAAACACTGTTAAGGAAGTAACTGACTCCTTTACCTTGTTCTATGACTTCTCCATGTACTCTGTGGCTTGTGCACCCCACAAAACACACACAAAGTAAATGAATAAAATATAATAAAACAAGAGCTCATCCAGATGCTCTCCTTCCACTTTATCATACAACCATTTCCCTCGGCAGACAGCACAAACAAGAACCACTAAAGCTTACCAAATCACATGCTAACATGTGGAAGTTTGTCAAGACATTACTCAGTCAAGATTTTGTTAGTTAAGATTCAGTTCAGTTTCATTGTCCATAAGCCATCCCAATACTTTTTCTTAAAACGGGGTAAGGTATGAGCTAAGTATGAAATAACAAATTGTAAAATTCAGGAATAAGTTGTTTGGCCTTTCAACTGGAACCGTGATATATTTCAGCATTAACAATTATAAAGCACTTAATATAATTAGCTTTTAATTACCTCTCTGCATATCACATCCACATACAACGTTATTGCCAAATTGAAAAGGAAGAAAATAACTCAACTTTCATAAAATCTTTACCCTAGAGGAAACTGAGACAGTGGCAAGAGTTCTTAGGAAGTAATCTCTATTTCTTTTCCAGTGCAACATATATGCTTGTTCCATCTCTTAGAATCTGAAGGACATGGATTATCTATCAACCTCTCAATGCTAGCTGCCTGTGTTAATATAGTCTCTCTTTTCTGCCATCACTTCCTTTTGGTGATTTCTTTACACTGATGCTGGTACTATTTGTTTCTTAAATGATTCTTTGAGAGTATAGAATTCTCATGACCTCATAGCCTCCCATAACTACATTGATTGTTTTTTTTTTGTTGTTTTTGTTTTTGTTTTGTTTTGTTTTTGTTTTTGTTTTGCTCTCATCTGGAAGATTTATTGAGCTCCAAGTTGAATATGGTTCAACATTGTCTCCTGCAAAGTCCCAGCAATTTCCCACCAAGTGCTCTGACAGGAGGCAGATGTCACAGACTATTCCCTGGGATATGTGCTACTTATTTATTTTAGTACTCCAGAAGGTTCTTGGGAATAGCTGAAGAGACCAGTCCACAAAGAACCGGATCAAGAGATAGATGCCTGACAACTAGTCACTTTCCATATTGAGTTGAAATGATTTTAAACCCACAGGTTAAACTTATGCTCCCACTGATGACTACTCATCAGCCGATATAAACAGTCTGTCCTTTCCAGGGCTATCAGGAACATTTTACAATTATACAGTTGTGTGTATTTTCCCTGAAGCATGAATGTGTGGTCCATGGAGCAGCCTCATCAAACAGATACCCAGGCTCTGATGAACATGCTCCCACGAACATTGTCAGGAGATATTTATGTACCATATGTAGCATCCCACCAGCTTGTTGGGAAGGGACTGACAGCTGCTGCCTTTCTAGAGTACTTCATAGGTAGCAGTGTGACACTTCACATCCATTGCTGTGACCTTGCGCCACAGTTTCAGATTCTCATCTGAATATTTTAGTAGCAACAAAAAGAACAGCAAACATTTTGTAGATAAGTGTACTTTGCCTATTCAAACAACACTCCTGCTACTGCAACTGAAATGTACATTTAGAGACACGTTTCTTGCCTGTATTTTGTATTTCTGGAAACTATTCACAGTTAAGAAAAGCTGAATTTTGGTCATGGCACTTCTTAAGTTTAAAAATGCATTGATTCTGCACACCATCTATTTATTGGAATATGTGGTAGCAAGTCAACATGCAAAATGTCACAAACTGGAGTGGATCAGATTTGTGTGTGTGTGTGTGTGTGTGTGTGTGTGTGTCTAAATGAAGAACATCAAGCTGTGAGGGAGGATCTGGGAAGGTTGAGAAGGAAGTAGATGTGTAAATGTGACCAAAATACATTGTATTAAATTCTCAAAACTTAAAAAATATTTTAAAAGATGCCAAATTATTTACTATTTTTCAGAAGAAACCTTTTCAAGTAAACAATATACACTGAAAATAATCTTCCCATCATATTATAACGCTGAATTTTTCAAAGCAAAGGATCTCTTTTGTGTTTGAGGTTGGAATTTCATCTGTTTTCTGAAATTTTTATATTTTCTTCAAGCTCATATTAAATAATAATAAAATTTAGTTCCCCATTATAACAGTACCAGTAATTATTCTGAGAAAACTTGGTTAAAATATCAAAGTATACCTGCTTAAATCTAAACTTCTGGGTTGTTATTCATTGAGAGTAAGATAGATGGATCATTTTTAGTGCTGTCACTTTATATACTTTATGTTACATAATACATGCTAATAACTATAATAAACAAAGTTATATATTTCTAAATTATAGTTTATTAACTATCTGGTTTATTACAAATGTATTAGCAAGACATTTTTCACAACCATTTTTATAAAATGCTTTTATTTTCAGCAAAATTGAAAGGTGTTTTGATAAGTACATACATAACAATATCCCATAATATATTTTCAAATCACAAACTCAGAAAAAGTTAGAACTATTGCTACTTAATGCATTTTTCAAATGATACATGCATGCACATTTGCTGTTGGATACACAAAGAGAAAGTGACATGTGTAGATAGACACATGGAGAGAAAAATATAGATAGGTAGATAGGTATGTATATAAAGATATCACTATGCAGATATAGCTTTGTATAAATGCACATAGATATATGGATACACAGAAAGATAAGATAGAGATATATAGGCATAAATAGATATTGATATGTAGATAAAAACATGATGATTTGCATCAGGTTTTCCTTTTTGCTTCAGCAGTATTAATATTCTTAAAGAATTTTCAGTCAAATCTTTGTAATTTGATGAGTTTCAACCTCAATATTCCAAAATCACTGCAGTCAATAGGGTGGCTCCGTGGAGGGGTCATCACAAGCTCATTAGATCAAGAACAAAAATGAGAATTTTAATCAGATGCTATAGGTCATCTTTCACATGATTGTGAGTTTGGGTTGAAACCCATCAGGTCTGCTGATTATTTGGTGGCATCTGCTGCATTCAAATCACCATCTACAGAAGTGGCAGTGGATGCTAACTACCCCTGCACTTTGTAAGTTAATGTATATTTTAATGAAATGAACAGTGAGATTCCTGACAGGCATCAGCAAATTTGAAATGGAGTCTTCCCAATTTCTCATCCAGTCTGGAGGTAATGAGACTTGTTCCATAAAGTGTTGAAATTTATGCCATAAATTATCTCCAAAAGAAGGGTGCCTCACGAGGCAACGCTTCCCTTTTGTCAGGATTAGATTTTTAAATACTTGTTCGAACAGGTTGCTTTATAAAAGGGAGCTGAGCTGTATTTTCATTGATGACTGTTGCTCATAACCAAATAAATGAAACAACCCTCAGTGCATGAAGCTTGGTATCAATTGGTCAGAAAGAAAATCAATCATTTAGGAATTGCAACAAAAGTTGGCCTCTAGAATCTATCCCCGCATCCATTCATCAGCTTTTAACAGGATTCTCAAAGACCTTTCAAGGAATCAAGTTTCTGTTTCTCAGAATACTCAGGAGGTGTTCTTTTCCTTTTTTAGAAAAGAAAAAGTATGTTTTAAACCAGGACTTTTCGTTAAGAATCATATTTTACAATATACTAAAATCACTGTGGTAAGTAAGCACCATTCATTTTGGCACATATTACAGATAAGACTTGCTTTTTCTCAGGGCTTTTAGTAATTCCACTGCATATTCTCATGCCTTAAATTTAGTTAGCAAAGTATTTTCTAATGCAATAAAAGTCTATGATCATCTACTACTAGATAAGTTAGTCAATGGATGCTTGTAGATCTACTAACCTGTGATCTGCACAATGAATGTTATGAACTTAAAATTACCTTTACAGAATGAGTTTATGTTCACCGACATAATATTGGAACCCTAAGAGTTATTTCATGACTCATAGTCAGGAGTCTGTCTCTTCAAAGTGTGCTTTATAATATTTAAATAAAATACCAACATCCCATTGAGTGAAAATCCTTTCTGCACATGATGAGCACAGATAAAGCTGCTAGAGGTATGCCTCAGCAGATAAGAAAACACGGATTCTGCATAGGTGGTTGTAGATTTTGTTAAATATTTATCGTCATGCTAAGACATCTTCTAGGTGCTGAGAATTCAGGACTGAACAATGTATTATAAGCAGCTTAAAACCTATGAAAGCAATAGGCAAGAACAAATGAAGAATAAAAAAAACAGCAAAATAATTTCAGGAACTAAAGGTGGCTTTTCAACAGACAACACAGGTAACAGAAAATATGCTTCTTGTAACTTTCAGAATGGAATTTGTATGACAAGCCTTATTGACAGTGATTATTTCTTCCTAGATAGTTGAAACAATGACACTAATAGACATCCAGACTCCTGACGACTTGATTGTCATATATATCTCATGTCCAGGCTTTCCTCAGATGTGGGAAAATGTGGCTCAGGCATTCAGACTGTAAAACAATTGTGCATTTCTATAAACATGTGGATAGTTCTAACTAGCCAGTACGCAAAACCATATTATTGTAATCTTACCTTGACCTTCAGTGATGACAACATTAGTTCCCACACTCTTATAAAGAAAATATTTGACAATTTTCTAAGTTATTTTGTTATTCCAGTATCTTAAATTTCTGGCTCCCAGGCTACTTTCCCAATTTAAAATGTCATGAGTGTTCATGACACTCTTCCTGGGATTCCAATCCATCCCTCCTGTTCTCCAAACAATTTCAGATCATAGTAACGTTGCAGTTCAATTTTTGCTACAAGGTCTTGGCAGCTAAACATTTTAAACCAGATGTAGTTTCTCATGTTTCAGTTTCTGCTACTAAGAAAGAAAATACACCTTCCAGTTACCTAAGTCAACACTTAAGTTATTGATTTCTTTATCCAATTATACTTATCTAATATGTGCACATTCTCAAGTACGAGTTTATGAACAAGAGAAATTTGTAATCTAGGGCCAACTTGGACCGCATTATTCACAGATGCAATGTATTTGATGACAGTGGGAATTACAGGTGAGTTGTATAGTCCTCCTTACAATTCCACATTAGCCATTCCAAACCACTAAGGTAGAGATGTCATAGATTTATAAGACACATATAGCACTAATATCACATAACATGTGCATTAACAAATAAATATTATCTTAATCCTAATTGCAAGAATGTTTTATGAAAGTGTAGCAAGTATTTTGTTATTTTTTAAATATTGCTTAGCAGTGAAGCATTTTCGGAGATTTCCTTGAAGAATAAAATTTTTAGGATGGTATCACTTTATCATCTGCCTTCCCAAATACCTAGCTGACAAAAATAACCCCACATGTTCTTATTTCTAAAAATATAGAAAAACTAGTAGGAATACTTTACCATCTACTTATTTCAGTATTCTCTGTTCCCCCAAAGGCAGTTTGATTTCTTAATCTTTGATTTTATGGGAACATTTTTAGGTTTAATCTGTAGTTTTCAGGTTGAAGGATCCAATAAAAGGAAATTTGTAGCCAGCTCGGTGCCTAAGACTGGAAGTTTTATCAGAAATACCAAACCTTGCAGTTTTACACAGAAGGTGGGAGGGATTTTAAAAATCTGAACTTAACACCAGAGTAGCTGATTGGTTGCTTCTACTAACTTATCATTGTCTAAAAAGTATCTGTGAAAAAATGCAAAGAAAGGCAAAGGCCAAAGAAACATCAGATTGCAAGAGAATAGCAATGTCTAACAGAGCCAGTAAGGCTTGGCAAGATGGGTCAGGAAGGAGCCTTTTTGATTTCCTCTATTGAGAATTTTGTCTTCAGTTATGTACCTCATTTTTTAATAGGGTTATTTGGTGTTTTGGTGACTACTTTCTTTACTTGGAGGCAGGAGGGAGGGCCTGGTCCCTACTCCAAATGACTTGACAGATTTAGATGACCTCTCCAGGAAGGAATCACCCTACATGTTAAGTGTGGGGACATGGGATGGGAGGGTGGTCAGGGGCATGGGACTGTGGAGAAGAGGAAGGGAGGGATGGATAGGGAACTGGGATCAATATGTAAAAAAATAAATAAATAAATAAATAAATAAATAAATAAAATGGAAAAAAAGAATGATAACTTGAAAGAATAAATATAACATGACTATGAGAGATTTATGGCTGGGAATGGATTGCTGTAGAATGTATATAAGCCAGGTTCAAGCATGAGTAGGAGGTACTGAGAATTAAGAAGATAATTTTGTATTTTGAATTTGTTTTATTTATTACTAAATACTTTTTCAAAGTTTACAATATATTTTCAACACCAATCCTTGAAGTCTCAGCTTTTTCTAAGAGTACTTCTTAGAATTCCAAGGTAGATCTCTGCACACAACATCCACCATTAATTGGTTTCAGTCTTTGTCTATCAATTCCTCTATAAGACACCACCAAGCATAATTATAGTCTTCAAACTTGAATATGCCACAATATCCCAAAATAAAAACCATATGACCAGATAAATGTCCTTCCTAAATATTGCAACTCATAGTCTCACTGATAAATTACATAATAATTTTCTAAATGCAAGTATTAGTAAACCTCTCAAGAAGTACATAGCCTCCATAAGCTGATTTTTCCAATGAAAGGGGTTACTCCTCTGGACATGGTGTATGCAGACAAGTATGACAATCATGTGATATCCGCTACTCAGATGAGGGCATGAAGAATAGTGTTGCCTGTTGTCAAACAACAAGATGGAATTCAATCACACTCTTCCCTTCAAATCTCTTCCTTTTGCTTATCTATAGGATCCAGAAAAACTATTAAACTTGTGTCATCCTGTTCAATCATCTAGAATATGAGAATAAAATGAATTTTCCTTTCTTGGATTAGGGAAGAAATAAGAAAATTGGTAATATGCTATTTCTTAGTGCAGTAATAATTAACGAAGTTCAAGCTCATGACAAAGTATGGGATATTGTAGTAGATTGTTATACAATGCTTAAACATAACTGGCAGGGAGTTTATGTGCTATCGTGGATAAACTGATCTATCACATTTAAACTGAACAACATTTTACCACAGTTCCTATTAACTCTTATCCAAAAACTAAGACAATTAGAGTGGGCTATAATTCTTAAAGCTCAAAATGGAGATTAAGTGAACTTTTAAAATAATCAATGTACTGGTTTCTATCTCACTCAAACTACTTGAGACAGGGAACATTGGTTACCCAAATTGCTTGAGTAATTCCTTCTAAAACAACCACAAATGGATCATAATTTTCAACAGTAACCACAGAGAAGGAAAAGAGGGCCTCATTAGATCACTTTTTAGGTGTAGAATCATACTTGAGGTAGAAGTTCCTGGCAACAAATAGCTTGGTTGGAAAAGTATGGAAAGTGTATGACTTCTAAGAGTGCCAACCTTTCATCCTAGGGATCTAAACCTAAGATTCTTGAGGTATGGAGCTTGAATCTATATAGGATGAAAGGGTCACTGACGTTTTCTAAAAGGGAAACTGAAAATCCACTCATTCTTGGTTGGTAAGTACTGTAAAGATGAAAATTTTTTTAGCTTTATATTATCTTAATTATTTTCCTGTTTTCATTCTAGAGCCTTCGACTCTTACTTAAATGGCAGCTTTTTATGTCAATTGATTTCAGTCCACCTCTCAAAGCAGGCAGGCAAGGATAAGGTAGTCAGAAATTACTTCAGAAGGCTAAATCTGGATGTTTGGACCCAAAATGAAATTTTCTGTAACATCCACTGAAAGGGTCCCATTTAAGCTGAAGTTGCCCTGAACAAGCATTCATAGGAAGGGTCAAGATAAGTAATTAACATTTTCTTATTTCCTAGCTACCCACCTCTCTTAGAAAGCAAAAATTACCAATGTCAAAATTGGTTTCATAGTTTCTAATATCACCTTCTTTCCCAGAGGAAGGTAAAGCATCTAGTGCATCTAGAAACCAAATGACCAACTGGCAGGTTTGCTGTCCAAACACTTTTCTGCAAAGTAAGTCAGTGGTGTAGAACAAGTCATTATTCCCAGAGACCTGAGCTGTGCTTCATCTTGGCTTGGTTATACATGTTGCCTACCTTTGTGGGCAGAATGATCATAGATGCGGTGAATGGGATTAAAGTCAATGTAAACACTAATGTCTTGTCTTCTGACAGCATATGAATGTGCAAACATTAAGTTATAGGAGAAAAGGGGCTAATTTGAGATTTGTTCCTAGCCCTCTCCATGTGAATGGTGTCGCTGTGAGCCCAGCAATGAAGTTCACTGTGTTGTAGCAGACTGCGCAGTTCCTGAGTGTGTCAACCCAATCTATGAACCAGAACAATGTTGTCCTGTCTGCAAAAATGGTAAGAATGCCCTGCGTTAGCTTTCAAGAAGGGGTTAGGACAAGACACCAGTGTTTCACACCTGATGCCATTTAGTGCAAGAGCCCTCTAAGATCTACCTCTGGCTTTTCAATATGGGCAGCACTGGCATGTATGTTTTTCTGAAGCCTGAAAGTGAAATGTACTAAGGATGGGTGAATTGAGTAGCTTCTTATCTGGGGAATTAGAGCTCTTGCAAGGTGGCTTTGTTGTGACCCCTATTACTATTTATAAAGAGATATTGGAGAGAACACAGTCCCATATTTTCTTTGTAGTGATTGCATTTCTCTCTATTTTGGAGGCTATGAAGCAGTTCTCCAAATTCCATGGTGTATAGTGCATCCTAACACAGAGATTGGAACAAATAATCTGGCAGTTTGGATTGAACATAAATAAGATTTCAAGTTTAAAGTTGTCCACAGAATATAAATTCAATTATAAGTGTACTTAAGCTTAAGCAAGATAGACTGAGACTGACGTGTGTGCAGGGGCGGTAGGGTAGGTTTCATTAGAGAAGAGACCTGTCCTTACAGAAATTGCTATAGATGAGGAAGTAACATGCATGTAAGATTATGGGTTGATTTCTTTCCCCTTGTAAACTGGAATAGTTGAGAAAAATATGTATTTTAGTCATCTGAAATCACCATAGTGCCCTAAAGAAGATGTTGCAAAGCAATGATTCCCTCAGGACACTATCAGCAAGGATCATACAATCACACTCTTCTTAATGGCCATGCTCTGTCAAAGGAGAGAAAATACTTCACTAGCTAACAGTCCACAATGTCCCATTGGCATTCACATGTGCTTGGGTTAGAGGGTGGTTGTAGCCCTTGTCATCAGTCACTATAATGGTGAATTGATGTGCTCTTTGATGAGGTATAAATAGCCATTTCTTAGGATACATATATATATATATATATATATATATATGTGTGTGTGTGTGTGTGTGTATACATATATATTATGTATATTATGTATATATTTCTATATATTTGTGTGTATGTGTATGTACCACACATATCTATGTAGTTTAAATTTGTTATCTCATGTAGCAATCTTTTCCTTGACAGATGGATAATTAGTTTTAAAATAGCATCAAGATATTTAAAGATGAAACAAAAGTGACTCCTATTGTTTTCAAAACAAATTTTGTGGTTTGGTATCTTCC
Source organism: Cricetiscus sungorus (assembly GCA_030556225.1). Lineage (NCBI taxonomy): Eukaryota > Metazoa > Chordata > Mammalia > Rodentia > Cricetidae > Cricetiscus > Cricetiscus sungorus. The sequence goes on along the minus strand of JANBXA010000328.1, from coordinate 35,062,595 downwards.
CAAAGCCCTAATAATGACCCTTTCTGATTTTTTTCTGGGCATAGACATTACTATTTCTTATCTTATAAGTCCATTACATTAAGTTATTAAATAGCTCATTTGGCTTCTCTTTTTCTTCTTATCTAGCTGACTTATGGTGGCTACCTCTGACTTAGGAGCTGGAAATAAATATTCCCCAAAAGTTCTAACATGTATTATATATGCAAAGATACACAATTTAAAACTTCATATTTCTAAAAAGGCTTAAAGAAACTGAAAAAGATACAAGAAAGAACAGTAAGAAGATTTAATGGTTGAAAAATAGGACCTGGGAGAATAGACTGAAGGAGTTAGCATAATTTGTCCAGAAGAGAAGGCTCAGGGGAGAAGTAACTGTCATGAAGTGTATGAATGGTTAGTCTAAAGTAGAAGAGGACTTGTTATTTTTCATTTTCTCCAAGGATAAAAAGAAGAAAAGCTCAGCTACCCAATCAATCTTTAAAAATGGATTGACAAGTCTTTAGCTGGAGACTTTTTATTGGTGGTGGTAGGGGAGGTGTTGGAAGTAACCATCAAAGCAGGTCCTTGAGAATATTGCCTTCCCTGGGTGGCCCTTGTTAACTTTACTCAGAGTAAGTGCTTACAGTTAAAAACTTGTCCGTACACAGTCAGTGGAATTTAGAGAATCATGTCCATGTGTTTGGGATGCATTATTAAAGCACGTATCTAATAAATCACTCCAAATACCCAACACAAGCCTACAACATATCTAGACTTCATGTCTAGTCAAATGTTAAGACAGCCACTTCAAAGTAGCCATATTTTATATGTCATTACTCAAGATTAGCTGGCATTTATCATACATTAAAAATTTGTTTTCAAATAAAATTCTTTGTGCATATGTTATGAAGGACCTTTGAGTCAACTATTTGTATAAGCTATGAGTTCACACTAAGTGCACAGTGTGTTAAGTTTTCCGATGCTGTGTCCACAACACTGTTACACAAAGACCACTTCTGCTTCATCTTGCTACTTCCAACAAGTTAATATTTTTTTAGAATAATAAGTGGACTGACTTATTATTCTAACTGCTGCAATAACATACTATTAAGTGACACTTTTATTAATGACATTTAGTCATTAATTTGACAATTGTTCTCAAAACATGAGGTATGATCACTGCCAAAGGACATTGATCAAAAGGATTAGAAACCTCTAGACCTTTATTTTATTAATGAAAGCGACTGAGCCCACACTTGAGTTGCTGATGATTTTTCTAAGCACAGTTAAGAAAATAGATGCAAAAGATACAGATGTGGGAGAAGTGGCAGGAAAATAAATATGACAGAATGTAAGTGGGAGTGTTTTTAAAATTCCAGCATATTGTAAGCTGACCTTATTATATTAGATTATGTATGTGTCCATTATAGTGAAACTATTGTATGAAAGTATGTCTACTATCTCCTTGGATTAAAGTAAAGGCACAAGTTAAAAATACACACTATAGATTTCAAGTAGAGGCAAATGTAAATTGTAATTTACATGTGGTCTTTTGACATTTTGTACATTTTATTCAATGTTTATAAATGTTTATAAATGTTGATGACTTTGGCAGACATTTTTGTTTGTTTACATAAACACTGATTGTCTTGGTTGTCAAGTCCTCCCCCTTTTGTGTAACAAGATTGATTTTTCTGGCTTCCAGAGCTAGAACTTGCCCAAAGCAAGATGCATTAAAGATAGAAACTAAATGTTTAAATTGATAGAATCTATCATATTTAACTTTAAGATTTAGTGTCAGGGAATATAAAAGTCCTTTCTTTGAGTTTATTCATTAGCTGAAAAAGCAAAAAATAAAAAAAAGAGACAATATATTGGTAATTGCAGTCACCACAAACAGTCACCAATGAGAACTATAACAATAATTACAGAAGTGAATGATCTTAATTTTATAAACGGTAATTAATTTCTTCCCTAGTTAACAATGATACTCTTTCCTTTTTGTTAATATAATTGCAGCTATCAATTTGGTAGCATGACACTCCAAAACTTTTCTCTAATTATGTTAAAAATGAAGGAGAATTTTAAGTTTCTTCATCTTGATGATTACCTCAAGCAAGACACAAATACATGCAAGTTATAAAATAACTTCATTCTTTTCAGTTTGGGTCAGCACTAAAAAACTGTGGGTGTAATCAGAGTAAGCAAACATTAGGGAACGATATGACTGGCCAAGCAAGGTATATATAATAATCATATTAGAGGAAAGAGAAATGTAAATATTTTGCTTGGGATGTAGGCTTGGGAATCCACCATTTCTTAAACAGTTGCTTCTCTTTCCTCTGCAGATGTGAAAGGGCCGGTGCCCCCAAAAGTCCTTTTGAAAAAAAAGAACATTCTCAAACTCTGCCACTTTACATAATATTATATTATTTTGACTTATCTCTTAGCCACAGGCTTTTCCATGTTAATTATTCAATATTCTTTTCAGGGGTATTTACTTATTTGTTCTAATAATATGCAAAATAAATTAGTATAGTATTTATGTTTCATTTTAGGATGTGATATAAATAATAGCTGGAAACATATATAAATATATACATATAAATATGTATATATATGTAGAGAGAGAGAGAGATAGTTGGTAACCAATAATGTATATTTTTAATGTCAACTAACATTCATTGCAATTTCTTTTTCTTAGCCATTCATGCAACTTTTGAGTTTCCATTCATCTTTATGCTTTTTTTGTGTAAGTCATCAGAAACCATGATTATAGATGCCAAACATATGGCTTTAAAAACAAAGTGTGTGTGCAATTATTAAATAGTGGATAACTAAAGCACCACAAACACAAGTTCATTTTTATGCTTTGTTTTTGTTGGAATTTAGACAGTCATTACTTATGCCTCTAAAGAGCAAGTTACCTCATGAAATCTGGGAGAGTCAGCACCCTCCCCTAACCCTCCATTACATATCAAATGAGTGGTTCCATTTATCTCCTAAATAAAATAAAGTTACCACAAGCCCTACTCAAATAGATAACTCCACACTCCTTACTCTCTTCTAGTTTAATGGTCATGAAAGTCAGGCAAGTAGTAGGTGCATTAGAGTGGCAGGTTATATATAAGCAGGAGATTAATATTCTTTATAGTATCTACCATATTCTAAGGATTACCATGAATAATTGCTAATAACTCTAATATATACACAGAGTTTCTTAAAATAAGTAAGAAAGAAATAAAAATCAATTCCATTAGGTAAGAAATGAGCAAATAATTTATAAAGAAATTGTCAGAAGAAAGTCTTGTCTAATAAATTGGGAAATAAACTTAACCAAAAGAACAGAAATTATAGGAACAAGATACCAATTTTGTATTGATAATATTGTAATGTTGTCAATACTTTTTATTGACAAAAAACAGCAGAAAAAGAGTTGAGAAATGTTGGACAACTTTTAAGAAAGCATTGTCTATGAAAATTCCCATGTTACTTAAAGTTGACTATTGAACAATATGCACATTGCTCCACATTCATGCACTGAATTTTCACTGCATTTTTTTTTGAGTGAGAAGATGGCACAAAACCTTCTCGCTTTCAGTGGGGTGATGAAACATCACAGCCTTTAAAAATATACTACTGATATCTCCCTGTGCCACGTTAAATAATGGAATGCATACTATATCTATTACATTTCTTATGTGATGTATCTCATTTGAAATGAGATATGTATACTATGTATATAAATATGCATTAAACTGGATGGGAACAGAAAATAAACACCTAATATTAATTATATAGTGGAAAGGCTATGTTGAGAGCTAGAGAGATGGCTCAGTTGGTAAGTGCTTTCCATACAAGCCTGAAGGCCTGGTGAGGGATCTGCAGTACCCATGCAAGAAGTGGGGTACAGCATTATAGATCTGAAATCCAGGCATTAAAAAGTTGATGACAATCAGGTCCCTAGATCTCAATGCCCAGCAAGTCTAACTCACCATTAATCAGATTTGAGCATAAGTAAATACTTTTATTCTATCTGTACATGGCATGAGAAAAGCTCTAGAAAAATAAACACAAACTTTTACACTATAATTGAGTGACTAGAGATGTGAAAGCATGGGACTTTGGCTTTAATTCAATAATGTTCCTTATTGAGTTAGTGTTTTATATTATACCTAATGTACTTTCACATTTTAAAACTTTCATCATACCTTTAAGAAAAAGTCAATGTAAATGCCATTTAACTTTTTCAGAGAAGATGCAAGAAAAAGATGTCCCCTTTTTGTAATAGAGCATGATACTGATGAAAGTAACACAAAGATTTCAAACTAAAAAATAAGAGCAACTATATTTATGATTCTAAATGATAAATTTTAAATAAAATACAATTAACTTTTAATTGAGTATCTTTAACTCATAAATTTTATAGGTAAGTATGCTTTACAAGCTATATAAAGTGATAAGAAGTAATATTCTTCAATGAATAACATGACATTTCTGCAAAATATACAACAACTATATTATAACTATTGAGTAAAGTTAAAGAATCTCACATGATTTCATGTCAAGTGTTAACCATACCTTAATTTTTATTTAGATTCATGGGACATTGTTGTCTTCAGAGATTTGTGGAAGGAGATTTTGTACTTTCTTAGCAAACAAACTAGCACCCTGTTAAAATCTATGCATTCTGACCAAGTAAGGCTTATGGAAGATTTGGGAGTAGTTAACATTTGAACTCTATTCTTATAATTTCTCTTGTTTCTAGATTTGAGAAAATATTCTGTTACTATTTCTATGTACATTCTAAGACATTATATAAAAGTCAGCAAGTCTAATGGCAGCCCCATTAAGTGCTGCATGTCTGCAGTCCAAGCTCCCAGGAAATTAGGAAATGTAAGTTTCCTAACTTATGAACTTAAAGCCAGTCTGGAATATTCTGCAAGACCATGTCTCCACTCTCCACACTCACACCACCATCATCACACAGTCACACGCATACCACCACCACACAGCCACAGTCATAACACTACCACCACCACTAAAAAAAGGACCAAACATCTTGATAGTGTAAATGGACAGTTTTCATATGGTAAGATTCACCGACCTCATCCAAAAGGAACAGTATGATATTTGATAGGTAAACAATAATGACATTCCTGTAAAAAAAAATCACTTGGAAGTTGATATCACTTTTATTTAACATCTTAGATAGATGATAGATATGTGGTAATAGATGATAGGTGACAGATTAACAGACAGATGATTGATGAATAAGGAAAATATAGATAGGTAATAAAGACATAGACATAGATAGATAATAGGTAGGTAGATATTTGCAGATAGATGAGAGACGGCTCACATATGATAAGAACCAGTTCACATAACCAGAAAAGAGAGAACTTGGAGAAAAAAATTAGGAACAGGTAGTACTCTACTCATAGTCAAAAGATGCAATTATATATTTGGAAACATAAGAAAATTAAATATTAAACATATTGGAACTGAGTAAACTGGCAAGGTACAAAAGAAATGTACAGGTTTATATATATGTGTATATATGCATACAATATAATAAAATATATATCATTAAAATAAAACTAGCATTGATGCCCAATGAAAAGATACCAACAGGATATAATAAAAAATCACTTAACTATAAAAGACTTAACTATGAAAGAAAATTCCGTACATGATTAAATCATATCTGAAATACTGGAGAGATGGTCCATAGGAAAATAAATGTGTTAGAATAACTGGATAGTTATCTAAAAAATACTTTTAAACTTATAGCCTATAATTCAGGACAAATTTCATCAGATTAAGCATAATTTTCTTTTTATGTCTTATGTGTGTTTGTGTGTGTACGTGTGTGTATGCATATGTTGTCATGTGCATGGTACATGTATATGGATGTACATGTGTGTGGATGCTCAAGGTTGATGTTATTGTCCATAGACCTGCCACTTTATTCATTGAAGAAGGGGATCTCAGTCAAGCCCCAAGCTTAAAGATATGTTTAGCCTCTCTGGATAGTTTGATCTGGGTATGCCCTGCCTCCACCTTCCACATGTGGAATTACAGGCAGTGGACTTAACCACTAAACACTTACATGACTTTCCACAGATCCAAACTTTATGTCTCTGTGTCCCCAGTCAGTAAATATAAATAATTTTCTTAAAATAAAACCATGGTAAATTGATTTATAATCTTGAAACGACAGGACAAAAATCTCTACATTGTGTAAAAGCACAAAAACTATTTTATACATATTTAAAGATTGAACAAAATCTTAATATTATTAGGGTCCATAAATATTATTAGAAATCCATAAAGGAAAAACCCAATGTCTCTATTTTTTAAATTGATGAATAATTAAAGACATGTTCCAGAGAAAATAAAACAAAAAACTCTCCCATCAATATATGACTAGTTCAAATATACATATAAGAACAAAGATGAAATATTTTAGTTGATTTAAGTTTTCACTCTAGTATAATACCGAGAGTTTGATACTCTACTTCGTTGGGTGAAATAGGCATTATTCAACAGTGTTGATGGCTATAGAAAGAAACTTGCTAATATATACAAAATTCAAGCACATATACCTATTACCTTAGGAATTCCATGTATGTGAAATAACAAATGAACAATTTTGTTCATATTTAGAGTTTCTAATTATGAGAAATCATCAGAAAACATTTATAAATAACTAAATTTAAGTTCTATTTTTAAATCCAACAATAGATATTAGACTACATTTTAGATCAAAAGAATAAACAATATGAAGATAATTAATGATATCTTAGGGTAAAATTTTAATTAAAGTCACAGCAGTTTACCAGGTGCTATAAAATATATATAATATAACAAAGCCAGAAAAATGACTTAGCTGATAAAGATACTTCCTGCCAAGTTTGCTAACCTGAGTTTAATTCCCAAGAACCAGATTGTTAAGGGAAAGAACAACCTCTGACTCCACACACACACACACCATGGTGCACACACATCCACATCCACATATGAATGCATACAACACACACACACACACACACACACAGAGTGAGTTCACAAATAAATAGTAATTAAAATATCAAAAGACTCACCAGGTTAAAATGACTGAAAAGTTGTGTCTAATTCTCTCATTATAAAAAATACCAAATTTTGTATGTGATATAATATTTTTATAAATTGACAAAATATTTGGATTGTTGTTGTTGTTTTTGTTTTTGTTTTGGAGACAGGCCCTGCACATGTAGCCAAGGCTGACCTTAAATTTGTTATCCTCTGTTTCTGCCTTCCAAATGCTAGATAACAAGTATATACTACTGACTGTGTCTAATCAATGGAAATAGAGAATTCATTTAGTAGCAGCTTACAAAGTATAAAATAATAATGCATAAAACTATGATTTTAACCTTTCAAACATGATATCTGAATTTAAATAAAGAAATATAAAGTAAATAGAATATAGAAACATTACCTAGGTATATCAATTAATTTTCTTATTGCTGTAGCCAATTATTTGACAAAAGTAACTTATGGGAAGGCATGCTGATTTCAGTTCATGTAGTAAAAAGAGAATATAATTCATGATTGTGGCAAAAGCTGAGAGACGGGGTAGCGCTGGTTACATTGCAGGGACAGATGGATCTGTAGACCCTGCCCATATGACAGTGCTACACACATGCAGAGAGGGCCTTCCCATTCTAAATTAAGACTCTCTGAAGATACCTGTACAAATACACTAAGTAGTGTCCCTCCTTGGTTATTCTGAATCTTGTCAGCTTGATGATCATTTCAGAAAGGTCTCAAAATTTAATATATAATATTATATAATTATATATATTTGCATATATATATATATATGTATATATATATTACAAGTATTTGGAAGAAAAAGGTGTGGTTATCTAAATGTAGTAATTACTTTTAAAATAAAATTACACCCCTACATAATCTATTATATAAAGATAAATTTTAATTGAATTAAAAGTCTGAATTTAAAAAAGAAAAATAATAAAAGAATTTTAAAATAACTGTATGTCCACTTTAAAAAAGAATGAAAGTCTTCCGAATTATATATGCAGGTGAAGAGTTGTGCATAGGAAAAGTACATGTGTCGATCAAATAGTATATAGTTCTCTTAATGTTACTGGATTCATTAGTTTGGGAAAGGATAAATGTGGCAAGGTATCACATACAGCTGACCAGATCAAAAGGTATTTCCTCTTTGAAAGACAATGGCAGTATATGGCTCTTTTTATCTAGCAGTGACCTTCCAGAACTTGATAAGAAACGGTCAAGTAAGAATATAGAAGTGTCTTGTTGTGAAGCTGTTTCATGACATGACTCGGGTTCTAAATATTTAAGAATGGCAATCATTTGCCATTACTGAGGGACTCTGAGTCCTACCTCAAGGATAATTGTGCATCCATATTTATTGCTGCACCACTCACTCACGACACCAAAAATGAACCAGCCTATGTGATGAATTGATAAGAAAAATGTGGTACATATGCACAATGGCATCTTATTCATATATAAAAGAGACAATGAATCATAAAGGTTTTGAGGAAATGAATGGATCCGGAAATTATCATATTGAGGTAACTCTGACTTAGAAACACAAATGATGTATGTTACTTTTCACATACAGACCATAATTTTACTATTTACATATTTGAGTAGATTTGAAGGAGACCATATGTGGGAGTAGAATACATGTGACAAGGAACTATGAGATAAGGGAAGAAAGGTGTAAGGGAGGTCCAGTAAAACACAGTATTTTTCAAAATGCCATGATGAAATGCATTATGTATGTTCTAATTAATGACAAAAAATAAATCTGTAAAACTTAAATTATTAAGAGTAAATAAAACCATAGTATATAAACACAAGAACTAAGAGAAAATTACATATAATGGTGAGGAAAAAAATGACAGCATTTCTTTTCTGCAAAAAGGTACTTTCATAGTATATTATTAAACTAGTCAGTGAAGTTTACATAGATACATATATAGATAATAGCTAGATGATAAAAAATAAATAGGTATATAACTATATTTACATATAAATAGGTAGATAGAACTATATGAACAGATAGATTATAAAGAACCCTATTTTGTTTTAAGAAGCAGAAGAAAATATGCAAAATGTTAATGGTTAAGTACTTAAAATAAATGTAGACTATATTTATATTCTAAAATTATGATTTAAAAGAGAAACCAAAAATCTATAGTCAAGATAACACAATTTTTTCTAGTTTTATAATTTTATGATTAAATAATTAATGGCATGTCACAAAATTGTGCTGTGGATTCCTTGTTATAATTTGTACTCTGTAAATTAATTAACCAACTAATAATTTCTTCCACTTGACTTTTTAACTCCTTTATAAGATTCTTTTTTTTAAGCAAAGGAAAACTTCATTGCCCATTTTATGTGCCTATTAGGAAAATGGCTAAAATATGCACTTAAGTAGATTCATTTACATTTTCATGAAAGTATTCTGAAAAATGGGTCTTAACTGAGTGCAAGCCTTTCACCTTAAGTTAATATTTGCTTACTTACTCTTAGATAGACAATGCTTTGCACCAAACATTACTCAGTTGTAAAACAAACAGGCTGGAGACAAAGCCCTTCTCTGGGAATTGCTGAGCACATACATATCCATTGGCTTCAGAGACCCCTAAACAGCTCAAGATGAAAGTGTGTCCCATGTGAGGCAGCTTCAAAGTCTGCATTTCACTGACTCTTCCAAGGAAATTCAGAATTAACCATATTTCTGTAAAGTGGATAGCAAAACAGAATAAAAATACATGGCTGCTTTAATTAGCCAGAATCAATAATTCCTCATTTCTTTTATAAGACATCCTCCAAGATACAAAAGGAAGAATTGATGTTTATATTTTCTTAGACCAACTTTTTAATTCATCTCAAAGTAGATTTCAAAGGCCTTACCTTCCAGTGTTAACACAATGAGAATTAACACCACATTCGTTACCATTAAAGACATCTTCTAGATAATTGTTGTGACTTACCTGGTCTTAAAACAATGCAAATTAGAAAGCCAATGTGCAAAGATAATTTGAATTTTTCTCACCTTATTTCCCCTAATACATGGGAGACAGCTTATTTTTCCCTGCATATTATTCAGGACAACAATTCTGATTCACGCACATAGTACCAATCTTTTCAATGATGCAAATACATTTATAAATAAATAAATGAAAAAACACATATTCTATTTTTTTTAAATTTTGATTCTCTAAGTTATTTTAACTTTGGAAGGTGTAATACCCTCTGTTTTATACAGAGACGATTGTATATGGAGAACTTGGGATGTACTCTGTGGCTGGAAGGAAGGTTCATTAAGTGTTGTTTGGTTCATTCAGCAAAGAACCAACCTGCATGCCTCAAAAGACAGGAGACATAACATATCAAGGTTATCTACAAGAAATAAGTTGATTGCCCCGAGAAGTCAAACATAGCTTGAAATTTTACTGCTTTGATACTCACTATGGACACAAAATGTTTCTACTGTTAAAAACAGACTTTGTGTAATATGTCAGTCATTTTAGTGCAAAATTAATGACATGGCTGAGGTAGAATTCTTCTTAATGATGTATTTTATCTAATTATAAAGACTGAGTGCATTAATGACTGAAGCATCCTCGAATATATAAAGCTAAGGGTTTGATAAATGAGATCTGGTGTTACATTTAATAGTTCTTAGATTAATTATTGCCATTACACCAGGGATTGAGAAAACATGTGAAAAGGGCAAACACTTTCCTCAGCATAGGTAATCAGCAGACATCGTCCCCCTGCACTGTCTCCCAGCTGCCCCTGCCCCTTGGAACACAGTGTGATTTCTTCTCTGGACCAGCTAGCTTCCCCTGCTATCTAGGCTGTGTCTTCTCTACATTCAAACTAACTTCCTGCCTCTGATATAAATTAGTCATCTGATGAGCCCAAGATTCCTCGATGGCAAGAAAATGTTTGTAACTTAACTAGGGTCTTTAATAACCAAATCCATTTTGAAACTCCTATAAATAAAACAGATTATGACTGTGTGTATCCACCCCTGTCCAACCAAGTGTGTGTGTGTGTGTGTGTGTGTGTGTGTGTGAGAGAGAGAGAGAGAGAGAGAGAGAGAGAGAGAGAGAGAGAGAGAGAGAGAGAGAGAGAGAGAGAGAGAGAGGGAGGGAGGGAGAGAGAGAGAGAGAGAGAGAGAGAGAGAGAGAGAGAGAGACTTGATTTGCTCAATAGTTAAGAAAGTGATGAGGGCATATCAACTACATGATTTGAAAGTGTTGAGTAAAACCAATTAAGACTTTAATATGAAGAAAAGAAGCAAACTCAGAAAATCTGTTTCTGATTCAGCATGAAGAAAGAAAAGTGCTTGTGGGAGATAGGATTTAATTCTAGACAATAAATTAGACAAGTAGAAAGTAAGTCAGAACTGTGACATAAAACAGAGACAAAGGAAGCTTGTTAACCAACACTTCCTGTGCGGTACAGAAATGGCAGAGGCTGAAGCAGAAAGCCCTTGCAAACACCTGTGATATTTAGTATCTAGGTGTAGTCCTAGGCTGCTTCAGATCAATTTATCAGCAATGTCAGCGCTCATCCAAAGCATATGTCTGGATGAAAAATAAAAAAGAAGAGAGAGAGAGAGAAGTGCTGTGAGCGTCTCATGTTTGCTTCCATGAGCCTCATCCCTATGAGGCAATGGCACAGAGATGCCGTAAATGCTCCTGCTTTTCAGGGTAGATAACCAGCCAGCCCTTCGCCCTCCCTTCCCCTCACACATCACTTTTATGTGTTTTGCAGAAAGGTCCATAAAGCAATACACCTGCCTTCTGGAAGGCTAAGCTCAGTTAGTTTTCAGCATCCTGGAATGACGAAACAGTCAGCAGTATTCTATCCATATGGCAGAAGATTCCTTCGATTCCTTCATCACATTTCCTGAGGCAGGATTTAAAACAGAGCTGCAGGCAGAGCACAAAGACTTAAAAAATGCTTGGGTGTGTGTGGAAGGGAAGAGTTTTCCGTGTTTTTGTTTGTTTGTTTGTTTGTTTGTTTTTGTTGTTGTTTGGGGGAGTTGTTTTGATTTTTTTTTTTTTTTTTTTTTTTTTTTGCTTTTCTGGGCTTGCTTGGCTTTAATCTGTGATTTCATGCATGTTACAAGGTGACCATGAACAGCAATACAGGAGGAGAAGTACTAGGGAGAGGAAACAAGCTTTCGAGCCAAGAGTCCTGCAAGAGTTGATGGTAAAAACATAGATCCTGTTTCAGACCTCAGTAAACACAATAGTGTTTGAGTTGAGTGAAATAACCGCCCCCTATGCAGAGTCATCCCAAATGAGCTGAGATGCTGCTGGGCTCATCAAAATGCCACAGTGTGTCTCTACACATGCAGAATCCCATCCCCTCTCAACCTCCTGTTTCTAACAGGTTCACAATATCATACAAACATTTGAAGAAATAACTGGAATACTAGCTATTTAAAATACTAGTTTTTAATTATATATTTTCCCATCAAGCATTGACTCAATTAGTTTACACAAAGGGAAATCTTCAGCCCAGATGCCAAGGAAGTCATAGAGAGATACTACCTACTAGCCCAAAGAAGCTAAAAAAGGCATCAGGTCTAGATACCTACAGGGAATATCAGGGAACTGGGCATTCTGGGAGAAGGGGATGGAAAGGAATGTTGACTAAGGCACTTAGCAAGGGAAATAGTTTCCCTCTTTATGTGAATTCACAACACATGTGCTAATGACCAGTAATTAATGTATGGCTACTAATTGGAACACTAGATTTCATCTATTACACCCTGATATTTATTAGGGCATCAAAGGTATTAACAGATTTAATCTTTACAACATTCTTATAAAAAGAAAACTATTACATTACTAATTACTAATTTGCAGAGCAGGGACTGGAAGCTGAGCTCCAGTAGGTAAATTGCCTTCTGAATTGTGCTGTGCCTTGTACCCTGCTATATCAAACTTGAAAGTTCAAGGTCTCCTGTAGCAATTCCTAATGTGTAGTGTCAGACCAACATCATCAGTACTTCCTGGGAGCCATTTAGTTTGCAAACCTCTGAACCACCCAATCTGAATCAGAACTTCTGGGCGCGGTACCCAGCCATCTGTGTCTAATCAAGCTTCCCAGGTGTGATGCTCATCACTCAGAACTACATGCTCCCTTTAAGGGACTTAGACAATAGGGAGTTTGTTCTCCTTCAAATGAAATGTATGCAGGGAGCAGAAAAAACTGAAGTGCTCTCTCTCTCACTCCCTCCCTTCTTCTCCCTCCCTCGCTCTCCCTCCATCTCTTTTACACACACACACACACACACACACACACACACACACACACACAGAGAGAGAGAGAGAGAGAGAGAGAGAGAGAGAGAGAGAGAGAGAGAGAGAGAGAGAGAGAGGGGCACAGTTACTGCAAGAGACAACAAGGCAAAAAGCAGCATAATGCATGAAAGAAAGGGTCTGACCAAAATACAAAATACCCTGGTATCAATGGAGAGTGACAAATACTAATGGGACAACAGGGTAGTTCCCTAAGGACTAAATGTAAAAATGGTGAACCTTTAATCCCAGCACTCAGGAGGCAGAGGAAAGTGAATCTCTGTGAGTTTATGGCCAGTGTTGTCTACATAGGAAGTTCTAGGACAGTCAGAGATATATAGAGAGACCCTGGGAAAGAAAGAAAAAGAAAGAAAGAGAGGGGGGAGGGAGGGAGGGAGGAAGGGAGAGAAAGAAATGGAAGGAAGGAAGGAAGGGAGGGAGGGAGAGAGGGAGGGAGAGAGGAAGGGAAGGCAGGCTGAAAAAGAAACAAAAAAAAAAGAAAGGAAGAGAAGAGAAAAACAGATAATCTTGGTAAACATCTTTATTGAGGTACCACTGCCAGAAAATAACTCCATTTTAAAAGCAATTAGACTTTTGATCCATATGCACCAGGAAAACTACTACCATAATCATGATACATCATGTACCCATTACATCCAGTATGTCCAACAAGCCTGAGGTAATCTCTAGCCCCAAATCCATCCCAGGCAATGTTGCTCAGCTTTTAAGGCTTATACATCATTCTTCACTTCCTAGGACTTTGTACAAGTAGAATTTTTCACTGTGGGCTCCCATCTTGCCTCTCTCAGTCAACACAATTATTTTGAAAGCCATCCATATATGTAGCCACTCCTTCCTAATTGCTAGATATATACCAGTGTATAGCTATAAATAGGATGAAATACATATATACATATATATACACAATACATACATGATATATATGTACACACACACATACATATATATGTATATATATGTATGTGTATATATATATATATATATTCACTTAGGAGATTTCTAGTTTTTCATTATAAATAAAGCTGCAATAAATATCCTTACATATGTCTTGCATAGATATGTTTTGTTTGTTTTGGTTTTGAGATAGGAGGTCTCATACAGCCTAGGCTGGCTTTGAACTTGATATGTAGCTGAAGATGGCCTTGAACACTGTTCTTTCTGCCACCACCTCCTAAGTGCAGGAACTATTTTTGCACCTTTGTGACTGGCTTCTCTTTATCATCTATTACAAAAATACCTAGCATTGTAGGTCACATGGTTGATGTATATTTGCTTTTCTTTTTCCTTTTTTTTTTTTTTGCAAAATTTTACCAAGTGGCAGTAACATTTCAAATTTCCATGAAAATATGTGAGAGTCATTTCACACACATACTCAGCAAAACCATAAATCATTTTTCTCACTTTAGCCTTTCTAGTTAAGCCCCATTGTTATTTTGTTGTGCTGTTAAGTACATTTTCCTAGCGACGTGACTGGTGAGGATAAGAATCTTTCATGTGTCAATTTTCTGTCCAGGTATCTTGAATATAAGTTCTGTCCAAATATCCTACTCCTCCTTTTGTTTTCCTCTGAGCATTTATTTTTCTTGCCATGAAATTAGATAGCTTCTTAGATATTCTGGAAGCAGCCTTTTAATAGGTGTATGCTTCCTGCTTTTCCTGGCTAGCTGTGTTTTCATTTAAAGCCAATCACTAAGTGACTCCAAAAGAATAGGAATTTTTAAACTATGATGAATTCTAATTTATCAATACTTTGTTTTATGAATTGTGCCTGGGGTTGTAGCCTAGATATCTTGGCCCAATCCTAGTTCAGAAAGTATTTTTCTTTGTGTTTACACCTATAACTGTTTACAGTCCCAATTTGATTCATTTTTATGTGTATGATCTATTTAGAGTTCAATTGTGACTGTGAACACTGGTTATTTCACATACATATTGATAATGATAATGGAATGTGTTTGCAGATACCCATGTATACATCTCATCATATATTTGGTAATCTTTCAGAACACTCTATTCATCTAAGTGCTTTAGACTGTTTTAGGTATCTTGAATGTATACACAAATTTTAGAACTACTTTTTCAC
Source organism: Cricetiscus sungorus (assembly GCA_030556225.1). Taxonomy (NCBI): domain Eukaryota; kingdom Metazoa; phylum Chordata; class Mammalia; order Rodentia; family Cricetidae; genus Cricetiscus; species Cricetiscus sungorus. Next base: position 35,047,136 of record JANBXA010000328.1, on the reverse strand, counting down.
ACTGCCCCCCACCAAAGCATGTTGGAAGCTTGACTGAAATTTCATTTAATATGTCCATCTGAGCAATGTCCAGTTTCATTTTTCTCAGCAGTATTCTATCCATTTCATCCCAAAGTTTTGGTACATGGGCCTTTTACATGTATGGTCCATTTTATCCCAAAGGTTCTTTTTGTTTTTTTGTTTGTTTGTTTGTTTGTTGGGTTTTTATGCCATTGTCATTGTTGTATACATCTTTAAAAATATTTGCATTAATTATTTGAAAATTTAAAATAAATATATTTTTATTATTTTCCCCTTCTCTCCCCCAGATCCACCCAACTTCCTACCAATTCACCTTCATGTTCTCCCTCCATGCATTTTAAAGTAAAATTGAGATTAATGTATTTACCTTATGTCCTAAAATACTGCTAAATTTAATTACCGAATCCAGTGGGATTCCTTGAAGATTTTGATTTTCTGCATGTTGCCCACGCATTACTACAGTTCCGTTGCTTCATTACCCGTTTGCATGTCTTCTTTTTTTGTTTGTTTGTTTTTACTTATGCTTGCTAGGGATTCCCATACATTACAATGTTGACTAGAGCAGTAAATCAGACATTTTTGTATTATTCTGATACAAGAAGAACTTCAAACTTTCCAGATAAGTGTCATTTACCTACAGATTTTATGACTATTTATTTATTGAAATGGTCATATGTGGGTTTTTTATTAATATAGTGATTTCATTAACTTATTTCCATATTTTAAGTCAGTGTTACATTGAAGACATAAATTACATTTAGTCATAGGTTTTTTTATAGTTGCATTTATTTTCTTTAAATTGCTCAAAAATTTTACCAACTAATTTTACAAATCATATTACTCTGTATCCTTTATTATTTATGGCTTTCCAGTTTGGAATATTAAGGTGTTGCTGACTATATATAGTGAATTATGAGAGCATTTCTTTATTTTGAACTTTCTAGAAGAGTTTGAGTAGAATTGACAATAGTTGCCAAAAAATATTTTATAGAATTTACCAATAGTAAATTGTTAGAACCTAGTTTTCTCTGTGAAGGTGGTCATGTGAAAAGACATGACACTTGTCTGACTAAGTCTGTCTTAACTCACTTGGCATGATGATCTATAGTTCAGCTCATTTTCCTGCAAATACCATGATCTTATTTTTCTATTCAACTGAATGAGTGTGTGTCTGTCTCTCTCTCTCTCTCTCTCTCTCTCTCTCTCTCTCTCTCTCTCTCTCTCTCTCTCTCTCTCTCTCTCTCTCTGTGTGTGTGTGTGTGTGTGTGTGTGTGTGTGTGTGTGTGTGTGTGTGTGTGTGGTTGTTTTCCTGTAGATTACATATAGTTCAATCCTTTCAACATAATCTGGTGATCTCTGCTTTGCAATTGAGGTACAGTTACATTTATATTTGGTGTAACTGTTGATACTTGGTTATGTTTAAATCTTTTATGTCTTCTTTGTTTTCTCCTTTTTATTCATTTTGGATAAATCAAATATTGAACTCCTTTTTGTCAATATTTAGGTAGTAAGTAGCAATTATTTATTTGGTCATTTCCCTGGTTGGTGTGGAATTTAAAATGTAACTATAACTTTTCAAACTTACCTTTTAAGTAGTTCTTCTTCTACTTCATATGTAATGTCATCTATTAGGATAACCCAAATTAAGATTGTCATATAATTCATTTGTAATTTTTATTATACTTTTACACACTTAATTTTATTTTGTCTCAGAAGTAAATGACCTCATAAACAGGGGTAATAAAAACTATGCATTCATCCATGAATTAATTTTTAATGATATCTACTTCTTTACTGTAATCCAACATTTCTATCTCCTCTACTCCTTCAGCTGGAGTTGCTTATTCTATTATTTCTTATAGTTAAAGTGACTGGTAGATTCATTAAGCATTTCTATGTCTAAAAGATTTCATCTTTGGATTCCAAAGATATCTGGCTTGTAGTTCTTGGTTGTTTGCATTTTATTTCTTTCAATATTTTGAAGATGATGCTCTGCTTCTGTCTTATTTGTAGATTTTATTTGTACAAAATACCAGCTGTCATCCTTGTCTTTGTTCCTGTAAATGTACAGTACTCTCATCCAGTGCTGTGAAAGTTTTCCTTTTATTCATGTCTCAAGAAAGTGTCCCTTGTTGATATTTTGTTTCCTGTACCTATTCTTTTGAAGGTATTTTTCCCATAGATTCATACTTTCCATAAAATTTATTTATTCAAATATTTTTATCTTCTCATTTTTGGAAAGTCTAAAATATTTTTTCCTCATGGCTCATGATTCTCTGTTTCTCATTTTTTTTGGAGATTCTGCTATTGGTTTTTCTAGGTCACTATTCTTTTCTTCTTCCAATATCTGATCTGCCAATCATTTCTACTGTGTTTATGTTCTCATTTCACTGTTTTACCTATATAGGTGAAATTTGTATGCTACATGTCATTCTTGTTTACACTTAAGAGCTATAGCTATAAAAGAACATTTATAACTTTTCAATATCCCTGCCTTTTTATTCTGACATCTTTGTGTCTCTGTATCATTTTTATTGACTGCTTCATCTCTTTGCTGTTAGTCATATAGCTGTGCTTCTTGATGTGCCTGGTAATTAAGAATTAACATGAGATGTTATAAATACTACATACTTCTGAATAAGACAATCTGTTTACCTGTAAATATTTTATTTTGCTGTAGGACAAGTTGTTTGAAAACATATTGATCTATTTACACCTGGCTTTTAAGATTTGTTGATTAAGATCTAAATAATACTCAGGCTAGGACAATTGTTTCCTACCACAGAGACAAAATCTTTCAAGCAATGCACTAGATGCCTTATTGTGTATAAAGCCATTTTTCAGGTCATTTCGTACTCTAGCAGCTCCCACTCCCAAGACATTTCCTCAAGTAAACATGCTAATCAATAAATATTCCATTGAATACTTGATCATCTCATGCCTTTAGATCTCTCTCTCTCTCTCTCTCTCTCTCTCTCTCTCTCTCTCTCTCTCTCTGTTAAAAGCTCTCTCTTCACCAGTTCTTTGTCCTCTAATCTCTCCTCCAAATCATAGCCCAATTTCTTCAACTTTGTGAGTCACCTGATTTTCCCTATCCAATGCTATGGCCTAGAAACATGGGGACAGAAACAAGGCAGAAACATGGGGGCACTCAAAGGACTCCCTTGATTTTCCTGCTCTGAAGATTCACTGCCCTTCACTGACTGATGTGCAATGACACAAAAGCTCTTGTCTATTCTATTCCATGGTTTCTAATGGGAAATTCATAGCTAGCCAAGTTCAAATACTCATTTCCCTCACAATAACCATCAAATGGTAGCCACTGAACACGTGTTGAGTACCTCTTATGTTTTCACCACTAAACTGTTGTAAACTATTTCTGTTCCCTAATCCTATAACATGTTATAAGGTTTCATCTTTTCATTTTACCATTTAAGTAAATAAGGGAGGTAAGAGTTAAAGTTGTGAAATGCTGTACCATATACCTAGTAAATTATTAATATAGCCTTCAAATTTGTATTTTTAATATTTTAAATACAATGTTTTGTAATGTTATGGTTATTATTTATTATGAAAATAGAAATAGGACATTTAATAATGGATTTTTAAAGTATGCTTTTCAGCTAAGGACATTAAAACATTTCTAATTTACCACCTTAAGAATTTAGCTGACTAGTCGACTTTTACAAGAAATTTTCTATAGATCAGCAGGAAAAGAAAATTTATATTGCAAGAACAAAAGTGATAAAATGGAAAGAATATAAAGTGATTAACTTTATCACTTAACTCCATGCCAAACCCTGAAAATAAGAAGCCGCAGTAAGAATACAATAAGGCATTGAGAATGGGAGAGAATGGCTCATTTGACAGAGCACCAAATATTGCGCTTGATTGCTGACCTAAGAAAAAAACTGTTGGACATTTTTATTACCTACTGACTTGCAATCACTCTCTCAACAATGTCGAACAGGCAGACTTTGGGGAAAAAAAGAAAAGAAGAAGAAAAAATAGGAACCCTAATATCACTAATTTAATCTTCATTAAATTTCCCCAATAGGTTTTACTTAAATATACTACCAAAAATTATATGGTATGATAGTCACTTAATTTCAGATCATGGTGTAAATGTTCAGATAGACTAGATAAGCAGTATTTTAAGGACTATAAATAAAATTTGTATCTTACAGTACTTACAGTACACACACACGCACACACACACACACACACACACACACACACACACACATCAACTAATTAGATCTTCTACTGAACTGGATATAAAAAAAATAAACAAAATGTTATAAAACAAAAACATTCCACATATGTGTATATATATACATATATGTATATATATGTATATATATATATATACACATATATTGCTGATTGCTAAATGAAATACGAAAGAATAACTAAGCATCTCTAATGCAATCCATCCTGCTAACCACAGCCTTTAAGGAGAAGCTGAGTGACTTAGGGGCTAACCATCCTTACTGACAACTCTTTCAAACACCATGGTTATGCCACACTTAAGAAAAATCTATAAGGTATTTAACATCTATATATCTTCTTAGGCATAGATAGAAGTAGAATATCACCTTGAAAGTCATTTGAACAAAGTAATGAATTTTCCAGAACCTCTTTTTATTCTGCTCAGCTATTTAAAATTTCCTGCACTGAAGCAAAATGTAAACTTAAGGCTATTTCAGTTCTGTTGAAGAAAGGACTAAGGAAGAATCATGGCTCTACAAATGAATACTTATGATATGATTATTTTTCTTTATAGTGTGGCTGTAAAGAACAGAAATGGAAATGATCTTGCTCACATATCAGCATTCTCCCAGCCTTCCAGCATCCAAAGAACTTAGAGCCAGCTTCATTAGAAGTAGGAGAGACTTTGATACTTTTAAAGAGAGTTGATTTTATAAAGTAAAAAAAAAATTATGTGGAATTGGCAAAAGCAAGAATACTATGACATGCAAGTATTTGGAAGGAAAATTAAGATATGCAAAATAGTAGCATGCTCATATGAATCTAAGCACAGTCCCATTACAGAATAAGTATTTTGTGCAGAGAGACCTGGGCTACAGAATCTATGAATAAATTATTTTCCCTATGACTTACTGGATAAAATTAGAGACCATAAAATAATGGGATTTTAAAGCCAAAGGGGACCTTAGAAATCATTGGGCATATATCCTTTATTTTGTACTTGAAAAAAAGAAAACAAAAAGATGAAAGATGACAGTGGGCTGTCCAAAGACTCCAGCAGTAAAAGCCAGGAATAGAATCTAGCTCTATTCACTCCCAGGAACCCAAATTTTCTACTAAATGAATGCATATTCTGTACGATAGCCCATAGGTACTTATTGGTTTGTTTTCACCTAACAGGGTGCTCATAAAGTTTTATGACAAGCATTATATAGATTTAATTTATTTTTTACATGCTGTGGGGTGTTGAGTGTCAATCAAATGATTCTTAAAGTTACTTTTGATTTTGCAAATATTTGTGCACTTACAAGTAAAGATACGTGGTTATAATCTTAATGACAACCTTTTTACTAAAATGGAAAGAGGAAAAAGTGGAAGAAACAGCATGACCATATGGTTGGGGATTGAAAAAAAAAATCAAATTGCTTCTTGGGAAAAGAGATGGCAAATCTTTGTGCTGGAAAATCTTTGTGTTGGAATGATGACAGTTTCTCTTCAGCATTTGCATCTCTCATGGACTGTGTTTTGTTATTGTTCTGGTGAATATAACTCATAACACAATGAATTAAAACTTCAAGTTTTAGCCTTAATGCCATTTAACACATTATCTACCTCTTTCATTTGCATGTCTACTTATTAAATAATTGGCTCCAGATTCTATCCAATCCCAGGAAATCCCAGGCATGACCAGAGTCCAGTAAAGAAAACAAGAAAGAGCCAATGAGTTTGTTGTAGTATGCACCAAGAAATTAGAGAGATGTTTTGTCAAATAGTATCTACAGGGATAAAAATGTAAGTGAAGAATTAAGTTACGTTGGCTCTATTATACAAAATTAGTTACAAGAAGCCAATATAGGAAAACCTTTTGGTGCTTATGTTTTTGGCATTATAGAGTATCTGAAGTGTGTGTCCTCTTCCTTCAGCATAGCCGCAAAGAAACATTTTATGCATATGCTATTTAATCAATGTTTCGTAGCTTCTTCTTCTTCTTCTTGGTACCTGGCCATATGGATGAAGATTTATATAACATCAGGAATTAGCATGTTGAGTAATTTTTGTGATAATTCTCTAACACCTAATCCCACAGAAAGGAACAAATACCTAGTAGAAGGCATTTAGGAAATTATATTATGGTTTAAGTTTGGATCCTAGGAAATTCGGCATGAATGGGAAAGTCTATTTTAATTTATTTGTGTATCTCTTTTTCTTCTTTCTCCTCACCTCCACACCACTTGCTGTTTCTCACTGACTTTCCCCATTCCTCTGACAGTCTGAGTCCTTAATGCATCTACAGTTTCACACTGAAAACACCAACTGGAAAAGAACAATCTCATTCCCAATGATAACATCTATGGCTTGTTCCTTTGGGTCTCAGAACTTGAAAATACTGACTTCTTCCTGTTGCTTCTGGATCCTCAAGAGCAAATACCTAGAGTCAATTGCAAAATTCTACACAGGTTAAAAAAAAAAGAAGTTTCACTTGTCAAAAAACAAGAGAGCAACTAAAGGAGGGATATGTAGTTTTGTCATGAGCAGATTGAGACCGGGTCAAAATTGGGCTCAAATTTGTTTTGTCATGAAGTATCTATTCATCATTGCAACTTCTTTTTCCCCAGTGAGTTTAAACTAATTTTAAAAGGCAATCAACATTTTTTGAGAACGTTTACAGTATTCAAGAATATTTCAGTAATCATCCCAACTTATGAAGATGGCATTAGGTGGGTTTGCCATACATTGCCTACCTAAAAATTGTTGGAAAGAGAAAATTTTCAAAGTTGAAACCATGCCCCTTTGATCATGCAATACTCTTATTCTGCACTTGGTTTGTCCATGATGATGTGCAATTAAAATGTAATACTAGGTTACTCAAAAAAATTCATTAGATGATGAAATTGAATGAATGATTCTACTAATCAATCAATCAAAGAGTAGAGACAGAATGGGTAAAATAGAATTGTTTTGTGTGCTGAATGGTGTATAAATTACATGAATGTTAAAGCTTTTATGAAAGTAGTTTTGTCTGTGAAACAGACATATATTAAGCAGCTATGTTAGTCACTTTATACATGTAGCCTAATTGCATCGTCACAACAGGCTATTTTCAGAGGAGACTGAAGCATAGAAAATTACCTTCTATTTAATCCATGGCTAGAAAGTTGCAACATAGGTACCCAAACCCCATATTCTGTCTACATAATCAATGCATGCTCTACAAACACAATGCCCAGATATAACAGCTCATTGACAAACTACATCAACAAAGATAAGAATCCAATGAGAAATTTAAGATTCTAGAACAATTTCACAGAATGAGTTAAATCTTATTATTTTAGCTATGCTCCACACATTTTTCAATTTTCTCTGATTATATTACTGAGTACCTAATTACAAGTGACAGGAACTCTAGTTATAATTGTCTTAAGTCCAAAAATCTCAAGTATCTGAAAAATCAAGTGCACCTCATTTTAAGCCCACATAAATCATAAGATCTTGACAATGGAGAAGAGCTGAGTTTCTTCTGCATTTCTTTTATTGGTTGGCTTTTGAGCTCTGTTGTGGTGACATGATAATTTCCAGAACTCTACACTTCCTCCCTCTCTTTTTATGTTCAGTTGTGGAAAAGATATCATATACACTCTTTATTCTAATGTAAATTCAAGATTTTATTTGCATTGACTTGAGGTGAGAATAAACCATTTTCTGAACCTGCCCTCCTGGACAAAAGGTGTAATTCTCGGCTTACAAATCTGGGGCCACATTATAGTTCCTGAAGCTGGGAGTGGAAACAGCAATACTACAATCATACTCCCAAGAGAAATAAGAATGTTATATTCAGTTGGGGGGTGTTAAGAATATCATGAATTAGGAAGAAAGTCTAAATATGTTTTATTGTTAAAATCCTGTGTAGGGGATGACCTGGATACTTACTATCCTTACCTGGTTGCTGTGAAAGTATACTTTTCTGGTACCATCCATTAGGGACGTCATTCAGAACTCATAACTTATACATCTGCCCTATGAATCAGGGAACCTACTTATTTCTGGGGGACCTAAAAGTGGGCTGTTTTATTCAGTATGATAGTGTGTATATGATATGTCATAAATAAACTTGAACTAAATTGATACACTTAATGGATAATCTGTATTTTTGAATGACAAAATTTTTGTTTTGTGTTTTTCAGTGATGACTTCCAAACATCATATTTTGAAGTCTCTTTGGAAATTTATTAACTTTTGTAAATAATTTAATTGAATGCCATTTGTTAATCAAAAGTAGGCAGGGGCAATATTGAGTGAAAACTCTGGAATAGTCCTAACATCATCTGAAATGAAACAAACTGCCTAGAAACTAGCACAATGCTGGGCATTGGTGCTGCACACTTTTAATCCCAGCACTCAGGAGACAGGCAGGCAGATCTCTGTGAGTCTGAGGCCAGCCTGGTTTACAGAGTGAGTTCCAGGGCAGGCTCCAAAGCAATACAGAGAACCCCTGCCGAGAGAGAGAGAGAGAGAGAGAGAGAGAGAGAGAGAGAGAGAGAGAGAGAGAGAGAAATTATCACAAAAGAAAGTCCCTTTGACTCATATCCTAAAGGAGGATACCAAAGACAAAGAAATAGGCAGTAGTCACAGATACACACCCAAAATGCCAGGAAACACACTTGGTGTCATCTATACAGTAATTCAATGTGTGATACAATTACACTTCTCTGGCAGATGAAGCCCCAGTTCCAAGTGGTTTAAAACGAATATAACTCATTAGTTATCTTAGGGCCCAAATATATTTTCTTTTTTATATTAATTTATTTTTTATTAAATAAAATTTTCTCTCCCTCTTTCCCTCTTTCCCACCCTCACATGCACCTTGACCACCCTCCCCTCCCATCCCCACCACTCCATATGTAGGGTGATGCCCTCCAAGAGGGGTCATCTAAATTTGTCAATACATTTGGAGTAGGGACTAGGACTTCTCTCCTGTCTCTAGGTTAAGGGAATATCCCTCCATGGGGGATGTGCCCCCAAAGTCTTTTTGTGCACCAGGAATACATCCTGGCTCCACTGTCTGAGGTCCCTTAGACTACTCAGGCCTTCTAGCTGAGACCCATGTTCAGGGGGTATGAGTCAGTTCCATGTGGATTGCCACCTATCAGTCTGGGGGCTCCTTAGCTCCTCCTTATTCAGGTCAGCTGTCTCTGTGTGTTTCTGCAGCCTGGTCTTGTCCTCCCTCTCTGCATCTGGATTCCAGTTCGGCTCAGTGTTTACTTGGGGGTGTTTGGGTGTTTGCTTCTGTTTCCATCAGCTACTAGATGAGGGCTCCATGATGGTGGATAACATAGTCGTTGATCTCATTATCAGGGATGGGTATTTATGGTAGCCTTTCCACTGTTGCTCAAATTGTTAGTTGGGGTCAGTCTTGTAGGTCTCTGGACATTTCTTTAGATTCAGTTTTCTCTTCAAACCTATAATAGTACCCTCTTTTATGGTCTCTCTCTCTCTCTCTCTCTCTCTCTCTCTCTCTCTCTCTCTCTTTTATTCTTCCCTTTTCTGTCTTCTATTCCTTCCCTGACTCAATCTTCCTAGTTGCACATGCTTTTCTCTCCTCCCCCTCTCTTTCTCCTAGTTCCCTCTCCACTCACTGTCCCCTGACTCCCCATGTGCTCTGGAGACCTTGTCTCTTCCCCCTTCTGTGAGGGACCTTATATGAATCTCTTAGAATCCTCCTTGTATCCTAGTTCCTCTGGCTGTGTGAACTATAGGCTGGTGATCCTTTGCTCTCTAGTCAATAGCCTACTTGAAGAATGAGATTCTACGGCCTAGACTCCTTATCTCTTAAGAGTCTATCATACTGAATTTGTAACTAACAGTAGGTTCAATGGTGTGGTGGTATTCTGTATTCTGTATCTATCTACCTCCTCATCGAGTCCAATGGAAGAAGGGATAGGGGATTGCCTGTGGTAGATCTTTAATGAACTGGGCCAAGAAGGAGACATTTTACTTATATGAAGAATAAAATAAAGTTGTTTGATTTTAGAGAAATGCATATAGCTGGCTGAACCATCCAGTCCCACAAAGAGTTAAAGCCCATAATTGTAACGTTTCTAAGATACGGTTTCTTATGTCATATGTCCACACAATTAAATAATTACAAATTACATGGAAATAAGTGCTTTAGAATGAAAAAAAAATATCGCTTAAACCTTTAAAAAAAACTAACATTTCCTGGAACATGTTTAAAGAAATGTCACTTTTATGCCACCTCCTTGGTGAATATTCCTGTAGAAATGCATATATTGGGACACGTAGTTGATAGTCTGATGCCTTTGAGTTTCTCACAGCGACTGATCCAGTCTCATGAGAATGTTGTTAGTCATTAGTCTCTCTTAATGACCTACCCACCTATTAAAACTCCTACCATTTCTCCACAATACTAAGACAATTTCAACATAGTTTTATGATGGGACATAACATACTCAAACACTACCAAGTAGGAAAGTGCTAAATGAGCTTCATCATTTAGACAGAATAAAAGAAGGACAAAACCTAAAATCTATCCACAGCTACCTTTTCATCTCCCTTGTAACCTCTGTAAAATGTGTTATCAGTCAGCAAGGTCATCTATATCTATAGACCTAAGCAAAGCTCAGCCATCATCTAGATCTCATTAGCTCATGTCTAGGTGAGATGATCAATTATGGATTCCCTGACTCTGTGAGGAAAGAACTCCACCATCATAGATAATTCTCCAAGATGTCATGCCAGGTCTGACAATGTTACACATGAAAGATAGGGTGTGCAAAGTGGAATAGATGGGTGAGTCATTACATCCTAATTTCCAATAATTGCTCTAAATTAGAATCTACATAGCAACCTTGAAAGAAATCTTTTACTATTTGCACTAAAGGCATTTGACAATCTCTCATTCTGTAAGATGAGTCCTTCATATGCAGATGCTCATCATCTAACTTAAGACCACAAGAAAGGAGCAACACATACAGTAGAAAGTGGAATGAAGGAGACATCATTGACTATGGCCAATGCCATTTTCAGTATAGACCTAATCAAGTCAGTTTATCATTGCAATGCATGCTACTAACAAGTACCACCTCCTCCTACTCTCTAGATTTGTTGCAGTATTGGATGTGCATGCAAGAATTTTGCTGAATGGAAACTACAGAAAGGGCAAAATACGCATTTTTGGAAAATAAAAATTATTCTTAATGAGGAGAATGAATCCCAGTATCACAAAAGTAAGACACATCATTTGTTCTCTGGTATTTTGCCTTCAAAATCAGCAAGGCCATTATAAATACAATGAAGAAGTTTTGAGCAGGGCTTATGCCAATTGAGAGAATAGCTCAACAGTGCAACCTGTATGACCTTGAACCAAGTCTTTATCCTCCTAGCATCTTAGACACCCCAGGCAACTCAGAGAAAATAACCTGTTCTTCTTAAAGCAATTATGAGATTAAATGAGATAGCGTATGTAAAATGTTTCACATAGCATCTGGCACATAGTAAGTGCTAATAATTTATTGTGCCTATTATTAAAGGAAGATATTAGATGCTACTTATCTTGGGCTTACTTCTCCCTGCATCCCACTGCTCAAGTCTCTGATATTAGCAGAAAACTTTAGATTGATGCATCTCAAAGTAAAAGTGGGAATCTGCTTTGGGAGACCTGCTTTCTCAGTTGCACAATGGCCTCAGGTGGTACTAACTTGATGAAAATCACTTGTAACTGCTCAGCGTGGAGCTTACCTGTCTTCAAAAGTGTTCTCTTGGAAAGTTTCACATTGCACATATAAAATGTCCTTCTCATGGCTTTTGGACCCAGATGTATTCTCAAAGTAATTCTTTCATTGTTGTTTGTCAATGGAACATTAAACATAGGCATCTGTTGAGAAGATCCTTCAAGAGTTTGCAGAGATGATCTTTTTCCCAAATGTCTTAGGAAAGCCCAATACAAATGCAGCAACACAAAAAAGTGAAGTTTTGGATTCCTTCAACCGGTGCCTCTTTGTTAGCAAAGGAAAGCCAAGGGGATAGTCTTCCTTTTAGAAGAAAATGCAACCTTGTCATGTGAGTTTGAAATCTGAATGTATCTTGGATATTATTTTCACCTCATTTTGGCTAAAAAAAATATGCCAAGTAAAAAAACATTAAATATGTGCAGGCATAAGTAAGGGAAACTATTATTTGAGTCTCATTGTTGGGAGAGAGGTTACAGCGGAGAGTGGTAAGAAAACAAACTCAACAGAGCTTAAGGGGAACCAGTGTCTGCTGGTCCACTTGTTGCCATGTGGAATGCAGGATTGATATTATTCTTTCTGGTTATTGAATAGAAATCTTAAAATTTGTTTTCAAATGAAATATACCAAGTGTCAAATGTTATCCAGAAAACAAAACCAAAAAGGTGGGAGAGGGGAAGAGACGTAGCCACAATCTTCACTACAGGCTTTGAGATAGCTGAAAGGGACAAGGACTCCCATTGCAGAAACTACCTGGTCACTAACTGGTCACAAAGAGACTTTCCCCAAATTACATTGTTATTATCAAAACTGGAAGTTGGATATGGATCCCCTGAGGATCTACTTGAAACAATGAAGGCCAGCCTGTGTTCTCAGAGTCAAAACAACACCAATATTGTTAATAGAATGCCTAAAAATAGAACAGAACATTTAGGGAAGTGTGGCCTTATTGTTTCTGCTCCTCTAACTTTTTTGTCTCAAGATATTTTCCATTCCTTTACATTATCAAGAATATGATAACTCACTCTGTCTCACTCTCTTAGGGTGATAATAATTCTCACACTCAGAGTAAGCAGCGTTCTGGTTGATAGCTAATGTTTTGCAGATTTAAGTAACTAAACTGTGGTCGATATGCAGAGTGGTTTGGTACACAAAGGACCACATATCATTCAAGCCAATATCTCCATGGTATATATACATAGCAAGTGCCTGTATATTCAACCCCCTTATTTGTTTCATCCTTAATATACACTGTGAAGTATACACATTGAATTTTAACATTCTGGCCAAAATACTAATCTCCATATATTATAACAGTTACAAAAATGCTCATTGGGTTACAGATTATGGCACCCATGCCAAATACTAATGAAAAGAAATGCATTTGGACATAATGAACTTGATTTCCTTAGCCTCTCATGCTCTGATGTACTACAGACATAAACTGAAAGGATTTCTTGTGGTTACCTGGTGTGTTAATGCCACCCAACCAAAGGCTGGATGACAGCAGGCACTGAGGAACAAATTAGTAGGTAGTGGGGAAATAGTGATCAAAACCCAAAATTGGCCTTGTTTCATCCATAATTATATTCATTCAATGCCTCCATGCATTTAGATAAAATAGCTCACCCTCTCTTTTGTTTTCTCTCCCTCTCCTCTTACATCTCCATGTGTTTCTGCACCCCTCTCTCCTCTCTTCTGCCTAACCCCTTCACTTCCTTATCAACCTCCTCTTTCCTTCCCTCTCCTCTCTTTTTCCCTTTCACCTTTGATGCTATTGAACATTTTTAATATTTCATCTACTTATAATGAGGGTGGAAACTCAGGAAGAAAGTGCGAGGTTTGAAACCTTCATTTCATCACTTGGTTAAGTAGAGGATATGAAGGTGGGCTCTTCACATCCAAGGGCATTGATCAACTTCCCTAAGGAGTCCTTAGAAGGGAGAATATTTTTTTTCAGGGTTCTCAAGATAGGTTATCTCTTTATAGCCTTGGCTGTCCTAGAACCCACTCTATACACCAGGATGGCCTCAAACTCATAGAGACCAACCTGCCTCTGCTTCTGAGATGCTATATATAAAGCCATGCACCACCACCCCCTAGCTAAGGAGACTCATTCTTATCCTGTGATAAAATATAATGTTCTAAAGTAAGGGAAGTGTTGATTTATCTTGAAGTTATTGAAATGGTGGCATATCTCTTTGTGTCAGTCTTTGGAAGAAACGAAGCATCATGCTTGTGTATAAAAGGTGAGAAGGGATGAATTCCAACTAATAAGAGCATATTATTTGTGTGACTACTCAACTCCCCCAGTAGACTGAGAACAGCGATAGCAATGGGAGAAAACAAGATGTGCTGTGCTTCTAGCCATTAGTTTCCTGGGAGGCATAGCTGTACAGCCAAATGATCAGAAAGCTTTACACATGGACAGTGGTCATCCTTGGTTCAACTCTATTGTGGACTTGTTTGTATTCTGCTAATCTGTGGCACAAATATAGTAACCCCTTTCTGATTTATAGGAGTAATCTCTTTTGCTTCTGTAAAAGCAGACTCTGGAAATGTGTGGCACCCGCACAGCTATCCTTAGAACGTAACAGTAACAAAGAGCCAACACACATAGAACACTAACCACTTCAAGGAAGAGCTCACTCAAGCCTCCCACATCTTCTTAGGTACCCGTGATTACTATGGCCATTTTTCAGCTGAAAACATGGAGACTTAAATATACTGTGTCTTCTGTAAGATCATGCAGCTAGTGAATGGCATCAAAGGGTTTGCTCCTGGACTGGCTGTCTTAATAAAACCTTCGTTGTGTTGAATATATAATGGAAGTTCCCACCTTTCTTTGAGCTTCAGTCACCATTCACTAAAGCAATTGCAATATTCAGAGAACAGTTTGTAAAAGCAAACAGCTTGTTCAGAGACCGGGAACTGATGTGGCTCTATTTTTGACTCTTACCTTCTTAAAACTTCAATTGGACTTACTCTGCATTACTCCTTAAATTAAAATTCAGATAAGACTTTGGGCACAAATATATTTCACCCAGTTAATTAGACCAACTTAATATCTTGATTGAAGCCCTAACCCTGCCTTAATGTTAAATTCCTTCTCCTCTAGCTTCAGCATAAGAAGTAGGCATGCAGAGAGGGGACCGTACTCCTTTGTTGTGCTGCCTCAGGCTCACCCCTTCCACACTATCCCTATTTGGTCTACCTAAAAGGATGAAGGACATCCTAAATAGTACTGCTGAGCAAAACCCCAAGAAACAACATGTGACTTTCCCCTCTCAGCAACCCCACAGTTTCACAAAGAGAAATGTTTGAACTTCTCTGTCTCCTTTTTCTGCAGCAAGACTTGGTTACCCATTCATTCATCCACATTACTCTCTAAGCTTATAATTAATGGGACCTTTTTGCTTTCCCAGGAATCAGCCAGATGTGGGCCTTCTATATCTCCTAAATATAAGACATATATTTTAAATCTCTCATGTAATTATCTCATTGTTTGGAATTGGAGATAAATACCACCAAAGTGGGGCATGTGGTTTCAGGGAGATCAACTGTTTACACAAAGATCTGTTCATTGGGCCCACTTTCTGACTTCTGCTAATATCCACCATCATATAGGATTATAAGCAAGAATTATAAGCATGGTATTTAACTTTCAGCTTTTGATTGCTATCACAAAACAATTTCAATAAAGTGAATATGTTATGTGGGATCATGGCTTTGAAGCCTATAGTCCACAGTCACATGGTCCAGTTCATTTTGTTCTGTGGCCAAGTAAAACATTATGGTGGAAATAATGTTTCAGAGCATTCTTCTCAACTCTTGATGGCCAAGAAATAAAAAGAAAGGACAGTCAGATGTTTTATAACCCTCTTTGAAGACATATCCTCAATGCTCTAAGCATCACACCAAAGCCCACCTTTCATAAGTGCCATCTCTTTTCAAAACTGGTAAGTAGAGTACCATCTAATATATGCCTAGGATCTACATCCAAACATTAGCAAATAGATTTCTTATTTTGTTAAAACTGCATTTGTTTGAAGTCATTTCAAGCTGACTTTGTTATCATAATGTATTAGTCATAGTTCTCTAAAAGAACATAACTGATTATATATATATACATATATATATTCTCTTTATTAGATTGCATGCATATAGAATGTGGTCCAGGTAGTCCAACAATGGCTGTCTTGCAGTAAAGAGGCTAAGAATACAATAGTTGTTCATTTATAAGACTAAATATCTCTGCAGTCCTAATCAGGAATTGAAGACCTGGAGGATTCCTTATTATGCTGGTAGCCTTTTAATCTATGTTGGAATCCAAAGAAGTTGGTCCTACTATTCGTGAATGAATGGCACAGCCACAGAAACTTGCCGGCAAGGGTGAAGGCAAGCAGGAAAAAGCCAAGGTCATTTCTGCTGTTTCCTTTTTATCTAGATTGCCAAAAGAAAATTCACCACAATAATATTCAGTACCTTCTATTTTAGTTTTTTCTAGATGGAGTCAACTTGGCAACCAAGATTGGCTCTCAAACACAATACTCTGATATTTATAATTGATGGACTAAAACTTCTCCTTCTAATATCTTTATGGATCTATTCATAGTAGTCAGATGACGTTATATTGTCATAATATTTTCTTACATTGTTACTATGTTTATTATTTTGGTTATCATATAATATTTCACTTTTACTTTGCATACTTACCTATGTATGTTCTATAATTAGAGGGTTAGTCAGATTTTTTTAATAATAATGGAAAGTACCTAACCAAAGCAATAGAAAGGAGGAAGAAATTATTTTGGGCCGTTGGTCATCATGACAAGAAAGGTGTAGCAGCTCAATTAACACCATAGTTGCCTGGAAAGGGGAGATCTAGCTATGCTAAGTGAGCATTCAATCATTCAGTCCCTCAGCCTGTGGAATGCCACCCTATTCAAAGAATGTGTTCCCTCCCTAGAGAAATGACATCTGACACAGCCAGACAGAAAATTTACTCATCTACTAGGTGTTTCTCAAGCAGGTCAGGTTGATGATCAATAGTTATCATTATATTTGGATTTGTATATTCTAAAACTTTGAATTGTCATGTCATTTTCCTCCTCTAAAATGAAACAATCAAAAAGTATAAAGCTTGTTAAAAGCCCACCCTCTATAGCAACTGATTGTAACTCAATTAATTTTTTTCAATATAATTTGGAAATCAAATGAACAGTATAAAAATTACATAGAGTTAATTTTTTTTCATTTTCATGTTTTACTGTTTGCTATTTTGAAAATGGTGACTAGGTAATGATTTTGTATACTAATACAAGAGATAGATAACTTCAATTAGCAAAACTAGAAAAAAAACTAAAAGTTGTGGGTAAAAGTGTGCTTGACTAAATGCAAAAAAAAAAAAAGATCAAATTCCACCCCTAAATGATGTGATGCTCAGAGAGGTACAGGCCACTGATTAATGGGTTCAGGACATTTGGAGTGACTCTCTAATTAGAGAGTGAGAACTACGCAAGAATCTAGGTCCGTCTGTAAATACTTTAAAATCCCAGAGAAACATGCACAACTCAGAACTGTGTGTTTCTTTTAACATTCAAGCAAACAAGAAATAATGAATCTAGGGCTGATTTCTTGAAATTATTAAAGAACACACTTATTGAAATTAAAGGGCCCTATCTCCTTATAATATATTGTTCCTCTATACATTATTATCTTTCTTAAGGTCACCTCATAATCCAAGATGGTTGTGTTAGATCAGCAGTCTAAATATCTGTGTTCCCTGATTGAGAAAGGAAGAAGCAACAGAAAGAGAAAAGAGACAATTCCTTTCTTACTGTACACACATCTACATGCCATTGGATGTAAATTAGTTCTCTGACCACACCAAAAAGAAAAAAAAATAAGAGGATGAAGAATGATCATTATTCCATAGGTCTATTTACCAAGCTAAACAAAGTGGGGGATTTATTTCTGATGAATAAACAAATATCTAGTAGTCTCTGGCAACAGAGGATAAAGTGATTTGTTTACTCATTGTACTAGTCAGGGTTCTCTAGACTAACAGAAATTATAGAATATATTTCCTTCTCTCTATCCATATATAATATGTGTGTGTGTGTGTGTAATGTGTATATGTATTTATGTATTTGTATATATAGAAAGACAGATTTATATATATACATATATATATCAAGAGAGAGAGAGAGAGAGAGAGAGAGAGAGAGAGAGAGAGAGAGAGAGGATATTTATAAGAAAGATTTATAAGGTGTGGTCCAGCTAACCCACCAATGGCTAACTCTGTACAGAAGACCCAAGAATTCAGTAATAGTTCAGTCCACATGGCAGAATGTCTCATCTGGTGTTCAGTATACATCAGAATCCTGAGGAATATGTTCTAATGTCAGTGACAGAATGAATTTGCTAACAAGACAAGAAGAAGCAAAAAAAAAAAAAAAAAAAAGAAAGAAAGAAAGAAAGAAAAAAAAACCCCATCAAATTCCACCCCTAAATGATGCGATACTCAAAGAGGCACCGGCCACTGATTAATGGGTTCAGAACATTTGGAGTGACTCTCTAATTAGAGTGCAAGAATCTAGGTTCGTCTGCAAATACTTGAAAATCCCAGAGAAACATGCACAACTCAGAACTGTGTATTTCTTTTAACATTCAAGCAAAGAACAAAAGTTTTCTTCTTCCATGTCCTTATATAGACTTCCAGCAGTAGGCATGGCCCAGATTAGAAGTGGGTCTTCCCACCTCAAAAGGTCTGGATTAAAGGTTTAGTTTCCCACCCCAAACATCCAGATCAAAAGTGTATCTTCCCACTTCAAATTAAGCAAACGTCCCTCATAGGTGTGCCCCCAGTTTTGGATTTTCATTAATTCCAAACGTATTCAATTTGACAGCAAAGAATAGCCATCACACTATGACTACCTTGGGCCCAGTATGGAGTACTGGGCCAGTGGGAAGAATGCTAGGGACAGAGAGATGCAATTCACCAAAGAAGTCATCAGCCTTGAGAGTGACACTGAGGATTCACAGTCATCACTCCTGTGCCTCCCCCCCCCCCTCTCTCTCTCTCTCTGTGTGTGTGTGTGTGTGTGTGTGTGTGTGTGTGTGTGTGTGTGTGTGTGTGTGTGTGTGTATCTTCGCTGTGACTTTTTGATTTTCTCTTGAAACAGAGGTGAGGTCTATTGAGCTCCTGCAGTGCTGCTGCAAACCCTCTGAACCCTGACCTATAGACCTCCTGATGCTTCTGTTATCCTGACAGCAGGAAGGAATATCAGGCTAGACCAGTGAATTATAAGAGACTGTGAGAAACAAAAGGTCCAGATGACAGCTAATCATAGGCCTATAAATGTTGCTATTTTTCCTTTATTTCTGTTTTATGTGTTGGGTGCTATGACTGTACATGCCTGTGCCCCACATGCATGCAGCGCCCAGTGAGGCCAGAAGAAGGCATCAGATGTCCTAGGACTAGAGTTACAAATGGTTGTTAGCTTCCATGTAGGTGCCAGGAATCAGACTGAGGTGCTAAGAGCAGCCAGGGATCTTAACCACTGTGCTACCTCTCCAGCCCAATGACACTATTTTAGACCTTCTAGCACTGATGTGACAGCTGACTGAGGCATTTGTGAGTGAGCTCAAGGCAGACCAGAAGAAGAGCTTGTGACACAGTGTGCTCAAAAATCTCCACACATAATAATGGCATCTGATACACTTCACTGAAGATATTGGCTTTTACATTTTATATAGGCTATGTTGTCTGAATGGGAAACAAACCTGATTTCAATTACTGCATCATTGACGGTGCTTGTAATTTGCAATGTGATAGCATCAGTGTTATCATGGCTACTTCCTTACAAAGGCATCACTGATACTTTATTAAATTCTTGAGAAATAATAAGAATCTTCATTACCATGTTTGTGAATGGCATCTTCCTAATAATGGTGCCTAGAATGTCTTAAATTCTTCTGTTTGTTTGTATAAGAGGGATAATGTAAGAAATGGGAAAATGTCTGAAAACAAGCACACTCCATATCTCACAGCACATACCAAATGAGCAGGTAAAGCTGATGGGTTGGAACATAGGCATAAATATTTTCAGGAGATCTATGGACATTTCAGACATGACAGAATATTGATACAAATACGATAAAAATAATTATTATAAAAAGCTATAAACAGTTTAAGCTTAACACTGAAAATAGCTTGTGGTGAATCTGCCCTGAGAAATCTTACCCTTAGTTCCTCTGCACTTCCCCCCTCCACCAAAGTTCTCAAATGGAATGGAATTTTAGCCCATGTCTAATAAAGATTTGTCGCAATTTTAGCAGACTTAAGTATAACCCCAAAAGTATGTAAAGCATATTAATTCCTACCAAATAATCTTGGTTCCCAATCACCCCTCCCTCCAGGAGGATTCTTTAGTACAGGAAACAGTCCCTTCCTTTCTGACCCCAAAGAGCTCTCCTGTTCTTTCCTCATAGTTGAGGATATAAGTAAATAAAAGAAATAAAAAGGAACAGTTATACTTCCATGTTGCTGCAAACTGGTTGAAAAAAGTATTTTTAAGAATTTTAAGTATCCATTTATCACTTATTATAATCTACCTGATAGCATCTTAATTGGTTAGTTTCTCTCTCTCTCTCTCTCTCTCTCTCTCTCTCTCTCTCTCTCTCTCTCTCTGTGTGTGTGTGTGTGTGTGTGTGTGTGTGTGGGTGGTCCTGGATAACTAAACATTCTCCAGTGAGGGAAGTGTCCCAAGACTTCACTAAAAGTACTTGGGTATTGCTTCTCAAGCTTCTGCAGGCACATACCTGCCTGTTCTCTCGACTCTCTCTTTTCCAACTGCAAAAGTACTACAGATAGAGTGGGCTTAAAAATCAATCTACTCTCCCTCTGGTAGCCTTTTCACTGCACAGAGATTAGTTTTGCAAGGTGAAGTTCTGACCAGCTGCTTGCTTATGTGACAAAGTCAACATGATGCAAAGGAAGTGCATTACTCCTGCATCCAAGAAAGCAGATGAATGGGGAGCAGGGGATGAGTTTAGACTCCAATAAACCGTAATACAGAAACTTGAGTCAATGGCTTAAATAGTTCGGTTTTTCTCTGTTATGCCTTCAACTTCAATTATTATGACCATAATAACATATCTGACCAAAATAAATAAATAAATGTTTATAAAATTGAATATTGCAATATGAGAGTAGTCAATACTTTCATTATTTAAGGATTTGGTGCCCAGAAGATCAGTATTCCTCTCCCTCTGACTTTCAGGAGTTCCTTTATCATCAATTCTAGATCACAAAACCCAAGACACCTAAGAAGTAATTTCTCCACGTTAAAACCTGTCTGATATGAAAGTGAGCAGTGATGCATTTACATTGAATTTAAATAGATCACTGATTCCTGTGATGAGATTTAAGGTGACTTGTAGCTAATTGGAACAATAACAGTAGTAACTGTGTTTGTCAGGTTACAAACTGTGTTTGAGAGGGAGAGGTATTCTGTTTACAGACTCAAATGCTGTCCTTCACAGTTCAGGATGAGACTCCTGACTTCAGTTTACTTGGGTCTCTTTAGCAATAAGGGCTTACGCATAAACAATAGGGCCAAGTAGAAGGGGTTGTAGTAGAAATGCCACAGACTGAGTTAAAACAACAGATGTTTATTCTCTAACCACTTTGGAGGCAGAAATCTATAGTGAAGATGTTGGCAGATTTAAAGAAGGAACCCTTCCTTCCCTACTTTCTTTCCTTCTGTGGACACCAGGAGTAGGGTTCATCTTAACCAACCTCTCCTTACATATTATATAATTATATCTGCAAAGTTCTTATTCTCAGACTGTAGAAATAGATTTTAGGGTGCATGCTTTTCACCCCAGTACACAGAGTCAGGCTGTATCTAAAACGTGGCCCTAGCTAACTGGGTGGCTTTAGCCAACCTGCTTTACCACACCAGGTCTCAATGACTTGCCAAACAACAAAGTCTTTCCGATCTTTCCTTTGGCAATACTGGAGACTATCCCAGAACCTAACACATGCTAGACAAATGATCTGCTGCTGAGCCAACCCCTCAACCCGTTCTGTACTTTTCTTCAGTTTAAAAATCTGAGTAACTGGGATTCCAAACTGTACCAATGATCCTGGTGCAAAACAAGAGACTTTGAATCAGATGTTTTAAAAATAGCCCTCCAAAGTCATTTGGGATTATCCTAAGTAGCCAGACACAGCTCCCCTAATTCCCTCAGGCAACAATGGCAGACACTTGCCAGCCAGGGCAGAAACAGTGCTCATATGATGGTACCAAGGTTGTTTATTACCCCAATTTTCAACTTCGCGGGGGAAGGCCCCTTTTAGTGAGGCCTACTTACAGGTTCAATCCAAAGAAAATGGTGGGAGTCTGGCAGATTTAAAAATTGACTTCTGGCATGAATACTTTAAAGTCCCATGTAACAACCATTAATAAAAGGGGGCGATGAATTTGAAAGAGAGCCAAGAGGGACATATGAGAAGGTTTGGAGAAAAGGAAGGGAAGAGGGAAATGATTTAATTATATCGCAATCTCCAAAATTAAAGAGATAGTTTTCAAAGGAAAGAGCTTGAAACATTGTTTAAAAAAAAGTGAAGTGAAATGGTGAGATTTGTGTTGTATTTCTTATAACTATTTCTTTTTTTCTTCTCAAGATGCATGGTCTCGAAGAATCTTGGCATCAGAGTAGTAACACTGTCAAATCTTGTGTAACCGTGAGGTTTTAAACAGCATTCTTTCCTGGATCATCTCCACTTTCATAAGATGATAATTGTTGAGAACCTGGGCTAAACGGGAATATATATAGCAAACATATCCCACTTGTAGAAGTCTGTGTCTTAAATACAAGTAAACATGGCAGATGAGGTGTATAGATATAAAGAGCCTGAATTTGACTTCTAGCTGTTTCGTTTATTAGCTGTGTGACGTTACATTAGTTATTCAACACCTCGAGTTTCTATTTCCTTATCTGCAACATAATCTAATAAAAATATAAATAAAAATTTTCAAAATCTAATAAAAATGTCTTCATTGTAAGTTGAGCATAAAGATAAATATGTACGACTTTCAATTGTCCCAATGACTAGCATACCAAGAAATGACATGCCTACTGAGAAAATGTGGCAAGAAGTAAAAACTCATACATTTGTCACCTTCTGAGAATATTATTTCTTTTCCTGGTAGTACTACTTACACATGCCTGTCACAGTACTCCAGTTTGAGATTATAACTGTCCCTGAGCATTTCTCTATCCTGGGAGTTTTTTGAGTACAATATCTGTGTTTGTTTGCTTTATCTTTTTTAAAAGGCATTTTTACTTTTAAAAGATATTTTTATGTGTCTGAGTATTGGCCTGCATATATGTTTGTTTACCATGTGTGTGCTTAGTGCCTATGTAGGCTGGAAGAGGGCATCAATTGCCCTGAAAGTAGAATTACAGTCACTTGTAATCTGCCATGTAGGTGATAGGAACTAATCCCAGGTCATATAAATATCAGCAGCAAGTGTTCTTTTTCTTGTATAATATTTTATTATATATTTTTATTTAGCTTAGAAACAAACTTATTTTACCTATCAACCCCAGTTCCCTCTCCTTTCCATTCTCCCATGCCTCGCACCAACACTTCAGGGGCAGTGAGGCCATCCATAGAGTATCATCAAAGTCTGTCACATTATTTGGGTCAGGGTTTAGGCCCTCCCATGTGTATGTAGACTGAGAGAGTATTCCTCCATGGGGAATGAGCTCCCAAAGTCCATTTGTCCACTAGGGATATATACTGGTTCCACTGTCAGAGGTCTCATAGACTGCCCAGGCCTATTAACTGATACCCACATTCAGGAGGCCTAGTTCAGTCTTATGCAGTTTCCCAGCTGTCAAACGAGGGTCCATGAGCTCCTACATGCTCAGGTCAGCTGTTTCTGTGGGTTTCCCCATCATGGTCTTGACCCCTTTACTCATCCCTTCTCCATCTCTACAACTGGATTCCAGAGTTTGGCTCAGTGTCCCAAATGTTCTTAACCTCTGAGCAATCTCTCCAGCCCATTTGTTGGTTCCATCTATTGCTCTCCAGTGCTTAGGTGAGTTAACAGTCCAACATGAGTGGACCAGTGCATTGTAAAGGATTAAATAGTGGGGCAATTTTAGTTTCGTGCAAAATATACCAAACATACACTAGAATCTGAAGGCATTGTTTGCAGAGATAAATGATTAGAGGTACAGTGGATTATGCCCGGCTTCTAAGTAGTATATTTCTTATTTGGCCATTTCATCTAGAATAGTAAATACAAAGTGGACTTTTTCTTCCTGTATTATATATGGTTGTGGATACTTTGTGCATGAGATCAGAAACTACCCATAGCTATGGTAAATTGTAATTACATGCCCAGGTCCCTCTTAATTGCTTATTTATCACAACTACCTGGCAAAGAATGGCACAGACACTACCATTTGTTACAGAGAGTACCTCGAGCCACAGGGAGGTCAAGTGGCTGAGTGAGGCACAGGCAGTGAGTGAGGAAGAGCATGAGCAACAGCTTGCAGCTCTTGACTCTCATCAGTCATCACCACTAAGCCCTATTGACAATGACGCTCATTTAATAGGAAAGCTCAGGAGACCGAGTATGAAATGGACCCAAAACACCACCTTTTATTTCTTCCTATGAAGGCTACCTTGTTCAGCTGGCAACGTCATGCTGCTTCTAACAGCTATGCCCCATGAATTATACCTGTCTGCATGAACTTGAGTAATCAACCATTGCCCAGGGCCCAAAACCTGTTGTCCCACATGCTGAGGGACTAAAGGAGATGTTAACATACCAAATCATATTGCTTTTATACACCGATAGCTGCACCTTGTAGATTTGTTTCATAATAAATTTTTCTCTCAGCAGCACATGTAACCTCTCCAGACTATTACTGCCTCTGATTTAAATTATATTTACTTTGCTTTTGACTCTTTCCCACTTTAATGTAAATTAAAGCCCAGATCTTTCAAAAAAGAAAAAAGAGCCAACATACAAATTTTGGAAGGGCACGCTTGTTGCGGTCCTTACCCTCTGCTTCCTGACTATATGGCTATTTGGAAATGAATTCTGTATAGAGATGATTGAACAAAAATGTGGGGATTAGTGTGGACTCCAATACCATATAACCAGTATTTCTGTAAGAAGAAGAAGAGGTCTGAGCACAGACATGTACAGAGAGAAACATTTATGAAGTTTCAGGAAGAAGGCAGTCACCTACAAGTCAAGGAGAAAGGCTTCCAAAGAAACCAACACTGCTGACCCCTTGATTACAGATTTCCAGCTTTTGGAATTGGGAGAAAAGAAATAACTACCAGTCCATAGATTGTGTTAGGATTCCTTGTATAAATTAAATAATTTCCATACGATACTTATTATTATACAGCACTGTTGGCTTGAAAACTAAAGATATTTAACTGTCACTCAGAGATCACCTAATGTATTCGTTTTTCTGGATACAGCTAATCCCTTAGAAGACTTGTGAGCCTACAGGGGAGAGACAAAGAGATAGGCACAGTGTGATAAAATTGGAAACGAAACACCAACATGCCCAGTGTGCTGTGGGGCAATATACAATCCCAAGCACTCAGGAGCAGACAAGGACAGGCAGGGCTCCCAGAAGATATTTGCACAGAGGTTATGTCTAAGAATGAATAGAAATGAGCTAAAAATGAAGGGCCTTTCCATGCAACAAGATGCCATGTATGAAAAAGTAAGACTCCCTGGAGGACACAGTATTCAGAAGTCAGTGGTACCCAGCATTACCCAGCATGGCTGATGCATCTGATGAGAAGAGTTTCAAGAGGGGAGGTAGAAAACAAGCAGATAGCAGGACATGGTATCTGGTCAACTGTGGTATTTTTTAAGGACAAATAAGCAAACTTCAATGCTCAGTCTAGTTTATGTGATGGGAATTTATTAGAACAGGCAAAAGGATGAAGAGACCCCCAAAAATATATCATTGAACAAGCCACCAAGTTTCACTTGAAAGTGAAATATTGATCAACTTACAATGGTTCTAAGTTGTGAATATTCGGGCTACTTCAGGAAAACTCATCTCCCAAATGGCAAGCTGTGGTCCCTGGTCCCAAAATGATGCTCTTCTTGGTCTTGCATTTATTTGATGGTTTGTATACAAGTCTTCTGCCCCTCCAACTCCTTCCTCTTACCTATAGCTCTGGGGTCTCTGACTACAGTCTTTACTGCTTCTTAGCTTCCAGTCAATGATGCCTGCACTCAGTAGACTTCAATATAAGTCTGCTTTCTAATGACCCTATTACTACTATGCCTCTCTTATTGTCCAAACTCCCTGAAATAGAGAACTTGATTGAGTCATGATTTTTCAACTACATGATGGACGTTGAAGAGCCGTTTAAACATTTTTAGAAGAAAAAACAACATATATTCTTGTTTTAAGGATAATTTTATGTGTTTACATAATTATTCTTTTTTAATAAATTTTGGGAGTCAGATATTGGGGTAAGAACCTGAATGATGAGAGAGGCAGTAGAAAAGCCCTATTACTTCCTATTTCTCTATCTGTCTTCAGTCCTCCAAAACCTCTACAGTTAACTTCGGCCACCTAGTAGCTTCCTCTGCTCTCTGATTCAAAGCAAACCTTATTTTTAGGATGTGATAAAAATATCACAAACATACTTTTAAGTAATTTTATCTAAAAAAAAAAAAAAAAAAAAACGGGATTTTGCTCCATACTAGTTCTGATAACCTACCCCAAATTCAAGAAATAGACAGATGACATCCATAGTAACACTGGCAAGAAGATGAAAGATTTCTAATATGTCAAACAAATATTTAACAGTTGGGCAACAAATGGATATAGAAATTATAGAAATCTCAGAACATGGAAATTTTCACTATTACAGGACTTCTGATTCAATAGACTATATTTTGTTTGTTTCCGCCAGCCCGCCCACCACCGGTCTGGAATGCTGGCCACAGAGACTCTGTATTTGATACAATCCTGTTGGCCAGTTACCATTATTGTTTATGGGCTAGCTCTGTCTTAATTATTAACCCATTTCTACTATTCTAAGTATTTCCACATGGCTCATCTTACCGGAGAGCGGCAGCCCTGGCATCTTGATTCCTCTAGGCTCTACATTCTGACTCCTCCTAACTACTTCCTCTTTCCTCCTTGTCTCCTAGCCCCGCCTATCTTGCTTTTCCATTGGCCCAACAGTGCTTTATTGTTTAACCAGTAAGAGAAACATATTTACAGAATAACATCTCCCATCAATAGACTTTAGAGACATTTGCTAGAATAGGGTACTAAAGAAAGATCTTGGCAGTCTGGACTCTGTTGAATTTCAAACAAAACCCTAGTTTTAGCAGATAATATTATTATAGCTGCTATAGATAATGCTTCCAAATCTCATTGGTTTAACACCATTAGTGTAGTTCTTGCTCAGGTGGCAAGATCAGGTTTTGAATGTGTGTTGGGGTTGTGCTACCCCATGTAGTCGTTTAGAGACTACCATCTTTAACATATATCCATAACATATATACCTAATATCCAGAACTAGATAGGGGGAGATAAAATGAAGAAAATATACCTCCTCTTAAGCATCAGTTATAGTCACATTTTTTTGGAAATGACTAGCCTGGGCTGATGATATATCTGAGAAATTGATCAGCTGGGCTCCAAGAGCAGGGACACATGCAACCATGCTTGAGAAATAAGCTAAGATTTAAGCTTAGAAGGAATCAATCTCCTGATACCTCTCTCCTCGTTATTTAAGCCACCTGACCAAAAACATGACTCCTAATAGCAACTAGCCTCATTTGCAGTAGGGCTAGGTGCCTGAAAAAAGACTAAATAGACATCGCTTTTTGGGTCCAATTACAGATTTCTACGAGTGTTTTTCTGACTGTCCCAGTGTGAGTCATCTGTCACCATTCTGTCTGTTATGTTGGCTGAATCATGTAACAGGAGCTTGTCTGCTGAGTCACATTGTGTGGCTGTCTGATGGAAAGAAGAGTTAAGCCCAAGAGATACAGGATTAGTAATTTATCAGGCCTGGGATAAATAGATTAATGTATAACTACTACCAGGACTGATTAAACACTCAGAGTGATGTGAATAGCCAAAGGAAAGAATCTGGAGCCTAACTGGCTCCAATAAGAACTTTGGGGAAAGAAATATGAACCTGCAAAGAACCTCATGTCCATGTGATACCCAGGAAGGAAACAGGCTCTGGAGTGGGGTGTCAAGGAGTCCACTGTAGAAGTCAAGTCACACGTGCACAGAGTAAATGGAGATGAGGAATTAGAAACTACCGGAGTAGGCTGTAAGTGTTAGAAAGCTAGCCTATAAGTACAAGGATGAATGTTGGACGCATTATGCTAAGTGGGGAGAACCAAATATAAAAGCTCACACAGTCTATGAAAATTTCAGATGAGATAAATCTATAGAGATATAAAACAGGCTAGCCACTGCCAGAATTGGAAGGGCCAAGGAGTAGAAGGGAGAGTTAGTAGGAATGGCTGCTTAAAGCTTTTGCTATTTCTTTAGGGGGGGGGATGAAATTGTTCCATACTGAGATGGTGCTAATGGTGACACAAGTCTGTCATTGTACAAAAGGCCACTGAATTGTACACTTTAAAATGAAGTAAAATGGCAAATTTTATATTATCTGATTTTACATCAATTAAAAAAAAACCTCAAGCTAGCCTATAAAAGCCAATAATGCAGCATAGCAATGAGTTGGGACAAGACTATTTTAATAGCTAGAGAAGTTTTGGGTGTGTTATATGTAGAAGCAAAGACTCACTAAGTAGGGAGAAGTTAAATATGTAGAAGTAAGAATAATGTTCTGGTGCACTGATTAAATGGGAGTGTTTAGAATCAAGGCACTTAGTAATGGGTTACATGTAGACTGAAAAGGGAGATATTATTCTATACCAGGTAAAAGAATGAGCCCAAGCATTGGTAGGAAAAGAACAATGAACAAAAAAAAAAAACCTCTATTTTTCTATGACAGAATCAAGTATTCAGGCTTTGAAGCATTGATTTCGGATCATAGAATGTTATGGTACCTTGAAGTAAAATACACTCAACTCCTTCATTACTGGGAAGATTAAGTAACTTGCACCAAATCATGGGTAGTCTTGCATTTTCCCTTGCTTAATTCTTATACATAACATCACATCTAAGAAGATTAGAGTCATTTGGGGAAGTGCATCCTGGTTCCACTACTGATGGGCTGTGTCACCTTGGTCAAGTTACTATAACCTTTGGAGTTTTGTATTTTCTATGTGTAAAATTGAGAAAATAACGTCTCGTTCCAGTTGCTCTGTGTTGATGGTAACCACATCAATGATAGCACTCTCCTTTCATCTTGCACTCCAACCTGGCATTCTGGTTCCCTTCCAATTATGAGGTAGCTGAAATTGGTAGAAATCTAGAAAATGATAGGGAAAGCATCATTGTACTTTTATTTGACACATTTTCATGCCAGGGTTATAAAAGAAAAAGTGGCACAACTCAAAAATGACTGTAGGGCCCTGGGAATATAATGGCAAAATGATGAAAGGAAGCATGATGACAGCTGATCTGGGAAAATTAAATGTGGTGAACAAATATAAAAGGGGAGAAGTCAGGAAGTTATATTCTATGTATAATGCACCTGGAAGGCGCCAAGGGACACACACAACCCACTGGGTAGCACAAAGCCACTGGAAGCAAGAGAGTACACACTGGATATTCCCAGAGGCAAGGGCAAGCTTCTGGGATGCTGCACACCATTGAGATCAAGAAAGTTGGCAATAGGGAACGACTGTTCAAAGAACTCCATGGTCCATCATCACCCGTTGTTACAAAAGAGGTCCTGTTGAGACAAGACACTCTTCCACATCTGTTGGCAGAACCTCAGTTTAGGAAAATAATGCCTTGGAGAAATTTACCAAATTAACAATCCCACCCACCCTGAGGACTGGGTTCATAGGACACAGGACCAGTTAAATCCTAAGAATGAACACCAACAAAATACTTGGGATGATAGAGGATTTTACAATGAGTATATTTCTTTATATTGTGTTAAACTGTATATTTAGAAGTATGTCAGGGAAACTTTGAATGTAAAGATACATCCATTGCTACTATAAATCACTAACTTTAATTACATCTTCCCTAACTGTATCAGTGTTTATTAGGCTTTGCTACTGTAATAAATCAACTATGTCCTAGGAGCTTTAAAAAAAAGTGTTAAACATAGAGTGTAGAAGAATCCAAGTTTTGTATTCCCCATACATGCCAGATATAAGTTTACCATGGATCTACAGCTCCTAATTTCTTTGTAAAAATTAAAAGTCCATCTCCAGTTCATTTTTCTTAGCAGAAGTGGTAAGAGCAATGACCACACAGTAGGATTGCCACCAGGAAGTTCATCAGTTTATCCATGTTCCATTCACCAAGGCAAATCACTTGAAGAGGCACACAAACTGGGGAGATGGAATTAGCTTTCAAAGGAGTGAAGAAAAAAATATGTGTTATATCACAATTTATGCTTCTATCATGGATGCATTTGAATGTATAAGCAGGGAGTAAGAGAGAGAGAGAGAGAGAGAGAGAGAGAGAGAGAGAGAGAGAGAGAGAGAGAGAATTTGCTTACTTTCTCACTTTTATTCATTTAAATTCCATATTGGGCCCCAGCTCATGAAACAGTACCACCCACATTTAGATGTGTATTCTCACCTCAGTTAAGTCAAAGAATGCTTCACAGACATGGCCCAGAGTGTATCTCTCAGGTTAATCCAGTTCCTGTCAAATACACACTCAACATCACAATAGTCTTTGGCTTCATAACATAACTGGCCTTTGAGAATAGTGTTTCAAAGCCTCAGAGTAATTTGATGAATGTAATTTCTGCTAAGCCATCTGTCCTTTAGCTATCCAGCCATCTTTGTAAGGACAACAAGACCTCATGCGGTGGGAGGGAAAACTAAGGTCACCTGGTCATCCTGACTACGCAGGGTTAGTATAGTGGGAACCAAGAAGTTGGTGACCAAGGAAGGACACACTCCACACAAAATAAGCAGCCAAGAAGAGAGGCCCATCTGCTACTTACCTGCAGACGTTTCTGGGGTGAGTTTTCATCCTACCCTGTCCTCCATGTCTCAATGAACCGCATGCCCCCTGTTTCTCCCATTCTTTTTTACATAGTTAATCTCGTACCATTAGCCCCTAGTAAGCTGAAGAATGATCTCCATAGCCAAGTTCCATAACCAAATTTTTAACCTGAAAATCAAAAGTGGAAGTGAGACAGCCACTGAAGTTTGCTAGAGCTGTTGGGTTTCATGCTGAATGCTTCTACCATGGGGAGACTGTGCTATTTAGCACAGCCCTGTTCACATATGTTGAAGATACACTGTCAATTTCTCATTGAAGATTTTCTTTCTTCCTCCTACTCCTTCAATTATTATCCAGTCCTAAATGTAACAAAACATTAAAATTTATTCTCATGGACATGAAATAATTTTTTAGTGTTTTTTTTTTAATTTAAAGAAAGATGCTTTTGCAAACATTAGAAGGCTAGCGGAGTGACGTAAGACAGAAAGGTCTGCCAATCATGTTAGTGAGAGGATTTCTGCATCAAACTGACCCAACCATACGTGTGTGTCTGAAGCATTCCTTAATCAAGAATCAGAAATGACTTTGGCCCTTTTCTCCAAGCCAGTCTTCTTTAATCACCCGTATCTATGGTCTGTCTTCCATTTTGAAGGGAAATCTCTCAGCTCAGCTTTGGGTCTCTTGAGATCAGTTTTGTTTACCCCTTTCCCTCAGACATTCTGAAAGTCAAATCAGAAATTAAAGTATATCAGAACTAGGCAGGTGTTGCCTGCCTCAAGACTTGAATGTACTTAAAATTCATCTTTAGAATGTTATACAACTAGGTTTTTTTATAGCATTAAGTAGTTCTTTTTTTTAAATTTCTAATTTGGTGCCATGGGTGCTCTTTTCTTGTTTTTTTCCTCTCAAGGGCATATTTCAAGTAGAAAAGTTCAGGAGAAAGGGACTAGCATACTGGCACTCTCATTTGCCCATGACATCATCCCATTTGTTTCCATCGGGAATGATGATCTTAGGCCTGTGTTTTACATTGGTTGTTTCCGAGCCGTCTTCTAGCACATTCACTACCAAGTAATGGAATTTAGTGGTAAAGGCAGCTGAGTTAATTCCTGTTCCCTGTTTGTTACTGACCCTTCACTGTTGCTGCCATAGGCCATTCCCATTGCTGAGCCAGCTGTGACTGGTACCTTCCCCTCCCTGTGTTATTCCAGTAGGCTGTTCTCAATTTGTCCCTAGAGGGCCTTGACCTCTCTGATGAAGGAGGTTGTGTTTTCTCAATTTTGCTTCATCTGAAAAGCCAGAGAAGCTTCTCAGTGGTCATCCCTTCATGATCACTGGATCAATTATTTCATTCTTCTGTTCCTTGTCAGGACTGCAGCTCAGGTGGCTCTTTCAAAGTTAGGTCCTCTGTCCTCCCTTTGTGGGCCACTGTGATGGATCATCACTGCTACACTGGGTCAGATGGTGGGGAAATTCCTCAGGATACCACTTGTCTTTCTCTTTCATTTTTATCAACTGTGAAATGAGAACCACCATATCCCACCAATAAAGCCCCATCATATGCTGCCCAGGGCTTGGATATGTACACAAATTAGCTCTATAAAAGTATCTGGCCAATTTGAAAACAAGACAATTTTTGGTTGAAGGAATGAAAAGCCTAAGACATACACCATGCTATATCATTTGTATGAATGAGGATATATTTTTCCATTTGTTTTTTATTTCATTTTATATTCTAACCACAGTTCTCCCTCCCATCCCTCCTTCCAACACCCTTGCCTTCACCCACCACCCTTTGCCTCCTACAACCTCCTCCTTACCTCCCGCCAGCCAACCCCCCACCCGACCCCTGTTTACTCCTTCTCCACAGGTAAGGGCTGCCATGAGTAGTCAACATAATATAGTACAATAGGTTGGGAGTAGGGCCAGGCCTCTTTCCCGTACATTAAGACTGAGCATGGCATCCCACCATAGGGAATGGGCTCCAACATGGTACATGAGGGTGTATGTTTTTAAAGCATGTAAATCATGTAAAATAATGTTAATTATCTATTTTATGCTTTAAAGTAGCTATTATTCATATTCAAAAGACATGGTTTCAATAGCTATACTTATAAAGAATGGGGACCCTAATAATACTAGCAGATGACATAAACAGGACATTCTTAGAAAAAGAAATACAATGGCTTTTTAAAATAGCTTTGCTATTCATTATGTATGATTTACAATAATGAAAACTTCAAGACATCTCCAATACCCACCTACTTGGATAGAGGACAGATCCATTATATGATAGGATTTAAATGACCTGTGCTTACTAATAAGAAAAGTGCTATAGAATATAATATTTTAAAGAATACAGAAGATGTTACATGATATATTGTACTCCCATTTTTGTTATACTAGATATTGAACACAGAACTTCAAACACGCTAGAAAATTGTTCTATCACTGAGCTGCACCTCAGTCAAACATTTCCATTACAATAGAAATTGTATGAACATGTATCTACATGTATTTGTAGTAAGGAAAGTCTCTGAAACATGTTATAAAATGAGAAGAGCATTTGTGTCAATTGTAGGCCATCTCGATTTTCTGTTTCATTCTTTTTATATAATACATTGTAGAGTTTTTCTGTTTTTAAAACCTGATAAACCTATTTACACATTTTTTAAAGTGAACACCCTATATGCTTGGAAAGGAAAATACAGTGAGAAAGCTGCACAATATGAAACACCTTCCTCTGCACAGGCCAGCTTTCAATTCACTCCAGACATCAGACATCCATCTCAAGACCGTGACATCTGTCTACTGCACAGTGTTATTTCACAAATATCGTAATGCCAAGGTCTCCAACCCATCCATCTACAAAAGCACCAGCTCTCAGAACATTGATAGATTCCTTAATTAATTTGCTATTTCTAAGAACATGTTCACTACCTTGCTCCGTACACTTTAGGGTTTGATTTCAACAGCACAGAACAAAGATGTTCTTTACCAGAGCACCTGACTCCCCAAAGGATGTACAGATTAAGGAGAAATCTCAAGCAGTTGTACACGATTGCTCAGAGTTATCGATGACCAATTAAACCTTCAACAGTTACATGGTGTTTCATTGATTTGAATCAAAAAACATGTTTTAAGCAACCATTTATTATGAAAATACACTTCTTTCAAGTTCTTATGTTAGACTCTTTGTTCTTAACTAAAGAATAGTGATGGACTGGGAGATAGCCCAGAGCTCAAGAGAACTTGGTACTCTCTAAAGCAACCCAATCTCAGTTCCCAGTACCCATATGACAGCAAACAGCTACCCATCCATTCCACTACCAGGGGATCCAATGTGCTCTTCTAGTCTCTGTGGGCACCAGGCATGCTCATGGCTTACATATACACATGCAGACAAAACACCTTAGAATAAAATGTCAGCATCTACGATCACCCATGTCAAAGATGAAGGACTGTGTGCCTCATTATTTTAATGTTTTTGATTGAAATGAAATAGAATTACATTAATTCTCCTCTTCCTTTCATCCCTCCATCCCCTCCCAGTTATCCCCCTTCAAACCCATTCCAGGACCCTGTTCTCAAGTTACTATCCTCTTTTTCTTTGATTATATTTGTACATATGTGTATATGTGTTTGCACAAGTACATATAAACAGAACCTGCTGCATCCATTTCTGCTGTTTGTGGGCATATTGTTTCAAGGCTGACCACTCTGCTTGGACAACCCATAAATGGGGGTCATCCCTGGGTGAGGCTGATTCTCCTTCTCCCTGTAGTCAACAGTTGCCTGAAGTTCACTCTGTGAAATTTTCCCTCTTTCATCTTTACATGTCTATTGATATTTCCACTGTTCCAGACTTGTTTGTGTACCAATTTATAAGAGAGACTGTCCCCCAGCAGACTTCCTGGAACTTTCATCCACCTTCTCTGTAAAGTTCCCTCAGCCACAGAGGCAGGAGCTGTAATGCTGTAATGCAGATGTACTTACTGGGACTGGGATCTCTACCATCCTCTACCTTGTGCCCAGTTGTGGTTCTCTGTGGTGGTCTCCATTTGCTGTGAAGAAACATTTCTTCAGTGAGAGTTGGTGGGTACCCTTATCTGTAGATATAAGGATGAAATTTAGAATGTAGTAAGAAATTATGCTGGTCTAGCAAAGTGGAGACAATAGATTCCTTTCTGAGGTCCACAACCTTACTAGTTCCAAGAAGCTGTCTAGGTTTCCAGTAAAGGCATGGTCTTCCTCCTGTTGAGTGGGCTTTAAGTCCAATTAGACAGCTGTTGGTTGCCACAGATATGTGACTACATCTTCTTACACCTTTATGCATACTTTGCCTTGATGGTAATTGTCCTGGTCCATGGATGTTGCAGCTGGCTAAGACCATTGGACTGATTCCCTCTTTTGGCAACTTGCTTAGTATTTCTGGAACCATTGAAGCTAGCATGCAAAAAGGAGGCTTACAGATCACATCCAGCATCTTCAGCCATGAAGGCCCCACCTCAACTCCTGGCAGGCAACTGAAGACTAAAGTGATAATGTGTATTGTTTGGAGAGTCACATGAATTATGCTGACCAAACCCTTCAAAAGATTTCTGATGTCTGGAAAGGGGAGAGGGAGTTGTGGTCAGGCAGAAGGAAAGGAGGTCAATACATAAGGAGAGGCAAATAACACCAAGGTTATTTGATAAAACTTCAAGAAATCATGTTATTTTTATATCTAAAATTATAGACAATACATATGCAAGTGTATATAAATTCATGTGTATATACATATAAAATACATATAACATGCATGCATTATATATACATATAACACATATACATTATATATACACACATGTATAATATGAAGTTACAACATCTGGGGTGACAACGTATCTCACAAGACCCAAGTGCCTTATTGTGTGCGTGTGTACTTGTATGTGTTGGCTCCTTCGAATGTTGTTACCATCTATCTTTTAGCCATGCTTATTATGTAGCTCCAGGAGACAATATTTCTTTGATATGGAACCATCATCTTTTCTACCACTGATGTAAAATTCAGATTTATTATTCAAAGACAAATTTTATACTTCAAAAAGTTGAACAAGCTGGCACTTAAGAATCCCAGCTGGTTAAATTTAGAGCATTGAAAAAGATCCAGTCCAAGAATAATCTTTGGCTTTGGGCCTATATAACATTTGTATTTGATAGTATATGGGAAAAGAATAGAAAAACATTCATTTTAAGCCCTTGCTTTTTCATATACTGTCCTTCAGGGATAGGCAAATTGATGTTGATAGTGTCGGCGACCTTGGAATCATCACTCCCTTGCATGTTCTATTTCAATTATGCTCTGCATGTTTAAAAGGAATTTTGTTTACAAATGTTCATTTTAAAATTCAAAATTCTCTCTCCCTCTTCTCTTAATTCTTTCTTCTTGGCTTGCCCCTATCTTTGAACTCTCTATTTCGAGCCATTGTCCTTCTTGAAGGATGGCTGGCTCATAGGTACGTTGGAACTTCCATTCCAAATCTCATTGAATCCCAGAAACTTCTGTTTCCATTATTGTGGGAGGTTTTTGAAAACAGAGCCTCACTACTTAGCCCAGGCTGGCCTGGAACTCACTATACATTGTCAAGCATTGCCTCAAACTGTGACCCTCCTTCTATCAGCACCTCAATGCAGGAATTGTAGTTGTATGCCACATGCCATACTGAATCCTCACACTTAATTTGCCATTACATTTCTGACTGTCTTGAAACAGGTAGATTTCATTATTTCGGGATTGTGAAGGTGTGAAAGTAGAGTAATATAATACAGAAAACTAGTTAATGAAATTTTCAATATGTTTCTCATGTTGAAAATCAGGTTACATAACGATTATAACCTTATATAGCTTATTCATGTATGTATTTGTGCCTATATTCACAACATATTATATACATTTGCCATTATGTGCATATATACAGATGTCCATTATGTATGTACTAATGTAAAGAAAAAACAGTGGCAGCTAGGTTTTTTTTTCAAATATTGCAAACTATTGCTTATATTGATTGTATCTACAAAAGAAAAGGCATACAAGTCCAAGAAAAATTAGACACTATGTGGTCAGTTCAATAGAAAAACTACTTACAAACACTTTCATGTGCCTATAGAGAATTGTATCTTCCCATTCTATTTCTTTCAGATAAAATTGAAGGGAAGACATCAGCAAAGTTTGAAAAATTGCCATCTAGCTTAAACACTACCAGTTACATGGAACAATTGTGAAAGCTGTATTATTTCAATGGGTACCAGGCAATTCAGAAGTTTAGTATTATATTTCAAGTTCTTGATCTGCAGCAAGCTGAATCATAATTTTTAGACATGCACTGCTGTGTTCGTAGTATTGTCGATTTTTTTCAAAATCAAATGCAGATCAATTTTGTGTTTATTCTGTCATTTAAGAAAACCTTCCAGTGGAAGCACTAAATATCAGATTCCCTTCTTAGCACTGAAAAGACAATAACAAATTAACCAAGAATATGGTTTAAAGAAATCACTACCCAATGTAGAAGGTCCTGGGTTGGATCCCCAGTACCACAAGAAGTTGATTTATATCTTTTTTAAAAAGAAGCAGCTGGAGCAGGGAGATGATAGAGAATGACAGGGGTTAGCATTGTGCAAAGAGTTTTTAGGGGAAAACTTTTCTAGCAACAAGGATGTCCCTCTGTATGCAGTGGATTTTTTATTGCCATTTGTTAATAAAGAAGCAGATTTGGCCAGTGGCCAGGCAAGATAGAGCCAGGCAGAAAATCCAAACAGACATATGGAGAGAAAGAAGGCAGAGTCAAGGAGATGCCATGCAGTTAGCAAAGGAGTAAAATGTCAGAACATTACCCATAAGCCACAGCCACATGGTGATACACAGAGATTAGTTAATTTAATTGTGAGAACTAGTCAGTAATATGCCTGAGCCAGTGACCAAACAATTGTAATTAATATTAAGCCTGTGAGCATTTACTCAGGAACTGGTAGGTGGGAGAGACACCTCCATTTACAGACATAAGAAAAAGCAATGCTTTCATGAAAAAAAAAAAAAGGTTTTTCTTCAGTGAAACTTCTGTTATAGGCATATAGAAAGCTCTGTCCTCACATTATTTCACCTGAGCAGTATCATCTTTCAGAGGAAGGCAGCAACTGTGTACTTTCATTTTTATTCTTAAATAAAGTGGTTATTTGGGAATTGTGTACAACTCAAAAATAATGGAAACATAAAGAGATAGGAGCTTAAAGGAAAGAGTGTATTTTATTTCATTTACATAAGTCAAAAGGAAACAAATACCACACAGCTTGAGACTATCTTTTCCCTGTACTGCTCTTAGTGCATGGATTCTACCTTTGTGTTTCTTATGTGTCCATGATATGGCCTCTGTAGCACTAACCATTTTGTCTGCATTCCAGGTAAGAGCACGGTTAATAACACCCTCCCATCTGAATATTTATCAGCTCCCACTCCCACTCCCACTTCTGATACTGAGCTTCTGACAATTCTTTACACATCTTACCTAACAATGTTTCCTATCCTGCCATTAATCAGTGGGGTTACATAGCCCCTTTGCCTGTAAGAAAGCCTGAGACATGTTTTTGCTTGGATACATAGCTGGCCCCAACAAGAATAGCTCTGTTAACAAGGAGCAAGGAGAGAATTGACACCTAAGACTCACATGCCCCAGTCAGTAAGGGTGAACACATGACTGTCCTCCCTCCTACAACCAAATGAGTTGGTAATCCTGTTGATAGGAGGTGTCACAGACTTTATAACATCTCCATCATTTTGCTCTCAGTCTCCACACAGCTCATAATTTACAACCTCATCAGGCTCGCTCCCCTCTGAGGAGGACCAGACACAGCATCATTCCTCCCTGAATCTTAGAAAACTTAAATGGCACAGTAGGATAGAAATCAGTATCATTTGGGTTACAGAAACTAATCAAGTGGATGTGGTTTTGAATTTACTAGCCAGTAGCTAATACTGAGCAATACCCCCAAATTAGTCAGCTTCACCTGCAAGCAATGCTAGATTCCTCTTATAGATAAAGGACATTCCCAAGTGGTGGACACAATTAGTTATTTTTTCATACTGCAGATCATTAGGCGAGCCACTCCGCGAATCCAGTAGCAGAGTGCTTCTCTGGCTGTTGCTAGAGAAACTTAAGGTCTAAGTGCTCTCCCCCAAACACATTAGTGTCTCTTTACTGGTGGCCTCCCAAAATATATGTCCATATATATATATATATATATATATATATATATATATATATATGTGTGTGTGTGTGTGTGTGTGTGTGTGTGTGTGTGTGTGTGTGCGTGCGTGTGTGTAATCTTCTTTAAATTTGTTTTAACCAAGAAAATCTGAGCCCCTAAAAGACCGTTTGTAGCTTTCATTGTTCTCTAGGTATCCATGAATTATAGTCCTGCTGGAGAAGCCACATGGTCTGGCCCGTTTCAGAGGCAAGAAACCTGAAATGACAGAGAACAAGCCAGTTTTTCTGGGATTCCACCTAAGGCAAGATTATAAGGAGTCAATTGTTAACTTGCAGCCACCAGCCAGGCAGGTAGAACTGCTGGGCCACACCAGCCCGAACAGTGGGATAATTAGCAAGTCCATAAACTGTAGTTGTTTTAGATTGCTATGTTTTGAGGTCATTTGATATAGAACACGCAATAACCAAAACAGTTCAATATTGCCGCTCCTTGGCAGTGTTGTTCATGCTTGATTCCTTCCTATCCACAGACCCTGAAATATTGACAAGTCCTTGGCAAATACTGGTTACTATTTTGTGTTATTTTGTTAATGTCAAGTGTGAGACTAGGAAGTGAGCAATCAGAAAATTACCATTGCTTGCCTCAAACTCAGAAATGACACCTAGTCTATTTCAAGGTGGTCTGCAGTGGTGATGTCTATGCTCTTCTCTCTACTACAGTCCCTTCTCTGCTGTAAGCAGTCCCCATCTGTCCTTTGTCTTCTTTTGTCATCCTCACTTCCTGTCAGGAAATGTCCTTTCTTCTTCTGTTCCTTCTCCCTCATGTTATTCTGCTCCCAGAGAGAAACTTCACCACAGCCTCACATTTGGTATTGCTTTGCCTAATGGTTCAGGAATATGCATTGCTATGAATCCGAGGCATGCATTTGCATTTTAAGTAGCATGGTGATGCTTGAGCAGAGCTAGGAGCATCTTCTCTCACAACTTCTGCGTTTGCTAGTATCAAGAATCCAGCCAAAATCTTGTCCACTGCCTTCATATGTACATATCTAGCTCCAGACACAAGAACAGCCTGCACATGTTCTTTCTGCCAAGCCACCTCCCTTGAACTCAAGTAAGGATTTTGACCAGGGTCTCTCCATGCTATGTTAGAATAAAAATATTTAGAATCTAAATTTTTAGAGTATTACATGTTATTTTTTCCCTAAAATGTTTAGCTCAGCACTGACCTACTAAGAAAATAGGAGATAGGGTGCATAGAGGTAATGAACATGCTTTAACTTTTAGATCAGACATGAAAATCAGCAAGAGTTGAGAGCATATGTTCATTTATAATGTAGACATTCATTCATCTTGATACCAATTAGTATTAAAACACAGTTGCCAGTATTTTTTATTTTCTTTTAGGGAAAAAAAAACATAAGGAAGAAATGCCTATAGCTACGAAAGTTACAATGTGGTTCCAATATTTATTAAGCTAATTGCTCTCAAAGTTTATAAAGTATTAGAAATTTTAGGAAGCTTTTATTATTATTATTATTATTATTATTATTATTATTATTATATAGTCCAAACCCTCAGCCACAGTAGGAGTGAATGTTCTATGAGCAGAGATATAATAAATCTCAGAAACTTTCCCTCTTCCTAAGCATTTTAGGTAATTCTACTACACACTGAATGGGAGGAAAACAGAACAGGCCAAAGCAGACATAATGGGAGTTTTGCCACTCTCCGGCAAGGCTGCCTGATAGGACAAATGAGGTGTGAGAGCACTGATTTGCTGTCTTTCCTGTCCTAATTGATTGGCTCTCACCACGTGCTCCTGGCCAGCATTACATTGTTAGCCCTCTGAACAACAGCTGCCAGCCACTCCCTTGAATTTCTCCCATTTGTGAAAAGGTTATTTCCCAGCAAAGGAACACAATTTGTTGAGCACAAGAAAACCACTTAGAACTGTATGCTAGCTAAGTAAGACGTATTGGCCTGGCCTTGAAATCACCAGGAGTCCACGCATCATACAGATGGTGGCTGGATGTGCACACGAATAGGAGCAGTTGAGTAGAGGATTGAAATACTAAATATAACTGTAAAAAGGAAAGAGGAACTAGTTTGGTTGGAACGACTGATCTTGGGCCAGGTTCCTCTAATCCATGAACTCATGAAGATGAAACAAAGGTCTAGCAGGCTTCAGAATGAGCTGCATTTTATGTATGAGTGTTCTGGTGTCTATCTAGCTGCTATCTTACCGCTATGGACTGTGTATGAAGTGTATGTGTCTCATGTTTGGGGGAACTGCAATTTGTTAAAAAGTTAAATCAGAAAGTAAGCCTCCAGCTGAGCTGCTTACACATAGCCCATCAAATGATTCTTTAATTAAGATTAACTAAATCGCCACCAAGGCACTGTCAGTAAAGAGCCCACATAAAACTAGCAATCTCACCCCATTATAAATAGTGGCATCTTTTCTAGAAGAGATCATGTGTTCTCCATCATGAACTGAGTTACTGGTTGTCCTCTTCAAGTTCTGGGAAGTGTGATCTGGGCTTTGTGGTTGCAAAATCCCTTATTGCATTAATTATTTTACCTCCACGATGATCTTGTTGGGTATCCTGGCATTGTGATTCCCATTTTACATAGGAGAAAACAAGCAGAGAGAGAGAGAGAGAGAGAGAGAGAGAGAGAGAAGAGAGAGAGAGAGAGAGAGAGAGAGAGAGAGAGAGAGAGAGAGAGAGAGGAGAGATTCTGTAGTTCATTCAATGTTCTAGAACAAAAGAGGATAAGCAGGTCCAATTTTGACCTGCAAATTGCTCGCACATGACTGAGCTCATTTCTTTCTTCATCTAACATCTGCAAATAAAATAAATTGACTGGTCTGAACATCAAAAAAAAAAAGATCATAATTAGTTAAGGATGTTTTGGTGGACATGAAAGCTATTTTGTGTGTCTCTCTTCCCCTTGGACACCTTGTGAAATTTCTTTTCTCAAGGACAGAATTGATTTAATTGGAAAGAACTATGTTCTCATTTCCCATTTTGGCCAGCACAGAACTCACATCTATATGCACAGTGGCCATCTGGAAAAAAAAATGCTTTCCTGACTTCCAGGAAAGGCAGGAATGCATCAGTTTGCCTTGAAAATGTTTACCTATTGGCACTCTCTACGTGTTCAGAGTCAGAGTGATTTCTACATGGATTTTCTCAAGATTCTGCCTAATAATGAAAACAAACAGTGCTGCATAAGCCTGTGTGAGAATCTGCACACAGATTTACCGGACACTCCCTACCCAGTACTACTCTATAATTTGTTTCCTTTTTCTATAAAGAGATGGTGAATTCAGCTCTTGTTCATTGTATTCATGACTACAAAGCTTGTTTTATTTTTTTTCTTTTTCCCAGAATAAGAAATACTCAGAGGTATAATCAGGTCTTCCATAGTATTTAATTAGGCATAATTAAACACCATCTACACAAAGCTCAGTGTTTTCAAAGTCCTTTCTTCTGTTACATTGCTAATGAATTAACAAATTAATTGGCATTGTGAGTTACAATAGAAAATGTCAGTGAAAAAATTTTAACTGTCTTACAAAATTATCCTCTTTTGTAGACTGTGTTCTGTCACAGTATAAAATACAATGTCATTTCCAACAGCTAAGAGGGGAAAAATACAAAGCAAAAGCATGAGAATGGTGAAAATGGAAAGATAGATAAAAGGGAAAAATTATTCCTCACAGGCTCATATTCTGATCTTATAAGAAAGTGATTAATATCCCAGTTATTAGATTTTGCAGATCATTTTAACCCCCAAATGTCTTAGGGATGGTGGTGTGTGGGGCGTTACTATAAACATAGTCTTATTTTTATATGCTTCAATCTGATTTAATTCTTCAGAATGATACTATCCATGATTATTCTAATAACAAGGTTTCATAAAAGATAGTTCCATACTTAATTTTGCACAAAGCTGTTTTAAGCAGCATCTTTTCATTAAATTATTTAATATGGGCAATATAATGGAGAACAAACATTGTCACTGCCTCAGAAGTGATAGGTTAAGGATTTCTCTATTTAGCATACCAAAAGTTTTCAGTAATGCTTAATACATTAAAAATATGAGTCCTGATGGGAAAAAGGCATGAGTA
The DNA here is from genome assembly GCA_030556225.1 of Cricetiscus sungorus. Lineage (NCBI taxonomy): Eukaryota > Metazoa > Chordata > Mammalia > Rodentia > Cricetidae > Cricetiscus > Cricetiscus sungorus. The sequence goes on along the minus strand of JANBXA010000328.1, from coordinate 35,003,628 downwards.
AAGAGAAACACACATGAATAATACTAACGACCAACAAATATAAAATAGGTAAGTTTTGCAAGAAATCAAAGAAGTATGGGTTGAGGCAAAATCATCATTCCTAAGGATTTCTTAAAGTCTCCACAGTCCGTCATGGAAGTAGACATGCTGCTCCATCACTGCTGGTACTGCAGACTGATAAGTCTTTCTAGAGCATGGCTTAATTACTAGTCCCAAAAGCTTTAGAAAGTATCACAATGTAGCTCAACAATTTTACCTCCAGGAATTTGTAGCACGGTAAATGTCACAGTAAATTTGTACTATCAGAAAGTTAGAAATAACTAAATGTCAACAGTAAAGTTTACAGTGTATTTAGTTGACTTTGCAGCAAATAAAAAATATTTGTGAAGAATATATAGCAACACAGAATTTTATAAACAATATAGTGGAAAAAGTATATTTTTGAGAAACCAGGGGCAGTGGACAATGGTGCATACTGACAGCACTCAGGAGACTGAAGCAGGATGACGTCCAGGGCAAGACCATTCCAGAGTGAATTACTGTTTGAAAACAAACAACAGGTCCAGCTAAAGCCTACACTATCTCACTTGATTAAGTTCATGATACAATTATAGAAATTAAAAATATTAATAGATGTTGCATTTAAGTTGTTCAAATTACTGGGAATTTTATCTTATAAAATTTACAAAATCTGCTGCATGAAAATGGGCTACTTTATGATCACAGAATATGAAATTGATTTCATAAATTAAAGTCACCATTAACACATTTCCTCGACACAACACCAGGACAGAGTCGTATTTTGGAAGTACAAATTATAAGGGCTTAGTGAAAGTTCAGCCAGTTAAGTGCTTGCAATAATTGAAGACTTTATTTCAACCCTCACTTCCTGTGTAAGAAAATCCAGGCAAGGTGGGACCAGCCTGATATCCCAGCACTGAGGAGGAAGAGATCAGAGATCCTTGGTCAGCAATCACCATCCAGTCTAATTGAGCCAGCAAGACCCATATTCAGTGAGAGACTTGATCTAAAAGAGTAAGGTAGACACCAATAGAGGAAGATAGCCATTGTCAGCCTCACACCTCTGTTATGGCAGGTTGTTCCTTCCCACCGGCTCCATCCCGCCTGCCGCCAGTCTGAGCCCATAGCCGCACCAGCCCCAAATAACATTCAGAGACTCAGTATTTGATACAATCCTGTTGGCCAGTTACCATTATTGTTTATGGGCTAGCTCTGTCTTAATTATTAACCCATTTCTACTTATCTAAGTATTTCCACGTGGTCGTCTTATCTGGGAGCCGCAGCTGGCATCTTCTTTCTCCCCGGTCTCCATCTTGACCCCTCCCTACTACTCCCTCTTTCCTCCTCCTGGTCTCCTAGCCCCACCTATCTTGTTTCCTATTGGCCACAGAGCTTTATTAACCAGTATGAGAAACATATATACAGAATAACATCTCTCATCATCTCCTCTTTTCTGTCTAAAGTAAAAGAAGGGGTTTAACCTTAACATAGCAAAATATAACATACAATAGTTATCAAATAAGAATCACAGTAAACAATATTTAGTCCATTAACATTTTGTAAGACTTTAAGAAAATATCATCTATCCTATCTTTGTGAGTCTAAAGTCCTATATGTAACTTATCTTTAATCCTTACTAAGAAAAACTATAACCATAACTATCTGTCTTCAACTCTTTCAAAGACCACAGAAGGATAATATATAAACTCTAGAAATGACAGAGACAACTCATTGCCTGATCAGTCACCCGAAGTTCTTCTGTAATGTTCCATCTTCAGCCCATAGGCCATAATCTGTCTGGCAGACTTTCAGCAAAGCAGGAAACTTTAAACTGTCCATCTGTATTGATAGTTTGTCAGTCATTTTTCTCTGTGTCCTGTAGACTGTCTGGCTGTCTGGCAGCCTCTTCTATGAAGCAGGGATCCTGTAGCAATGTCCATCTTGCATCAGCAGTCATCTTTTTGTGGGTCCTGCATGTCCAGTTTCTACAACCTAAAGTCAAACAGTCCAGAAGAGCAGTACATTGCCCAAATGGCTAGTCTTGCCATATTAGAAGCAAACTCCATAATGTGTTTCTTCGATGTCCATCTTCCTTCCTGACACAGGTGATGTTACTAGGAGCAGTTGTGTCTCACTGTCAAGAAAAACTCTAAACCATTTTAAATGCCATATTCTGTAGGTCTTTGAAAGGTTTGAAGAATGCCTATTCATCTCAAATACATCTCTGCATATCTAGAAATCCTAACTAACTTAACACCAAGTTTTAATTATCATAGATAACTCTCTATAATCTGTATTAAATTATACATTACATTTTCCAATGAGCTATATAAACACAATACCTAAACAAGAGGAGAAATATACATATCACAAAATTGACCTTAAATTATATCAATAAAAGACTATCCATTTCAAAGCAAAGTATTCATATCTATACCATAATTCCCTTTTTACCTTTAAAAAGATTGCTTGTGGTTATAGCCATTTGTAACCAAGCCCATTTAAATGAAAACAAACATTTATAAATAATATTTGGGAATCTGGGCGTCGTTCTTTCCAAACTACTTCCTGCTGGTAGAGGGCGCTGTCATGGGGGTCCAAAGAAGACACAGAAATCTTGGCTGTAGTGGTCTGTAAGGTTGTAATGTTCCATTGACGTTGCTTCAGGGGGTCTTGCTTGATCAAACCACGTTAATCTGGAAGAAATCCACAGCTTTTCATTTTCTGTGGAAACAAAAATAGAAATCCTTTTCCCCAGTAACTTGTCCTTAGGCTTAAATTTTGAAGTCAAAGCATTTTTAAAATATAAAAATTGAATCAATCCAGCAGCATTTCTTTTATCAGTAGTTGTTATTTTTTCAGCAATCAAATAATTTAAAGACAACAGAAGCGCGTATAATATCCAAAATTTCTCTGTTTTCCATCTTTACATGGCTTTTTTATTACTATATTTCTTGTATTTCTATTTTTACATATTTTCAGACAGGGTTTCTCTGTGTAACTTTTATCTGTCCTGGAATTCAGTGCATACCAGGTTTGCTTTGAAATCACAGAGATCTGCTTGCCTCTGTCTGCCAAGTGCTGGGATTAATGGCATGCTCAAGCATACCTATCCATTCCACTTCCTTTTTTCTTTTTTAAACCATTGTATCCTTTTTATTTTTCTCTCCAAAGCCAGCGTATTTTTTAAAACACAGTGTAAACCTTCATTGCAGCTCTCATATACACCAATGAATTGTTAGCAGAGCTCTTTAAAAGCAAGGCAGTTTTTTGCCGCTTATGCTAATTTTGGAAACCTCCCTTAAAGGAGCCGCGCAAATCTCTGTCTACAGCAAAACAAATCCAACCGAGAAAATGCTGCTACCAAGAGGTCTTGTTAGTCTCTGTTCCCTTGTTTCTAAAAACTATTTTTTAAGCTTTTGTTAAGTTTAAGTGAAAGTTCTCAGTTCCACTTCTGACACCATTATGTTTTATGCACATTATACTTGCCATATTCTATGTATGTATACTATTGTTTGTGTTCAAGACGTTTTGTATTTGATACAATTTGGGATATTTGTCTTGCTGCCCTTTAGAGCTCTACCTCTTGTTTAGACATTTTTACTCTACCTCTACTTTAGGAATTTACATGTGCAGTTATGTGTGTGTGTGTGTGTGTGTGTGTGTGTGTGTGTGTGTGTGTGTACATAGTTATATTGTTTAGGTATTTATCCTTGCTTTACTCAAGGAAGCTTTATTCAGGTTTGTTAGCCAAGTTCCTGAGTATTACATATTATCCTCACCCATGTTTCCTTTGCCTATGAGATTAGTCAGACATAGATGCTTAATCTTCAATCACTTCATAGACCTGCAGAACATGGCATTTAAATGTTTTATATATTAGTACTCTGTTGACATGAGACACTGTTGGTCCTGACAGCACAGTGCACTTTCCCGAAAGTATCTTGGACACTGTTGTTGCTCCTTCTGGAGTTCATCCTCGCTTCGGCTAATGGCCTCTTGGGCAAGGAACTGCCTCAACCTTGGCCACTGATTTGGACATGCAGTCCTATATGCTTGTAAGAGACAAACTTAGAAGACTGCTGAACCTTGCCAAGTCAGGGTAAGACAGCCTTTCTACCTTCCTGCTTTTGTTGTGGTCTGTCAAATACTCCTGGCCTTAGTCAAAACTGGCTGTACCAACGTTGCCGTGAGACCTTGGGTGACTGTCCAGGTAGCTTGCTGTTTCTGTCCTTGCTGTACCTTTTGGAAGTTGCCCATCCGCACTTCCCGTCTACCCTAGTATCATTATTTTCCTTCTCAGGTCTTGGTGAGGTTGTAGATTAAACTATCTTAAGTATTATTCTCTCTTCCTAGTTAGATATATTAAGTACTATACTTAAGCTTTTCAGCTTAGGACAACTCTATTGTAAACTCCCTTATGCCTTCACCCTAGGACTAGGTATGTTTGTGGTTTTGGTCTTGATTTTCCTTTTCTTAGAGCACACTTGTTATTCACTGTTTTGTATATAGTTTTGTATCAAGCTTAAATCTTTTCTTTAGACTAAAAGGGGAATTGTAGTGGGATGTTCACTGTGTCTGCTTCTGTGGCACTGACCACACCCATTGAGGGGTGGAGCCAGGAGCGGAAGTGATCTGTGGAGCTTGGTCTCGGAAGGAGGCGGAGAACGGCCCTTTCTGGTGGGACATGGAGAGAGGAGCATCCAGTTTTAACTGCTGTGTTCATCTGTCTGTGTTGTGAGTTGTTTCTCCCTTAATAAACATCTATTCGACCTATTTGTTTATCCTGACCCTTATTAAACCGCAATACACCTCCACTATACATGTACATAAGCATATACACACAATACAAACATATATGATAAATACATAGAAAGGAAAATTATATCCTTATACATATGTTTGACTCTGCCAAACTCAAACATACCTGAAAGTTGAATATTTAATTTGTCACTTAAAATCTAAAAATATCTATAATCTTTAAAATGTGTGTCTTGAGACCTTGATAGTTCAGTAATCAAACTACTGAGTTTTGCATTGATAAGGAATGTGCTAACAAACTTGCAGCAGCCGGTAGCATTATCTACTGAACAGTATCAGATGGAATTTAACTTCAAATTGAACTTTACTTGGGGTCCTTGATTCTGCAGGAGTCATTTCAGAAGTTTACCAGTTAGTGAGTCAGGTAGAGCAAGTACACTTATATAATGATCCTAAAGGTTGATAACCGTTGATAATCACTCTGCATACATGGCTCCATTTCATATTTGCATTTTAAGCAGGAATGCTGATCCTCTGAGCACACCAAGTTACTAATGCAGATTTGAGGGCACAACCCAAGGTCTTATAGTGGAATCAGTGATCACAAGACTTTGACTTTATATCCCATATTTCTATAACAAGGTCAAAACCCTAGCATTTGCCGTTGTGTCATATTTATCCCCTAAAATAATTACTACCTTGTATCTATGCATGTGGATAGCTATCGGGATAGTATCATTTGTAACTGCTGAGCTTAAAGGACCCTTTTACTAACAGCCTTGCAGTTATGAGCTTGACACTGGCTCCAATTGACATTAGAATGGGCAGTTCTCAATCTTTGCACCTTGACCCTTTGGGAGTCAAACAACCTTTTCACAAGGGTTGCCCAAGACTATTGGAAAACACAAATATTTACATCATGATCTATAACAGTAGCAAAATTACACTTATGGAGTAGCCACAAAAATAATCTTGTCATTGGTGGTCACCACAACGTAAGGAACTGTATTAAAGGGTCACAGTATTAGGAAGATTGAGAATCAGACATGGCATATAGCCTGCTTTTCTGGGGAGTAGATTTCAAGAGATTTGCAGCTACTTGCCCAGTGCATTTGTCTTTTATGTAACTTAATCAAAGTCGTATTAGATATTGCTTAACTACTCATCTAAAGATGGAAACCAGCACCTGTCCCTTTGATTGTGTTCATTTCAGCTTCTTTTCCTTGCTTTCATTCCACAACTGATGTGGTGATGTTTACACTTTCAAAGATAGTAATACTCAATAATCTACAAAGCTTTTCCATGGGATAATTCTTAATGTTTGAACTGTAAACAGTTAACAACATCAAGAAAGGAAGAAAGGAAGGAAGGAAGGAAGGAAGGAAGAAAGGAAGGAAGGAAAGGAAGAAAGGAAGGAAAAAAGAAAAATAAACAAAACAAAACACTACCAAACCAAGGAGTAACTACATTACATCATATATCCCTTCCAATATATCCATCATGCATTTGTTTTATCTGGGAATTTTCCATTTCTTTCCCTCCTTGTATTTCTTGTCATATTTCTTCTAATATTTTTATTTTAAATCATATATTAGTTTCCAAACAATTATTAAATTCTTGTGTGCTATATTTTTGCTTTAGGTTGGTTTTGTTGTTGTCTGGAAAACCTGAGAATTAATCTGAATTTTTCTTCTGAATTTGTGATCCGTTCCCAACAGAGCTCTATCCTTAATGCATGTATCTTTTCTTTTCTTTTTCTTTCCTTCTTCCATTTCCTTGCTTGGACCTTTGTCTTGTTTTTTACTATAGCATACCCTAATATTCTTTTGCTTCTCTGAATCACCCAGAGGCTATTTTGCCCTTTGTGCTGGTTCCCTAGGGGGGATTCAGCTCCAACTGCACTTATGGTTAAGTCCACTTCTTTCGTGGTATTTCTGCCTCCTAGAGACAATTCTATACATTTCTGTTGGCTTTGCCTGAGACTGCATGACATATAAACAGTATCTAAACCAAACAATGTGCTTTTCAAAGTATGTCTGAACTGATACTGTACATCAATATTTTAAAATGAAATCAATTAGATGTATACTAATTGAATATTTTGCTACATAATTCTTACTTAATAGTATTTTGATTATTTTTGCTCTTGAATGCTAATATATTTCCATAGTCTCTAGTCCCTAACAAACCAACCATACGTAATTCCCTCATCTTTAAAATTTGTGCTTTTTAAAGCACAGGTTATTTACTGTGGATGTAAAGTTTTCCTCAAAGGAAACTCCTTGACTGTTGAATAACATAGATTTGGATGAAGAAGCATAAGGATGTGGGTGGGGCTTCACAAAGCTGATTAGATAACAATTGTGCTCACTGTTCCTCTTGTTCATGGCTTCTTCTGATCTGCTTTCAGGTATTTTCCTGCAGTGGGGTGCTTGGCATTCTGTAGGGCCCAGAGACAATGCTTCACTACATCCCCTAAGTATTTATGATAACTTTTACCTCCCCATCTTTCAAAATTTTTTAATCTTGCTTTATTTTTAAGAATTTCATGCAGCAATACTGCCTTTACATAATTTCTACCACTTCCTTTCCCCCAATCCAACTCCTCCCATGTTCTTCCTACCTCTCTCTCAAATTCATTATTTTCCTCTTTAATTTTACATATATAAGAATCAATTATATAAGGTATAGTTAGCACATATAATTATATCATTGCATGCAATTAATATGTAATAACATATAATATGTGTAGTTATTAATATAAATTCAGGAACATATGTAGATTCTGAATCTATACAGTGCTTCTCTGTTGCATGTGTGTTTAGGACTAACGACTTTGAATTAGGTAATCAGAGTGCTCATCCTTACAGAAAACTGATTCTCCCTCTCTAAGTATTGATTGCTTCTAGCTCTTTATCTAGGGATAGAGCCTTGTAAAATTTTCCCCATTCACATTGACATTTCAAGTGGTATTGCCATTATCCAGGTCTTGCTTAGGCAACCATATTGTTTAGATATCATGGGCAGCTTACCCATCACATTTACTAGAAGACACTATCTTGCACATGTGTCCTGGCCCTCTAGTGTTCCACTATCTTTCCTGAGCCCTAGATGTAGGTGTTGTATTGTGGGTATATCAGTTGTGACTTGGCACCCCACAGCCAGCCATTCTCTGCATTATGACCAATTGTGAATGTCTGCAGTTGCAACCATCTCCATCTCCAGCAAATGGAAACTTCTTTGATTAGGACTATATTTATCTGTGGATCTAAGGATACATATTTAGAATACAGTTAGACAGTATGCTGGTTTAGGTAAATGAATGGAGTAGGTTCCCTTCTAGGGTCCGTGGCCTCTCCAGCCATGGCTGAGGTTTTAGAATCAGGCACGAGTTCTCTTCTGTTGAGGGGAACTTGAGTGAAATTAAATAGCTATTAGTTACCCCCAACATAAAAGCGTCACTATTGTGCCATTGGGTGCTTGTTCACTCATTGTAATTCATAGACATTATACATGGGTAAGGACCATCGTTTGCATACTTGACATATACTACCTTCTGATAACATGACAGCTAGTCCTCAGCGAGGAGTCTTATGAGTCATTTTCAGCTCAAATGTTCCAAGCCCTGTTCCGAGATGTGTGATGTCTTTAACAGTAGCCTTGCCCTCAACTTGTCTTGCTTCTCCATCTTAATAGTCACTTGCTTTCCTTTCAGAGAGACACCAAAATGTATACTGATGTAATGAGTATCATCCCTTCATGATTGCACATGTATATATTTTCACTTTGCTATCAATTGAAAGATGATCGCTTGAAATAAAAGAATTCAACAAGTATGATCACAGTGCTATATTAAAACGAAAGCTACCAATTTTATCAAAAAAACTCAATGTCAAAAAGCACTTTATATCTTTTATCTGAGAACTATTAAAATAAGAACTCATTTGGAACTAAATGGTTATAAAATATATGATTTTGGTGCAGGAGGCATGCATCTAGCTCAATTTTGCTTTTTAATTAAATTCCTATTCTAACAATTTTTGTTGTAATCTTATTTTGTCTCTCTTTAGAATCAGAAAGTCATTTTATACTTGTTCTGAAAACTTTGGAACCCTAATAAGTCATTAATAGGATGCAGATGTAAGCTAAATTAAATATTGAAGATCACGATAATCAATTATATTTGTACTTCTGGGCTTTCATTGGGTTCTGCTAAACTGTTCACAAATTACAATTCATTCCCATTATTCACTAAGAATGTGGGCTACATATTAACTCATGTATATGTTATATTTTATTTCATTTAGAATCTGTTTTTTGTTAGCTCTAGAAACTCTCCTAGGAAAACTATATTGTTTCCATTTCTTCTCCATATTCTATCTTTCAAGGTCAAGTGGACGATGTAATTTGTATTTCTGGAATTTTTTTCCCTTTGGTATTTAAAAGGAGACTTTTGCAGAAAATTAACTTACTTGATGTCTCCCTACTCTCAGTTCTGGTAAAGGCTCTCAATTTAATGTAAAATATTGTGAGAGTTTTGTCATAAATTTGAGGTTTCTACTGGCCTTCACAGGCATGGTCTAGTGGTTTCTGCAAACCAGCAAGTACCACATCATTAACTACTTAAATATGCCCACTGGTTCTTACCCATACCCAGAAGTTAAATCACTGAATGAACAACTGAATCTCTAATAGTTGTATGTTTGGCCCCTGTGATAGGCAGCATGATGCTCCACCCACTTGAGTGGGCAGTCTCATCCTATACCCAAACCTGTAACTATGTGTCCTAACATAGCACAAAGTTCCTTTCGATTTCAGATAAGATTTGAATCTTGAGAAGACATTTTTCTGGAATATTCAGCAGGGATCAAAGCTCTTTACATTGCAAATGTCTTAAGAGCAAGAATCTAACAGACTTTACTATAATATCCTCAGGAGTTCGAATCCTATTGTAGTAATCTTTTTAATCCACTAATGTAATATCTTGAGTCTATATAGAAATGCTTATTAATATCACTGGTAAAACTGGGCTATGTCTTCCCAAAATGTGTGTGTTTAAGCCCTAATGCCCAATGTCATTACATTTGAAGACAGTGCCTTTAGGAGAGCATGAAAGATAAATGAGGTCCTATGGAGAGGACTCTATTGGGAGGACTCTATGGGGAGGACTCCTGGCTAATAGGAATGTAACCTTACAATAAGAAGAAGAGAAATAAAGTGCCATGTAAGGGCATACAGAGAATGTGGCCAACTGTAAGCCAAGAAAATAATGTCTTCTTTGAAATTCTCAGGCTGTGCAGTTTTGTACAACAGTCTAAAGAGACTAATACACACACTTGAAAAGTATACATATCTCTGCAGAGGATACATGGATGCTCCTGGCATGCTTCATTATTTCAACTAAAAGGAGATTGAGTCAAATAAAAAAAGTAGCCATATATATCTACATCTATCTCATTGTGTGTGTGTGTGTGTGTGCACATGCGCACAAGCGCACACATGCACACATGAATGCACATACATGCACACACATGCATATATACATGCACATAAGCGCACGTTCATATATATACCCTCAATAAGCCATGAGCCTAATGCTTACCTTTGTCACTTGTGTCACTTTTATTTTTGAGACATGTTATTTACCAGTCATATACTGCTTCCAAATACAGTGTGTATTTCATTGGATTTTATTTGATGATGATATCTGATAATGCATATATGGGAGATGAAAATGAATCTTACATTCTACAATAAATTTTCTAGGAAGCAACTATATTTCTGTCTGCTCAAGCAAAAACAAGTCAGCAGGTCTTCAGCTTGTCACATTCATTCTGCCACCAGGGAACCTACACTATTGGGATGTGTTAAGAGTCATTTGCACTTTAAAATCATCACTAACATTTCTAGAAAATTTTCTCATCAATGTGACAGATACCTGCCGAAGAATAATAGGTTTTATGTTACAAACCAAAGACTAACACTATTGGGTCAAAATGTAAAAATCCAAGAGCATTAAATTCAGCACTGAATGATTTCAAACCTAAGGGATGTCAAAAATAGCACTTAGTTTCCCCATACAAAACTGATCGACCACAAGAAGAATGCCTAAGTGGATCTAACTGGAAACAGAATCATTTATGACTGTATATCTCAAGGTTGGCATGATAAATTATAGCTGGAAGTAAAATGATCACATAAACTACAGTATCTAAGTGAAATACATGCTGAGAAGTTCCTCATGAAACATCACTGATGTTCACAACTGTCTCCTTCCAGACTGCATTAAAAACTGCTGATTTTGAAGGTTGAATCCCTTCTTACCCACTACAGGGATGACTCAACACTAGTCAGTAAAGACAGAACTACCCTTTATCAAAAATAACCTACTTATTGGCTATCAAGTTCAGATAGGTTGATATGATTACACAGATCTAAACAAAGGTCACTTATTAACCAGCCTAATCTCAAAGGCAGTGTTTTTGAAACAAATACCATTTCTGTCAAATGAGTGATTCCTTTTCAATCAGAGAGGAACAGCAATGCCTTGTCAATCATATATTTCACCTTTATTGTGACCTTGAAACTTCTCCATCATCTTGAAACTCATTATACTTGGCAAACAGGAACATCCAACAGGGCATTAGCCAGGCTATTTTGCTTGGGAATTTGTTATTGAATGAGGCTTAACATACCAATGTAACAGTGCTGTGTAACACTTCTGAATGTACAAAAATAAGACACATCTTTTCCATGAGTTCAAGCCAGATGGAGAAAGGTCATCATTGTCTGACACACAATTTCAGTGAATGCATTACATACAAATATGTATAATAAAATGTGTCAATGAGATTGCTTATTATTGCTGAGCCACAGAATGTTTGACAGCTCATACAGTGTGCCTGATCATACCTCTTATTCTTTCATTTCATTCACACAATCAACACAGAATTTGGAAAGCTCTAAATAATTCCAAAGCTTTCTATCACTACTACTACTGAGCCATGCATCCTCTTTCTACAATAAAGTATGTTCAAGTGCAAACAGGGCAACAAATTTATACATTAGAGAACAGAGATTTATGTCCAAAGCAAGACCATTCTAGCTAGTGTCCCTGACAAGCAGTTATCCATGTTTCTGTTTAAAATCTGCAAATCTTTAGGTAGACTGATTCTCATTTTCCTGAGGAACCGCCATATTGATTTCCAAATTGGCTGGACGAGTTTGCACTCCCACCAGCAGTAGAGAAGTGTACCCATTTCTCCACATCCTCTCCAGCATAAACTGTCTTTGGTGTTTTTTTTATTTTAGCCATTCTGACAGGAGTTAAGATGGCATCTCTGAGTTATTTTGGTTTGCATTTCCCTGATGGCTAAGGATGTTGAGCACTTTCTTAAGTGTTTTTCAGGCATTTTAGATTCCTCTATTGAGATTCTCTTTTTATAGTTCTGTATCCCACTTTTTATTGGAATATTTGGTGTTTTGGTAACTAGCTTCTTGAGTTCTTTGTATATTTTGGAAATCAGCCCTCTGTCAGATGTGGGGTTGGTGAATATCTTTTCCCATTCTGTGGGCTGCTGTTTTGTATTGTTGACTGCACCCTTTGTTTTACAGAAGCTTCTCAGTTTAAGGAGGTTTCATTTAGTAAGTGTTGATCTCAGAGCCTGTGCTACTGACTGATGTTATGTTCAGAAAGTGGTCTCCTGAACCAATTCGTTCAAGGATACCTCTCACTTTCTTCTCTACGAGGTTCAGTGTGGCTGGGTTTATGTTGAGGTCTTCAATCCATTTTAACTTAAGGTTTTATTTTGTTTTGTTTTTGAGCTTGCAAGAGAAGTCTATTTAGAAAGAGGAGTAAGGGGTAAGAGAAGAGAAAAGAAGAGAAAGAGCAAAGAGAGAGGGCAAAGAGCTGGACTTAAGTTTTGTGCATGGTGATAGATATGGATTTATCTGCAATCTTCTACAAGTCAGCATCCAGTTTTGCCAACACTTTGTTGAAGATGCTTTCTTTTTTTCCATTGTATAATTTTAGCATGATCTAGTAATTTCACTCTTAGGCATATACCCAAAAGATACACTTTCATACAACAAGGACATTTGTTTAATTATATTCATAGCGGCATTGTTTGTAATAGCCAGAACCTGGAAGCAACCTACATGTCCCTCAACTGAAGAATGGGTGGAGAAAATGTAGTACATTTACACAATGGAGTACTACTCAGTGGGAAAAAAATGCAATCTTGAAATTCACTGGCAAATGGATGGAACTAGGAGAAATCATCCTGAGTCATAAAAAGACAAACATGATATGTACTCACTCATATATTGTTTTTGGACATAGAGCAAAGGATTACCAGCCTACAATCCACACTGCCAAAAAAAAAAAAAAAAAAAAAAAAAGGCTAGGAAATAAGCAGGGCCCTAAGAGACACATAAATGGTCCCCTGGAGAAGGGGAAAGGGGCAAGATCTCCCAAGCAAATAGGAAGCATAGGGAAGGGGAGAGGGAATTAGGAATTAGGAGGAAGAGGAGGGGAGAGGTGGGTATGAGGGAGCAGGAAGATTGAGTCAGGGAAAGAATAAAGGAGAGCAAGAAAAAAAGATACCATAATAGAGGGAGCCGTTATAGGTTTTAAGAGAAATCTGGCACTAGGAAATGTTCAGAGATCTACAAGGATGACTCCAACAAACAATCTAAGCAATAGTGGAGATACTGCCTTAAATGCCCTTCCCCTATAATGAGATTGATGACTGCCTTATATGCCATCCTAGAGCCTTCACCTAGTAACTGACCGAAGCAGAAGCAGACACCCACTGCTAAACACTGAGCCAAACTCTTGGTATCCAGTTGCAGACATGGAGGAGTGATGAACAAAGGGGTCAAGACCAGGCTGGAAAAACCCACAGAAACTGGTGACCCGAATAATGGGGGAGCTCATAGACTCCATTCTGATAGCTGGGAAACAAGCATAGGACTGACCCAGATTCTCTGAATGTGGTGTTAGTTGGGAGGACTGAGCAGTCTATGGAGGCCTCTGGTAGTGGATCAGTATTCATCCCTAGTACACGAATGGAGTTTGGGAGCCCATTCCACATAGAGGGATACTCTCTCAGCCTGAACACATGGGGGAAGGCCTGGGCCCTCCTCCAAATGATATGACAAACTTTGAGGACTCTCCATGGAAGGTCTCCTCCTTCCTGGGGAGCAGAAAGGGAATGGTATGGAGGTTGGTAGGGGAAATGGGAGGCCTGGAGGATGGAGGAACTAGGATTGACATGTAAAACAAGTTTGTTTCAAATTTAAATAAAAATTATTTTAAAAATCTGCAAATATCTAAAGACAAATTCTCAAGTATATGAAATCTTCCCACAATGTGATCAGTAACATTCCTATGGCATTCTCAGATCATTCAGAAACTTGAATGAATGTCAGATGCCAAAAGTGGTCTTTAGTAATGACAGCAGGTATTGGCGGAGCAACTATTTTTTTGGCTCTGGGTTTTATTTATCAATGAAAATTGACTGATGATTCAGCTGGATACAAACACTCATGCTGATGACTCCATCTTTAGAGCTATAAATGTGATACCTTGTTTATTTGGGTTCTCAGTTGCTAGAGTTTATTTGAAGGGTTTATTTATTTCTATAATCATTTACTTAGCATTTGAATTTTTCCCTCTTCAGTCTTCCTACTATAGTTGTTTAAAGATTATCTCTGTGATAATATCAGTCATAGAAAGAAAGCATTTGTACTATGTCAAGTGTAAACAACAGATCCATTAAAGCATCAATTTCTCATCTCTAAGTAATATTTCTCTTCTTTCTTGACAGCACTTTATGTAATACAGTTCAATAATATGTTTTAATATTAAAGCACATTTTTGCAAACATACTTGAAACTTCCTTCCCCATTCATTTTAGTCATTGTCTAGAAGCAGACATATAATGGAATAGTAATGAACCTAGTTATTTCTACAACCAAATACCATGTCCCAACCCAGAATATTCAGTTGCTAAGCAGCTGTGCTTTTAGCAAACAGCAGAGTAAGAGCAATAGATGATGCATTTTTGCAGCCTTGAACCATACAGAACTAGGATATTAGGTTCCTATTATGTTTTTCCTAGACATCTAGACATCTTTTACTGGGTCAACATTACATGATCAAATGATGAGTAAAGGAGGGCTGTATCCTGTAAATATACTCACATGTCTGAGCACTGGCAGGCAATTTTGTTGTTGTTGTTGTTGTTGTTGTTGTTGTTGTTGTTGTTTTTTGGTGGAAATGCGTTATTCCAAAATTGGCATAATCACAGTTTCTACCTCGTTTATTACCGGCATAAAAAATTCCATAAAATATCATGCACAGCTGCAGTCAAAGGGAAGATTCAATTTGGGCTTTGTACAAACTTGACTGGCTGCCAGTGCAGCTACATACATCATCTGGGGCTGCATTTAAAAGGATAAGATACAGTTTTAATTCTTGTGAAAAAATTTGTATTTTCAAAGTGAAGTAAAAAATGTTGAAATAGATCATAAAAGGCATTAAGTCTCTCCCTACCCCCCTCCCAGTCCATCTTTTGTTAATATAATGTTAAAGGGTTAGCAAAAGATGGGAAGGCCATAAAATTAAAGGTTAGGATCCATCTTGAGCTGTCCTCAGAACAAGAAGGTAGCTGGCAGGATCGCATACACCTTCTCATTATTCAGACAGCCCTGTTGGGAATATTATACATGAACAACCTCAAACACCCCTGCTGGTTTCTTTGAGAAATCTCAAAGGCCACAGTGATAGAGAACAGCATGAGAAAAGTTACTGAGGAAAGGCACCGTTTTCATCTCAAACCCAAAAGCACAATATATAGCACATAGTTTTACAAGGCAATTTCTTCATCCCTGCATAAGAGAGGATTGACTTCAGGCATGCCATGTGCCCCTGCATCACAGCGTCATCTAATGCTCAAGAGCCTTAAAAGGCCAGCTACTTCATTTCCCATTCGGGGTCCAATGAAAGTGAGTGAGGTGGCAACTGTGGAAAATTACTGACAGAGGAAGCCAGACTTCTTTAGACTTTAAATACTTCTATTCTTTAGATTTTCTGCCTCTATATGATGCAGGAGGTACACGATACCTTTTAAGACATATAGTATTAAGAAATAAAAGCAAAATTCATTTATTCTATAATTTTTTCCCTTTTCTAGTTTGTAAAGATTCTGAAAGAGCTGGCTGCTCTTGTTGCTTCCTGAATTGCATTCAGAAACTTCATTTTAGTAACTTGAAACTGGCCAAGGTGGGAATATTTATACCACTGAAATTGCAGGTCAAACAAATCAGGGATCCTCCCAACCCTGACACAAAAGTTTACCACCACATTACTCTTGTTATTGCACCACTCATCAGTGACCCCAGTCGTGCTGTTAGCCTACCAGCACTCACCTGGTACCTGACAGCCTCCACTGTGAAATCCCAGCCCTTCACAACACAGCTGGCCAAGGGCTGCTATGAGGCTCCTTCCAAATGAAAACTAGTCCTGAGAACCACCTGCTTCTGAATAATAGGGCAGTCCTAGGGTGCTTGAGGTCAGCAGATTCTAGAACCATTTTTACAGTGATTTACAGAAAGCTATTATGTCTGATGTTTTAGTCAAAGCTTGAGGTTCCAAAGATTTACTTCTTTTAATTGAAATAGTACATGATAATTTTAGTCTATATAAATTATATATGGTTTATCATTAGATACAATTTTTGCTGCACCAGCAGATAGTTTCTTTTAGGGATAAAACAAGAAGCTAAGAGAGGGCTCTGTGTGGGGTAGATTCTGCTGGAAGCAGAAAACTCATTTTTGTCAACCTGTAGCAAGCAAACATCTTTAAGATCACTAAAAACAGGTAGGTTGGAGTTGGATTTCAACTCTGTCTGGGACCTATGAATTCTGTGACTTTGTGCAAGTTACTGGCTTCTCTAAGCCAAACCTTCCCCATATAAGGAAAGTATATTAGACCTTATCACTTTTGCCCATCCAAGGATTTTTGTCCAAGCAATTTTCCATCCCCAATCCCTACATCATCAATTTTTGCTCCCAGAATTTTATGTCCTACCACCATTCTTTTTTAAACACTTAGCTCTTTGGGAACTTCATACAATGTCTTTAGCTAATATTGATCCCTTCCCCCTATTCTTCCCAGATCCACACCCACTTCCTTTCCCATTCAACTTTTTGTCCTTTTTTTTCCACATTCATTGAGTCCATTTGTGCTGCTCATGTACTCTTGAATGTGTAGCCTTCCACTAAAGCAGCAATTCTCAACCTTTGGGTCATGGTCCCTTTGGAGGTTTCATATCAGATATCCGGAATATCAGACATTTACATTGTTATTCATAATAGTAGAAAATTACAGCTCTGAAGTAGCAATGAAATAATTTTATGGTTGGGGTTGCCACAGCATGAGGAACTTCATAGCCTCAGGAAGGTTGACAGCCACTGCACTAGAGCATGGGTAACCTACCAGGGACCACACTCTGGAAGCTGTCTGCCCCTCTGTCTCCAAGCAGCAATCAATTACCTTAACCCCATGGCTATAAGTGGGACTTGATGGCCACTTCCCCTTTCCATGTTGGGATTTGATCTGAGTTGAGGCTGCACAGGTCTTGTGCATGATACCACATCCTTTGTAAGCTCATATGTGCAGCTGCCCAGTTATGTCCAGAAGATACCATTTTCTTGTAGTCCATACTGTATGGCTCTTTGCATTCTTTCTGCTCTCTCTTCTGCAATGATCTCCAAGATTTGGAAAGAAGCAAGTGTAATATAGATGTCTCTTTTGGGGCTGGGAATTTCATAGACACTTATGTTCTGTATCTTGACCAGTTTGGGGTCTCCATTTTAAACTACTGCAAATAGAAGCTTCTCTGATGAGAGCTAAGAGGTGCAATAATCTATGAGTATAATAATAAGTTGGTTTAATACTCTGTTCATGTAGCATTATGTTGTTCCTTAGGATCTGTTACCTACCTAGCCATAGATTCTTGGCACTGATAATGATGTTATGTGTGGTTTTTGTTTTATGGATGGGCCTTAAATCCATTCATAAAGTAGTTGGTTACTTTCATGATGTTTTTGCCACTATTGCACTCACAGGCATGCTTTACAACAAATTGTTATTATAGCTTGCAGGATACATAGATATGTAAGATTAGTGATTCCTTATCTCCTCACATAGTATGCACAGCATCTTCCAGTGTTATGAAAACTAGCCAGTAGCCAGTAACTAGTAGAGATGAAGCTTCCAGGTCAGTAACTTACTTGATGTCTTCATTTTGATGATTTGAGTACATTGTCTCAAGCATTCTTGTCTTACCATCAATCTTTACAAGATTGCCAACAGCACTGTCAGAAGCTATAATATTTTGTAGTCTATCGAATTTCACTGGCCAAAAACTCCAAAAAAGGTAACCCATTCCTAGTATTGGACTATTTATTTGTTATCCTGTTGTGTCTAGTAGGGACATTGTCTGCCCATAATAATATATGTATGTATATATATACATATACATACATATATTATTTCAAATATTTCAAATAATTGAGTATGTATTATCAACAAATCTCTGCATGATCATCTCCATTGATCAAATCATTGTCATCAATTTACTTGACATGGAAACCAATGCTTTCCTTTAAATTACCTCCTTCATTTGTATTTCAGTATTCAAGACCCAGGGTTTCCTTTCTACACATAGGTAATGCCAATTCCAGAGGTCTCACAGCTATAAAGAAAAGAACTATATGGCAGTAGGCCAGATGGTTATGGAGACATTAAACCCAGTGAGGAAGATAGAAGGATAAGTAGAAAATGTACCAGCTGGTAGTTTCCAACTACTACATTTGAATTATCTGGGGAGCTTTTAGGAATTGTGGTGTAATGGCTGAAGCAAGTAAATCATCTCTAGGGTGAGACTTGAGTCTGTGGTTTAAGACTCCCTAGGCAATTCCATTCTATAGCCAATGTTGAAAAACTGATTTAGATAGAAGGAGAAATAAAGACACCAAGTTAGGAGGAAATAGTTGAAAGAAAGGTTACATGAAGAAGGCAGTAGTTAGATGAACACAAGCTAATGTTAATTACACTAGTTCAAGGAAATGGCAGATATTATTATATTTGTACAACAGGAACTCTAATGCTTAACAGAATGCTATTTAAAGATTCCATGAAAATTGTCACTATAATGTACTACCTAAGAGATTCAGAGCAATGAGTGATGTGTTGGACTCTGGAGAAAGTATGTAACAAAGAAAATGAATGGAAGTGGTTCTGTCAGGCTGAAAAGATGACTCAATGATTAAGAATACTTGCTTCTCAATCATGAGGACTGAAATTCAGATCCTAGAACCCAAGTCAGACTACTTATGACTACATGTAAATCCAGGTCCAAGGGTTCTGATGCCCTCTTTAGGCCTCAGCAAGTACCAACAAACACGTGTGTGCATACACTCACACAGACATATTACACACACACACACACACGAATAAAATAAATATTTTTTAAACATGAGTAGTTCTGTATGCCATTAGATAGGAACACAGAAATCGGGTTGATTCAATCTTAAGTCACCTGTTTCTGTCTCTAGGGCAACATTTTCGTTTCTTCAGCTGTGATGTTTATATAATGGTAAATTCGTCTCATAAGTTTCTTGGAAGATTAATGCAGATTAATTCAGACTAGGTAGTAAGAGCAGCATTTGGCACATATTAAATACACATTAGATTAAATACATATGATAATGATGATGATGATGTAGGTCTTTGACAAAACTGAAGAAATTGAATTGAAAATTTGACTGAAAGAACAGGCTTTCTGTTTGGGAAAATTATAATAGACACTAAGTTAATTTTCCTTCCTCTAAGCAAAAGTAGCACAGGGAACACTGTGAGTCATGAAAGCCTGTCTTTCTCTTTTATAACCTTTTCTCCTCCCTTGTAACTGTGATTTGTCTAATACTTCTCAGTAAAAAAAAATCCTCAGGTAGCCATACCAGGATAAGGATTCCCTTTTTAAGCTTAGTCAACCTCAAAGGCTTTTCTGTCAGTAATCAGCAAATTAAGTGAGATAATTTAGATGAAAACACTTTTATTTTATGAATTGCAATGTAAATATTGACCGTCACATCAGATAATGCACTCCTGCAAAGCCCTCAGATTACTCAGTGGAGCATCCTGCTACTTGCCACACCAAAAAGCATATTGGAATGTGTTGCAAAGTCTGCATTCCTCACTTGCAGCATATCAACCCAAAGCCAGAGGAAAGTACTTTTGCAATGAACAGTAGAGGGTAAAGAGGGGGGGCGAAGTAAATTCAAAGACTGCTTGTAAATGCTGACATCCTTTGGAAAAAAATTAGCCAGGAAATTGCTGATTTGTTCTTAATCTGTGAGATTTGAAAACAAATGGGAAACATGAGAATATGTGTGTGCTTAGAAGCCCAGAGCTTCTATAAGATCCCATCCTTTCATTTTGCAATTTCTATTTCTTCTCATTACATTATTGCTGCAGCATGCACGCACAAAGGAAGACTTAACTGGGTACCAAGCACCTTTCATGGCTCTAGAGATATAAAAATGGTAAAACATAGTCTCTGTCTTGAAAAATCTACAGAAAAGGAGAGTATGTAGATGGTTTGAATGTCACAGAAATGATCAAGTGTCAACATTCAGTGCACCATGCTGAGACAGCACCACTCTTAGCCCATGTTGGGAAGCATGATGCTACAAGTAACAGGAACAACAATCCCAGGAGGAAGCTTAGATAAAAAGAAAAGTATCAAAAACCCAGCCACAACAGTGACTCCTTGACAAAGAAATAAACCAGAACAGCAGAAATATTATAATTAATAAAACAGACATGTATTTTTCCCAGCCCATTCCCCCCACATACTTATTGTAAAAAAAAAATGAAATGAATCTTGTATCATTTTTTCCATGGCATATGTTCATTTCATGCATAATCCTGCCAAGGACATTTCCCCACATGACTTCTCTTTGAGAATGATTTTGAAGTCAGTAGATATCCCATTCTTTGAAGGTAGCATAATTTACTTAGCAGTTTCCTTATGGTGGACAGTAATGATTTCTGACCTCTTGTTATAAATGGCTCTCCAATGAACTTCCCTGACCATGAGTCTTTGTACATATATTCACTTAGTTCCCGAGACTGGCTGTACAGAAGTAAAATTATGAGGTCAAAAGGTAGGAGAGTTTTAATGCTCTTGAAATATTTTTACTAAATTGCTTTCCAGAAAGGTTATACCCGCAGATACTCTAGCCAATGATGTACAGCAGTACTCATAACTTCATTCCTGCCAGCGTCCAGTGTTATCTTTTACTGTCACTGCCAAGTTGATGGATGAAACTCAGCATCTCTTTTTGATAGTATACCTTGGCAAATGCAGCAAGCATACAAAACTGTACATGTAACACAATCTCAATAGTATATGCAAATGCCTAGAAATATGAATTAAAGGAAATATATGAAATTATCAAAAATGTTAGCAGCTGTAATAGACTAACTGGTCACTGCTTTTTTCATATAATAATAATAACATTCACTGTTCATTCAAAGCTATCATGTTTCAGGAAGTATGCTAGATAATTTACATGCTTACATGCCACTTTTTGTTTCATCCTAAAAAGTCCTACTAAATTTTCTTTACTGACTTGTAAAAGAAAATGTGTAAGCCAAGAAAATTAGAGAAAGGCTGAGCCAAGATTTCAACCCTATCTTAACTAATTTCACAGTTCCTGATTTTTATTCCGTTGTGTCTCCTAATTTCCATACTTTTGTTCTTTTGTATATTAGCATTTGTTCTCTTTTAAATAATCAAATGTAGTAAGTGTATATTTCCTGTCCCAACTAGAGGTGTCCTGTACCCAAACTGTTGTAAATAGACTTTCAGTCACTTACTGCTTTGGGAAAGAGTCTATTCTCCATCTCAAAGAGGTGAGTATAAGATGTACTGGATGTCACTCAAGAACCATGATTTGGTTCAGTACACAGCATCATCTGCATCATCACCTGGGGTATCATTTCTTGCACACCTGAAATAGCATCCTACAGACAGTTACTTTACCTATAAGAGACATGAACTTGGCCTTGTCTCAGAGTATGTGATTCTAGTCATGTGAACAAAGGAGCTGCATTAGGGAGAGGTGCAGAAAGTCACCCAATGCTCTTGTGTTCTGTATGCTCGAGATGATCAGAATGCCTCTATGTTAGTGTTGATTTTCAAAATGTTAGGACAACAGCAAAGGAGAAGGATGAGGGTAGCATGTGTTCTTCTATTGATCAATGACAATTTGCTTCATTACTATTAAAATCCAAGGAATTACTAGATCCTTTTATGACAATCTTTGAAGTAAATGTGCAATATTTTAAATATATCTTATTTGTCCAAACACAGGCAGGCCTTCAGAGGAGACAGTTTAACTCTCTTATAAGGGTATATCTGGTTAGATTTAACAGCACAAAGTAATTATTGCTATGATATATATATATATATTACATATATATGTATATATATTTGCACAATGGTGAATAAATGACTATCTCAAAAAATGTGAAACTACTTTTAAAATTATTTTTGTATTAGTTTTTATTAAATTTTGATATCTTAAATATTTATACTAAGAACACAATACACAAAGCAATAAGGAGAAAATGAGGAATGTTTGCATGAAAATAAGAAGTCCCAAAGCTAAAAATGTTTAATATTCAAAGAACACACTACTTATGCATATATGATATTTCACACATATAACCATATGTTTGTACTATATAAAAATAAGCATTAGTAAACCAATCTATGCTATAGACTGTCAACTAGAAAGAACCAGGTGAACATCTATTGACTTTTGGCAAAAGAGAAATAACTTTGTTTAATGATTTTATCATTTGTTAATGACACTTGTCTGTTCTTAATGCCATAGTATCTATACCCAGGACCTACTTACTTGGACCCACATATTAAACCTCATCAAATTCTTTCACAGAAAGCATGTTTTAAAACAGCTAATTACTGTAATATACACAATGTTTCCAAGAAGCCATAAATCTCAAAGTTACCGACATTTTCCTTGTCTGTCTGACTTGTTTCTCAATTTTCTGGTTCTATTATTCTAGGCTGTTCTCAGCTGAGAAACAAAAAATTAAAAACAAAATAACATCCTCACACTAAGAACAATAATGCCCTGCTCATCCGAAAATGCCTTGGCATTTCACAATATTTAGTAACTACCACCAGGTAGCAACTCATGTACAAAGAACCAATGATGGGTGAAGTATAGCACCACTGCCCTATTCAAGCTCGCCCTCTGCTGAGGGAGCAAAAAATGTTACTTTTACAGTCCCCATTACTTTTCCTCATTAATTTCCTATGTCTGCAAGTGAAAGATTCTACCACCCATTCTTACTAAAATATCAGACTATCTGAGGATCAATCCAAATGTACTGTAGACAGTTATCATACAGTCTTGATTCAGACAAAGGTTAGAAGATCATGTATACAAAAAATGATCCCATTCCTATTTCTGTTTCTTCCCTGACAGCACCAGAGCCAAGGGCACTTCAGCTGACTTTTTGCTTCTTATAAATGTCAAGTACAATTCAAGTCTACACACCAGATGAGTAGTTTGTATTTAGAAAAGCCTGGAGATTGTTAGAAAGACTCTGTAGATAGGCAGACAAACAAAGAGATATGGATGGATAGATAGATAAAAGATAGTAGATAAATGAGATCATTAATTTCCAATAAATTGTTTTTGCACTAAAAGGGGATTTCATTCAACTCAGTTCATTTTTATGGAAGCAAAACTTCTACAAGGAATACTTTGTTTTTAAGTGTGTGTGTGTGTGTGTGTGTGTGTGTGTGTGTGTTTTGAACATACTTGTGCTATGCAAGATGCATGGTAGAACTCACATGGAGGTCAGAGGAAATCTTGTGGGAACCTGCCCTTTCCCTCACCATTTAGGTGCTGCTGAAAGATCAAACTAGAGTCATCAGGCTTAGCAGCAGGTACCTTCACCGACTCTCATTTGGGATCCTTTATCACCTCAAGGGCCATAGATTTTTTTGAGAATCAAATAAAGGCATCAAGCCCAGGCCTGGGAGGAAGGGGAACTTTAGAGGTAGAAACAAATGTTAACTCCACATGGTGCAAAGATCCATGGTTATGAAGTTCATGGCCCAAGTTCAGCCTCTAGTACCAGAATATTAACAATATTGCATTTCACAAAGTATGTCTGACAAAAAAAATGGCATTACCATTGATTATGAGGAGAGAAAGCATGTTGCTTCTATAGTGAAAATTCCTGGGAAAATGCTGGATTTAAAATGTTTATTCTTTCAAAAATATGTCAGTGTGCACCACACCTTCCTAAAATGATGATATGTATGAGAAAGTCCCCTAACAGCTCTGTTTAGGAAACCCCTCACCACACTTACCCTTGAATTACCCCTTCTGATGATGTTCTCAAGAGCCACTGAGAACCTCCCCTCACATGTGGATTGTGTTCCTGGATGTGTCAGTAAAGAGGATCATTTACAATGAGAGAAAAGTCAGTCAGCATCACTGCTAATAGCATCAGTGTGTGTGTGTGTGTGTGTGTGTGTGTGTGTGTGTGTGTGTGTGTGTGTGTTATAGAGAACCAAATAAAAAAGGAGCAACCCTTCACACCACCATCTCCCCCTCTTCTTTGGCACAATTTAGCTCCTTCATTGTGGAATAAAATGGATGATATTATTATTGGCTGAGACATTCAGTGATAAACCTATGGTCTTTTTACATGAAATCATAACAACTTATAGTAGAACAAAATTCATGGTACTGACAGATGATTCCAATGTGAGTGGATTCTATCTTTGCTGCCTAGATGGCAGCCAACTAGAAGAAACTAGAAATAGAAAGTTCTATTTCTTCTACTGTTTCTCCTTTGCAACTTTCCCTCCTGTTTGGCATGGACAAGTTAGCCTGTCTCCATGCTTGGATCTCCCAATGATTCCCATCAAGCTTAGAATGGAGCCCTTAATTTGATCTACAAGTCCCATGTTATGTGCCTGGCTCCTCACCTCTCCTCTCACATAACTCTTCCTCAAGTTATCCTTTTTGTCATTTCTTGAACTACTTCCTACCCCTGTGTCTTTTCCACTGTCCCTCTCAGAGACTAGGGTACCATTTATTGACTATAAGTGGCCTGACTTCCTATCATCTAAGTTGTTAAGAGGTGTATCTTTTGACTCAAGACAACCCACCTTTCCTCTCCCAGATTATTGCACGTTATTCTATTAGGTTATTTTTACGTAAAGTGTGTGTTTTTTAATTTGAAATTAAGTAATTAGTTACTATTAGCATCAATTGTTCTAGCTAGTTGTCTTTCTGGCATCAATGATACCTTTGTGAACTGCTGTGCTTAACAGAGTATGGATTCTAACTTGGTTGCTGTGCCTAACCTGTATTCACTCTGTCACATGGCTAAAATAACCATTAGCTCGCTTATACCTCTCTTCATAAACACAAGGTAAACATAGAGAAAGCACATCTTTGGGAATAAAAATAATAGTAACAGACAGAGAAAAGTGAGGTGTACCTACTACATCTGCAGAGTCTTTGTCATTTTCGAAGAGCAGACCTGTTTTCTCTCTGGTTGAGCCTGGATAAATCCTGTATCAGGAATTCATGTCTGAGTCTGGCCTGAGTCTCATTGTGACATTACAACCAATGGATAGTTGCCATTGGTAAGAAAGTTGCCATATCTAACAGTGGCCCTTTTCTTCTTGTAAGATTTCTGAATTTTAGAGTTCCCTAAAAGATGAGATGGGCTTCATAATAACATGGATCCCTTTTAACATCCAAGTGCAAGTGGAACAGGCATAATCTCTCCCACTTGCAGTGGTCATAGGATTTTTAAAGAAAGCTATAATATCTCTGTTCTCCAAGGTAGCATTCCTTTTAACTATTCTTAATATGCTGTTGTTTCAGTGTCATGTTTTAATTCTCACCAGGGAATAATCCTAATTTATATCACTTCTTTTCTCACCTGCTTAGCAGATTATCCTAGAAATGAACTATTTATTAAAAATAACTGGGTCATTACAGAATGAAGCAGTATTTCAAACCCATGGTCATGGTGTCAAAGAACAATAAAAAAAAACAAGGCACATCAAAATAGTTGGGCAATTAACATACAATGAGCAGTGGAAAAAGGAATCTGGGAAACGCTGGCTTCTATTTGCCAACCACCTACAATCCCTAGTGATTTATAGTCTCTATTTGATTATTTTACAACTAAGTCCATACACAATCTCTAACCAAAATTTTAGAGACAGGAAGTCTGTTCAGTACCTTCTATACATATCTTACTAGGTCATTATTTTATGGTTCTAAGTAATAAACCAAGTACATATAAACAACGTGCTGTATGGGCACTGTTCAAGTAAGAAAGTGATTGATGTATATGAGGGACTGTTACGGTCACAGGTGAGATACTGGCAAAGCAAAGAATACATCTCAAAGTGATGGCCATCATCATTACCATCATCATTGCCTTCTCTAGAGCAGCCATTAAGAGTCCTAACGAGAATGTGAGCATTGTGTGCTGTAGGACAATCTGTCAGCTTTTTCACACTAAACATGTAGAAACTGACACTCAAGAAGTTGATTCAAGTAGCTGATATCACAGAATGGGGAGTAAGGAATGGTCATAGATGCTCTAATTCCAGGCCAAGGAGTTGTAACAAGATGGTTGTTTTGATAAACAATGCTACCATTTGCCTTAAGGGTTTGTTGTCCTTTGTGTTTTGCATTAAAAGTAGTCAGTGGAAAGTAAATGATCAGAATAATTATCTTAATGTACTTTTGAAAATCATTTCTTTTGTGAAGTATGTATGATGCATATTCAGTTAATATTCTTAGGCATGGAAATAATGAAGATTGCTTGTTTGAGGCTAAGAGGTAAAAAAAAATTCCTTGTACATTCTTTGTGTAGGGTTGAGAGTGAGAGAAATAGTCTTCTCCAGGGAAGAGTGCACCAACTGGCTGTCTACTACCAAAATATCAGCACTGAAAACATACCTACAGATAACATTCTACAGACTGACCAGGTTATACTTAGGAATATACATGTGTATGTGTATATATATTTACATATTCCTAATACACATGTGTATAATAATTAATTGAAAAGGAAGCCAGGAATTTGAAAGAGAGCAAGGAGGCATACATGGGAAGGTTTGGCAGGAGATAGGAAGGGGAGAAATCATGTAATTATATTATAAGCTCAAAAATAAAAGAAAAAAATAAAAATGCTTGTACCAAAGTGTTTGGTGAATCCAAGTCTTGCCTCATTAGGTTGTGAAACTTCTCTACAAACTGTGTTTATACTGAGGCTGTGAGTCATTGTCATTATTGCATTGTTCCAACACAGAGTACCCCCACAGTGTTGAAGGAATTCAAACACTAGCTGTGTTTTCTTTCATTTTTATCAAAGTAGATCCAGATTGTCAATCTCCCGTGCTCGTCTGTTAATGTGATGCAAACATATGCTCAGCTCTTTGCTGTCTCTTCCTTCCTCTTGGATTAGATGATGAACGGTCAGTCTGAGAAGCTTCCCATCATGAGATTCAACAAAGCAATGGGTACCACAGCATCCCAAACTGCTGTGTCTTCAGGTCTCATGACTCCTGAAAAAAAAAATAGCAATAACCATGTTACAGTCATGAGAACTACAGCAGTTCAGAGAATAACTCATAGTGTAGGGGAAAGCGAAATTATTTTGTACTCCAGTTCCCATTTCCTTTGCAAAGTACTTGAAAAATGAAAGTGTGCCAAGTGGGGCCCTGGCCAAGCCTCCTCTTCTCTCCTCCTCCTCTCCTCTCCTCAGCTAAAATACAGACGTCATGACAGTGCTGCCATTTCCATGGCACCATGTTCCATGGCTAACAGAGACAACCAGCAATTATTTAGTGAGGAGAGAAAGTTAATGCCAACAGCAGAGAAGGTCAAGATTACCGGTGAGCTCAGCCATAAGTAATGGCAGAGCTGTTGCTTTCTAATGGTGTGATCTGTCAGTAGCCACTTAGTCATTTCAGTACGACATACATTAGGTGATGTCTGTCTCTCTTCCTATGCTATGGTGGCCTATGCTTTATTAAATAATGAATTATTATGACCAATAAAACCTGTAAAGGTACATAGATACGACCATTCTTTCCTGCCTCATAGCCTCACGGCCACCTGAAGGACTTAAACAAAGGAGCAACAGAGAAGGAAATACTTAAGAAAGCCAGATGGGAGAGCATTCAGAGAGACAAAATTACTAATAGGAATTAATTCTCACCAATTATGCACAACTCAGGTAGACTCTAAAAATAAACTAGTGTCATGGGTACTTGGTCATATATGTTCCCATCACATAGTGAATTAATGATGTATGCATGTATAAAATTTGCATATTCCTAGGCAGTGTCCATTACTTAAACAGCATTAATCTAGTAACAGCAAAAACCCTCAGGGCGTCTGTTTACACAGCCATATGAACTCTGTGTGTGGGTGTGTTGGCTGCACTAGTAATCACATCAGAATGAGTAGGAGAAATGAAAAATATGGTTATTTCAACAATAAGGCTAGCTTGATTCTTGCACCCACACAGTCATTTTAATGTTTTGTAAATCTAGGACGTTTCCATTCTCATCCTTAAGTGAACTTTACTCTGTTTTGGAATCACAACTGAGTCTACTTTTGTGTTGACAAGATAAGATTGAAAAGGAAAGTAGCCACCCCGTTAGACCCTTCCCACCAGGGCCCATGAAAGTTGTGTGAGAATCACAGAAACATGAATATCGCAAATAATGAAGCCAGGAATGGTGACTGTGATTATAACCTTAGTACTAGGGAGGTTGAAGCTGGAGGATTAACAGTTTGAGGCCAGCTCGGGTTACACAATGAGTTCTCAGGCAGCCTGAGATATATAGCCAGACCCTCCTTTATTAAATAAATATTGTATTAGATAAATAAAATAAAACTAATAAAAAAATAATCAGCAGACACTGCCTAGCAAGCAAATACCCAGAGGCTTCCTGGCACGTTAAGGCCTCTGATCCCTTAGGAAGGACAGATTTTTCTGCTGAGGGTGTGAGGAAACACTGCCAAATAATTATTGCTTGGTAGTAACTGATGCTTTTTAGATCAAGTTATTTTTTTTTCTTAGTATGGCATTCATTCTTCTAAATGCATGGAGTTACAGGTAATTCATTCTGGCACAGTGGGAAAAAAATAGGAAATAAAAGAAGCAATTTTGCATTTGCTCTGTATTGAGTATTGGGTCTATTCCGCAGGTAATCAACTTTCCTGTGAGTTAAGTGTTCTATTTTTCAGGAAGGGTGAACTCTTCTGTAGGCAGATGTCAAGCAAAGCCATTTCTTAAGTGGGCTCTTTGCAGAAGTGGTTTGCTTCCCATTAAGGCAGAGTTAAAGCTACAGTGGCCGGCAGGACACTACAACCAAAGCACTGATGGACTAGGATATATATACATATATATAAAAGCTACTGTTTGTATGGAACAGAGCAGGTTTAAATGCTGGTTATCTCACTTATGTTTTTAAAAAATTAATATAAATGAAAGCTACAGAAACATATACTTCCACTAATGTACTAATTTTGTGTTTCTTCAAACTTTCACGTTTCCTTCCCTCTAAGGGGTGCTGCCAGGATTTTGCTATTTTGCTTCTCTAATCTTAAAGTCGCCCTTTAAAAAAAATATTTATTCTTCTCTCATACATTGCATACTGGCTGCAGGTTCTCTTCCCTCCACTCTTGCCAGTCCCCCTCCCAACCTCCACTGTCCCTTTAAGTCGTTCCTCCTCCATTTCCCATCAGGGATATCAACTAAATACAGCAATAAGTTGCAATAAGACTAGGATATTTCCAAAAACACGGCTGTAAACGCGGAGATCACAAACTGCAAAGGGAGCCCTGGAGATAAGAAACAGAATAGGGACTGATGAAGACCCTATGTCTACCTCATACAATTCACTTCTGGCCACACCAGTGCTTGCACAGCACCTGAGACAGAGCAAGAATGCACAAATGGATACAACTCATAGTGATGACAGCAATGGTAGAGTTCTAATTTCATCATATTCTAGGTACAAAACTGGTGATGGCCTTTCGCTCAAGGGGATATTACAGAGGAAATATTATGCTACTTCTTAATTTATTTTTTTTCTTTTCTTGTCCTTTGTAGTTTTTTTTTCTGAGTTTGTATAATGCCCATGAGTTTATTTATAAGTCACATATGTAGTCACAAAAAGTAGAAACTGGCATTGTCAATCTTGTCTATTTTGGAAGTTTCGAACAACTCAGCAGAACTTGTTGAAGCCAAGCTTTCTTCTACCTGAGACTGAACAGACAGGACACTGGGACACTGGGTTTGGGATACACAGATGCCAAACAGGGTCCTTGTCATGGAAAGGTGTTTCCAATAGGCTACTTCTATGTTTTTTGTATTACTGCCTCCCTCAACCCTAATCCTTTCCTGTCCCTCTAACAGTGACCAAAATTACAATGCCAGGTAGGAAGCAGAACCCAGGAGAGCCCACAGCCTCTCCAAGCAAAGAGAACAAAACTCAGCCTACACCCCACATCTGATTTACAGCTCTGCTCATGATTACCTGACAAACCACTTACCCCCATCATGCTCCAGTTTCTTTTGTGACCCAGAACACAATAATGTGTGAAGCTATCTTGTGTAATTGTTTTGAGCAGTAATTGTACTGTATTTGTGTGTGTGTAAATGCATGTACTAAAGCCCTTTTGCTTTATAGGGTACTCTGGCAATATTTAAAGATAAACTTGGAAAAATGGAGTAAGCATGCAGCAGTAATGGGTCTGTTCCCTGTATGAGGCTGCCAG
The DNA here is from genome assembly GCA_030556225.1 of Cricetiscus sungorus. Lineage (NCBI taxonomy): Eukaryota > Metazoa > Chordata > Mammalia > Rodentia > Cricetidae > Cricetiscus > Cricetiscus sungorus. Next base: position 34,972,893 of record JANBXA010000328.1, on the reverse strand, counting down.
CATTAAACAGCATGGGGTGCGGCTGACTTTCCAGGTCTCCACCCCTGGGCTCTGTCACTGACTTGCTATGTAGCTTCCACTTCAGATTCTGTCTGCACGTTCACCCTTAAAGCAATTTCAAGTGATGAACTCCTTTGGAGGCTATGGAGAGGGAGAGGAAACGAAAAGATAAACAAAAATCCAGGAGATTTAATAAGTATAATGGGTAAAAAACAAATAATAGACAAGATCCAACTCTCAACCACATGTTTGTTATTTCTCTTCGTAAAAATGCAAATTAAGCTCAACAGAAAGCACTCCAAGAATGCTCTGATTTAAGCGCATTTGCCTAGCAAAAACCAGACCCTTTTTTTCCTGATTTTAGTCAACCAAATGGAAAACAGGGAGTTTTAGGGAATGCCCATAACTTTGCCTTGAATTATATGTGTGTGGCTTCTGTAATTTAACTTGCCAGGGTTATCTGTGGGTAATGACAGGTAGACTTTAGCTATAAACCTTCCAAGTAAAGAGGACTGCCTGAGCCCCTCTCCTGACAATATTTTTAAACTGTTTTCCTTGACTCTCTGCCAATAAAAAAGAAAGAAAGAAAAGAAAAAACCGGATGGAAACGCTTTCAATTCTCTCTTTTTCTTTCTTGGTCATAGCTTCAGAGCCCTAGTGATGCTCCATTCCCTTCAGTTGCAGACAATGGTGACTGGAGTCAAGGGCCAGGCCCCAGAAAAGTCTCACAGAAGGGACATACATAGGGCCAAATTGGACCCTCCGATTCACATCGTGTATCTCTGAGAAGTGTGGTAAGTGTCCGTGGTACTGATAATGCCACAGCCAAGATGGTGAACTATAGCCAACTGCCACTCATTGTACCCAGAAGCTGGAACCTGATGCCAACTGTGGTGCAATGCGTATTGCTCAGGCATCAGGATCCCGAGTACTATGCATTTTTAATTGCACATGCTGCAATTAAAACTTTAGGTTTAAAGAAATTAACATTTTTCTCATGCTCTTGGGTCATTGTACTTCAGTATTCTTTGACAAATACACTTGGCAACTGAAGTTGCAAGATGAAACCAACCAAAGAACTACACTTGAGACTTGCTTTGCAACTCTGAAGGATACTAATCACTCATTGCAGATATGAATAGTGCCTCTGTATTTCAGTAATTAAGACATCCTGCAAGATCACACACACCATAGAGAAAGTTTCCTGAAGGAAACCAGAGTCCAGGGGATAAGAAATGTCCATCAAGAGATGAAACTTTGGGGCAAGAAGATGGGTCAGTGGGTTAAACACTTTACACAACATGGCAACCTGAGTTCAAATTCCAAAACTCTACATAAAGCCAGCTGAGCCTGTCCATGCCTGCAATCCCTGCATAGCTTTCAGAGAGATGGGAAACAGAGATAGGTGAACACCTAGCAGCTCTCAGGCCAGCTGTCCTACTATACAGTGTCAAGCAACAAAGAAACCCTGTCTCAAACAAGGTGTGGGATAAAGACCTAAAACTACAATTGTCCTCTGATTTCCACCCATGTGCTGTAGCATGGGCATGACTTACATCAGTCTATTTTAAACATTTACATTGAATCATCCCTGGCTTTAACTCCAGCTCTGAACAGGGAACAATTTGGAAACAGGTGAGATAGACTAATGAGATGTTTGCCTTTGGCTTGCCTGGCTGGTGGGAACTCGGAGTCTGAACCAACAACAATGGAGCCTTCGTAGGAATGATCTAGGGCCTCTGCATATATAAGATAGCTATGTAACTTGGTCTGTTGTGGGACTCCTGTTAATGGGAGCAGGGGGAACTGTATCCCTCTGGGCAAACCTGAATTGCCTTGCCCAACTGAATACAGGGGGAGGTGTTTGTTGTTATCATAGGTTGATAGGCCATGCTTTGCAAAGGAGAGGCCTACCCCTTTCTGATCAAATACAGAGGAAGGGTTGATTGGAAGGAGGCATGAGGAGAGAAGAAAGGGAATGGGAGGAGAGAAAGGAAGAGTGGCTATGGTCAGGATATAAAATAAGTTAGTTTTTCTAAAAAAAAAAAAAAAGAGAGAGAGATGTTTATTTCTTTCAAGCAATAGTCACATAGTTTGTATCCTATTAATAAAAATGATAAAGAAATTCCCAATAACCCTTAGTTGAATTCCATTGTTCTTTAAAAAGAAATTAACTATTTAGATTGTTTATTTATCTAGACTATTAAAGTTATCTAGATAGTATCATCTCAGTACCTCAGGCTTTCAGTCCAAGCCTAAACTTTACCACTGACACATGTGCCAAGTGTTATAATCTAAACATTCTTTAATGTCCTATATTTGCACAAAGAAGCTCTGCTTCTCCTAATGCTAGACTCAACCATCTGTTAGACTGTGAGACCACAAGGACTTTTTGTCCACTAACAGAGCCCCAGTGTATATGGATAGTGAATACTCAGTAAAAACTGGATTATAGAATGAAAGATTTCATTTTTTTATTCCACCTCCTGTGTACTTATTGCATGCCTGACACAGCTATTTCCTGGGATATAGCAGAAGTAAACATGTATGTGAATCATACAGAGGTATCCACTCTCTATCGGCTTTTCCTATGACCATAAACATTAGATGGACTTAGAATGAAGACATAGACCACAGAAACTTTATGCTTACAATAAATTGAGAAGAATTGCAAGGCCTTGAAAACTTCCTGTGTTTATGTATTTATAGCCAGCTAAGAGAATGATTCCTAGCCAGCAAACACTTGGTCCACTATGAGAAAATGCTTTTCCTTGTAGAACAAAAAGCATTAATATCATTCTCATGATTGGGTAAGTTCTAACTGCTTCTGGAGAAAGTTTTCTGGCAAAAAAAAATGGCTACTCTCTTCACACTATATGCCTTAGTCAATGACCTATTGCTGTGAAGAGATCCCATGACCACAGCAGCTTGCTTACAGCTTCAGAGATTTGGTCCATTATTGTCACTGCAGGGAGCAGGGTAGCACACAGACACAAATGGTGGTGAAGTTGAGAGTTCCACATCTGGATCCACAGAAAGCAAGGAACAGCCCCAAAACCCACCTCTAGTGATACACTTCCTCTAAGGCCACACCTCCTAATCCCTGTCATTTAGTTCCACTCCCTAATGACCAAATTTTTCAAATATATGAGCCTATGGGGCCATTCCTATTCAAACCACCACACCATGTTTAAAACACTCACAAATGGTTTCAGAACCCTACCAAAAAAGCCCCACTAACTTATCACAAACACACAAACACACAGACACACACACACACAGACACACACACAGACACACACACACACACACACACACACACACACACACACACTCAGGATAGCTTTTACCAATCTTTCAATCTTTCTAAACAGATTAGAAATCTTTCTTCCCAAGCACTAACAAGTCCTTTCACATTCCCCCTCTCGTGTTAGGTGTTCCTCTTTTAAAATTAAACCAAACCCATTTCTTTACTCACCCCTTCCTCCAAAGTCTATAAACCCTCTGAATGTCCACCCAGGTCTTCAGTTCCTTGGATCCCTAACATTCAACATGATGTCTTAATGACTTAAAAAAAAATAGTAGACTATGCCACATATTCTTATCCATTCACATGCTTGTAGACACTTAAGCTCATATCATCCTAGAGCTTTCATGAATAACTGTCTCATTTGCAACACCATGGATGAATTTAGAGTCTATAATTGCAGATAATAAGCTAGGTACAGAGAAACACAAACCTCTACAAGTTTTCACTTAATGTGGAATCTATTAACAGTGGACCACATAGAAGCAGAAAGTAAAATGGTGGTTGCTGGACTAGGGATGGATAGGAAGTTTTTTTCTCAGAAGCTGAGGCCTAGGGAGGTGACACAAAGGATAATGAGGACCTGAGTTTAGCACCCACATAAAATCCAGGGGTGGGAGTTTATACCTACAACCCCAGTGTGAGGGGACAGTGTATATAGGTAAATCTCAGAAACTCCCTGGATAAATAATCTACCCCAAACAGCAAACTATAGAGTGAGAAATGAAGATTGCTCAGGCCTCCCCATAAGCATGATTGGTTAGTTCATCCACATGCATACATACACGTAAATGAATGTACCACATACACACAGACACAAACACACACAAAGAAGTTATAACGTTGCATTTAGGAAAAACACATGACTCTGTGTATGAACTAGCTTATTCCATCATCCTTATACTATACACATATTGTATAATATCACTATCAACTCCATGTTTATACATGACCACAATTTGGTAATTTTTAGAAAATGAAGGGAATAGATAAAATGCCCATGCATTTGATTTAATTATACATCTTCCCAAAAGAATCTATATGAATCTAATTCATAAATCTAAAGTGACCACAGACAAGCAAGCTGTGGCTTCCAAATGGACTAGCAGTGGCTGTTCTCAGTGGACATCTCATGGGCAATGTTTTGAGAAGAATACTAAGCAAACAGGTATATCAACATTCCTGAGCCTTACTCCTTGCTTGCTCCCTACCATTCCCAACAGCTTTTCTTCTACTAGAGTCATGTGTGTGTTTGTGTGTGTGGGGGGGGGGTCCTGATACCAGCTTTCATGCATGCAGATGAGGGCATGGGATAATTAAGCTTGAAACAGATTGTGAGAAGATGTAGATAATGTGACAAGCATATACCCCAATGTCTGCATGACCATAATTAGAAAATAAGACATGGAGAATCACCCTTGAGTGGCTCTTGGTGAACTATTAATTCCCATTGAAGCCTGGAAGCAGTTGTTACTCTACAAAATTATCATTTTGATTAGACTCATCCATAGACCACCTTATCCATGTGTAGGTGAGTATAAATGACTTCTGTAATGAGTGGAGAATCAGTGGAATGTTCAGCCTATTTTATACAGGTCACACTAAGCCGATCCTTACAAGACAAGCTAAGAGTAGCTTGAAGTGGCCTAAATAAGGGTTCCACTTGACAAGAATTCTGATTATAAGAAACCCCTTTTTATTGTATGATCATTGCAATGTAGACTCAAATAAAAATGCAAACCAATTTAGAGTTCATAGCCATATAGTTTTACAGTAAATTAACATGTATGTACATTAGTATCTGTATTTACCATATAGAATATGGAGTCATTGTTAATTTTATTTAAAGAATATTCTTTTTATCAAATGTTTCCTCTCCCTTCTTTCAAAGACATTCTTAATACATGTTACTACCTCAATTTTGACATTCTATTTTGTTGACTTTTCAATTACTTAAGAGGTAGAAGTGGGTAAGTGGGTGAATCTGGGATTACTTCTGTCAAAAAGTATCTACAATTCTGTGTTGTTTGAAAGAGAAATTAGTTATCTGTGCTTTCTGCACAACTGACATTAAAACTTCCATTGGGGAAAAAGTCTCATAATTTCAAAACTGAGCACTTTTAAATTGTATCTATATATCTTCCTTGCATGAATGAATAGCTGGCATTAAATCTTTTGGTTCTTGTTGCAAGGCCTTCTCACAGAATCAAGTGACTATATAATCAATTAAATTGTTAAGAAGGCAATGTGGCGATGCACTCCTTGAATGCCACACTGTGCTGTTTGTTTGGGGACCTCATTGGTTTGTTAAGAATAATAACACTGCTACCATCTCAGAGATGTAAATCAACTCAGGTGACAAAGCATGACCCAGCTGATACCTAGAAAAAAAGCATGCTTTCCTTACACTTGTTCAACTCAATTGCAGACAAGTTTATAAAATTATTTTGAGGGACTTTTTCATTCTTTTTTTTCCTTAAAAATTGACACAGTCAAAGTGCAAATGCAAAATAAATGTTGTGATTAATGTACTGCTTGTATGTTTGCCACTGCTGGCTCAAATTCTTGTGTGTACTATGCACTAATTTGGGAACAAGGAACCGATGCCAATCAAAAAGACCTCTTAGTTGTGACTATGACTACTTATTCTAAACCATCAAACTGAGAATCCACCATTTCCACACATAGTTTGTCCCTTGTTCATGAATGATGAAGCAACTTGACTGTTCACAGTAGACATATCCAAGCAGAGGGTTTTAGTTCATATTCTTGTTTGGGTTAATGCCTATTTTTTGGATAAACAATGTCTAAATTCCATGTCATACACATTTGTGTTGCTGGTATTTTAACAAAGATGCTAACTTTTCTGAAACTAATTTTTTTCCTTCCTTTAAAATATACTTAATGAGCATCTCCGATGTTGGGGGTAAAACAATGTATGCTGTCATCTAATTAAAATGGTTCAAGCCCTTCCTCTACAATGATTAAAAAAAATTAAGACTCATTTGTATCTTAGCTTTTTAGTGCTTTATGGGCCTTGCTTGCCTTTCAATGTTGCAATTAGAAGGAATCTTTAAAATATCCGAGAAGTTGGTTAAAGAAAGGACATTCCAGATTTAAGACTGACACGTAAGATTTCTCCTCTCCAAGAAAATTAAATTGGAATTGGGTAGCACCCTGTAAGTGTTGATGGCTATTTGGTGAGGGCTGTGTATGAGAATAATAATAACCTCTGCTATTTCTTTAATTGAATAGAATAGAATGGAATGGAATGGAATTGAATTCAATCCATTTGCTAAGAATACCAAATAAAGCCTTTTGTGTTTCAAATCTTGGCTTTCTTAAATGTCCAAAAGAAGATAATAGGTTATGCCATAGAAACTATATTTAAGAGATGGCAGGGACTGCTCAGTTAGTAAAGTGTGAGTACAATGACCTTAACTAGCATACCCAGCACCACTATAAACAAAGCACAGATGTGGTGCATGTCTGTAATTCCAGCCCTGCAGATGCAGAGCTAGGCAGATCCCTGGAGCTCACTGGCCAGCCAGACTAGCTGAATTGATGAGTTCCTAGTTAAGTGAGAAGCTCCATCTCAACATAGGCAGAAAAAGTGAGAAAAATAGCCTCTAGCCTCCAAATATATGCACACACATGCATACGTGTGCACATACACACATCTCCACACACCATATCACGTAACAATAAAAATACTTAACTTTGGTTGGGTGTCTACTAGAATCTTGATGTGCATTCTTCTTCTAGTCTTCACAGTAACCTGTAAAGCAAGTGTCCTAACATCCAAGTGCGGGCACTGAAGCTATGAGCAATTGGGTAACATCAGTGTTTAGCAAACTCTGGAAAAGATCCAAGCCCGTATGACTACCACATCCCTACTGTGAAGCACTGCTCTCTGAAAATTAAATATCATCCTTTCCTTTAAAAGGTGGTTTCTTCGTGCATGGAACCACATGTACCATGAGGCTGGTAACTTTACATCTTGCAGATGAACAATGTCTGCACCTGGATAGAAGCTTATATTTTTAGGTCCCCCACCTTCTGATGCTCAGGAACATTCCCACTGAGATGTATCTCAGATGAACCTCTTCTAATCTTAGGGATATTCATTACTTTGCTTCCTGAGAAATATGTAATAAATAGCTGACAGCTTTTCTTCTAAAACTTTAACATTTGTGAGCAATATGGTAGAAAACACATTAAGTCAGGCCTGTCTGGATTTCATGCCATAATATGTGACCTTAACACCAATGAAACATTATCTCCCTCACACGTGACAAACACATATCCTCCCTTTTTCTTTACTTCGTCTACTTCCTCAATGTTTCTAAATTTATGGGTGCCTCCCCTCCATCCCAGGTGACACTCTTTTTTTTTCTTCTAGAAATATGTTAGTTACTTAATAATATTTAGAAAAGATGTGACCACAGAAGGTGGTATCTTTAGCTAGTAAAATTCGTGTTTGTTTACAATGGTATAAGAAATGCTTAGGGACCCAGCTGTTGGATTCTGTAGAAGACTCTCTGGGCTGGAATGGGAGCCTCTATTGTTTCCATCCTTTCCCAAGATCGGTTGTTTTGTCATACATTATCGTCTTCTTTTCATCCAATTCCCCTTCTTGCTTTTAGTGTTGCTGGCCAAATAGGCAAATACAGCCAGGAAAAAAGAGGAGGTGGAGGGGAAAAAAGGTAATAAGGCAAACAGAGTGGGAAGGGGAGGGAAGGGGATGTAGATGGGAAGAGAGGAGAGGTGCCTCTATGGCTTCTTCCTGTTTGTTTCTGAGTGGCATCTTGCTATTTAAAAATCAGGCTGAACAAGGCAGGCATGTGTCCCCCTGCTAATCCAGGCCTCCTGATCCTACCACACAATACTGCTCTGCCTCATTGCTCCACCAACATGCTTTCTAGTAGACAATAGATCAGCGTTGGTCAAATAAATCACTAGACATACTTGAAATTGATAATGGAAAATTAGCATGTGTATAACATGGCAATAGAAATAGCACCTCTGAGGTAAGGTGGCCTTTGTTTTACACCCCTACTCTGCCACATATATGCTGGAACTTTCCAAACCATGGCTTTCTCATCTCCAAAACTGGGAATGAGATAATGAACCTGTGCCAAGCTCTTCTGTGTGCATGATACACTGCAAACGGGCAATGATGCTTTGGGGTTACTTATTTGGTGGTAAGCAGGTAGTGTTTTTTCACACTAATAGCAGGGAGTCTAACATGAGTCATTGAGACTGATAGATTGCAGGTAGATTTTCGATGGCATGTGAGTTCCGAGGGAAGAGTAAGCACTGTTTATTCTTTTCCTGTTTCCCTGAGGTAAAACTGTGGAATCTAATTCAGAATAATAATGAACAGGCACCAGAAGGGGAGTTCAGCTGCCGAAGAGCCATGCGGTCATTTTATTTTTGCTCAGGTGGAAGAGGTCATTCATTATGGGAGAGTGTTGGCTCCCTGAGTGAATGTAATGACGTTGACAGTCTGCCTGGCTTTAATGGCATCCCCTCATTTCAGGTGGCTCTCAACCACTAGACAGTTAACGCACTCCCTCCAGCTTGTCCTTGTGTGTGCCATGCAGTAAAATTTGGAGAAAACAAGCTGTGACCACTAGGGACTATTTGCATCTGATCATTTATACACAACCCACAAAGCTTCCAGGCAGCTTGGAGGATTACATAAATGCCTCCCAAAGCTACCAGGATGGCAGAGCTTTCCAGGTGCCCCATACCAGCTGTTGTGCCTGTCTGGGGACCAGAATTACCAATTACCTTTCTGTCTCCCACACTGGCTGCATCAATGAGCAATCATTGCTGCTGACAAGACTTTGCTGGTCCTAACACAGGGGTGGGAGCAAAGGTGAAATGACTAGAAACTTCTCCTGCCTCTGCCTAGTTCTGATTCGCCCTAACATTGTTGAGAGATGTATATTTAATGCATGGTGCAGATCCGGTTCTCGAGCTGACACGTCCAGTAGTGCTTCTATCTTAGCTAGTATCCCCCCATGCAGTGACAGGGGTGCCCTAGGCAGAGAAAACCTGCTTCAGACACCGGTCAAAATGAGTTCCTTGCATCTTATTATCCCACCAGCGTGTCTCTCTTATGCCCTTTCTGATCTTTCCACCTTCAGATTCCCTCTGCCTTTCCTACTGCAGGAATGGATTTATCCCAAGGGTGATTACAGCTAATGGCTGTACAATTTTGGTACACTCTCATCCAAGACATATTTACATAAACTTTCCCATTACTAAAATGTGTGCATAATTTAGAACCCTAGTACCGACTCAAAGTTCAAGTCTTCAGCAAACATTTATTGCACACCCACCCCGTGCTAGACTCTCATTGTATTACAGTCAAGTCCATTCTTTCCAGGTTTCTGCTCATTCCCATTGAAATCTAAATCCTGCTGGAAGGGCTAGCGCCTGAAAAGCAGTATCATTCATTCTGCCTGAGAAGCACTGGGTAGCAATTTAATGAGACATCTCTTTTAAGCAATATGAAATGCTGTCTTCTAGGTTAAAGAACTGAAAAAAATAATCCACTCTCCAGTTCTGATACACCCTCCCTCCCATTAATGTTTATATACTTTTGTTTGCCAGGCTCTCACTGCTGTGCTGCCCAAACTGGCTTCCAAATCATGTCTTCAAGTGATTCTCCTGCCTCAGAGTTCCACAGGCACAAGTCACCCTATCGACTCCCCAGAAATTCTCAAAAAGGTTGAGTGAAGATACGGCATCATTGAAATGTATTCAAGCCTAGCCTTCAGACTTCCCCACACTTAATTCATTTAGAGCCTTCTGAATATCCCAATGTTTACCTTTAAATATAGTTTAACCTCATGAAACACATATACAGTAACATCAATTTCATATGGCTACGATTCCACCAGAAAAAAAGACAGAGGAAAGCTAGTTCCATTTCACGGTTTCAAAAGCAGTCACACTAATCTAATCAATGTCATCAGGTCTTTCGCTTCATTTTCCATAACCAAGGTTGATTGAAACCTAACAATTAGATGTAATGGCCAACAAAAGTATGTTTCTGTTATCCACAACATTTTCCAGGAAACTAGACTGTGTTCTCTTTGTCCCCAGAAAAAGTAGTCATCTTCTAGTTGAATATTCTAACCAAAGAATGGAAGAGGGGGGAGAGCACAGGAATAAAGTGAAGATAGTCCCCACAGTCTCTAAATGGACTGGAGTAAACAAAGGCATTCCAATTCACATCCTGCACCACTTCTCAAAGCCCAGCTGCTCTGGCTGACTCTGAAGTGCTAAGTGGATTCTATATGACAGAAAGAATTTCTGGCTTTGAGCCAGATCTTCCCAGTGGCCTCACTTTCACTGCTGCTGGGTAAGGGAAAATCTAAAGCACTCACGGTATACCCAGAGTGTGATGATTTGCCAGTATCGTGACTATTGAAGTAATGAGGATACCATAGTGCTTTGTAGGTTACAGAGATGTTTCCTTGCTTATCATTTTACTTGGCACTCTCTCAACCCTGTGGGGATAAATGTGGAGGAATAATATTGCTCTCTGCACCTAAAACTGGAGAATAGACATTGAGAAAGTGCATCCAACTAGTAAGACACAGACCGAAACTAAGTCTGGCTTCCGATCCCCAGTCTTCTACTCCTTGCTTGTTCAAGGCCTAACTGCAGGCATGAATAGTTCTGCTGTGTCCCTAACACTCAGGGTTATCTGGATGTGTGTTGGTATTTGGTATTGATTAGAGACCCTCTGTTGACTGATTCATCTTTTTTTTTTTTCACAAGGAACCAAATGATGTGAGATCTGGCTTGTAAACCCTTTAAGATAATACTGGCCAAATCCATGGAGGTAGCACCTGCTGACCCAGATTAGCCAACACCATCTCTCTCTGCAAACCTTATACAGCCTAGGTGTTCACTTAGCTTGGTAGTTTCTCAGGAGCATCCCCACATTGCTAGATGTCTTTCCCAGAACATTCAGGCTAACAACAACTTTTAGACACTGGATCCAGTTCTCACAGGGTGGAGTTTTGAACCAAGATGTGACCACCAGCAAGTAATTGACTGATGGTAAACAAGGACACATCTCTCACAACCTGAGTTTTAAATTTGTTATCCGTAATGGACATTGCTACTATGTTCATTGAAATTTTGCTGAGAAAATGGACAAATGGTTAATGAAATAATCTCCCATTGACATGGTGGTTCATGCACTATTTTATGTTCTATAAGAATCCTATGATATTCAAATTGCTGTTGTCCTATTTTGAAGATACAAAAGCATGGAGCACAGCACAGAGTTCTGAAACTCAAGGCTGTGCAATTACAAGAAAAACTGAATTCTGAACCCAGGGTCCTAAATTGGCTACACTATGTTACATCCCCACTATCCTGATTCTTCACAATTCTATACTGCCTTTACACTAGCTCCTTTGGATAAACGTGTCTGGAATTCCCAGGTGACAGAGTCTCCTGAGCACTTTAGAGTGTGCTGGCAAGATTTCTATCAACTTGACAAAAGCTAGAGTTCTTTGACAGCAATCCAGTAAGCAGCATTCATCCATAGCCTCTGCTTTAGTTCCTGCCTTGTGTTCCTGCCTTCCCTCAGGGATGGAGTGCGACTAGCAAGTTCTAAACAAAATAAACCCTTTCTTCCACAAGTTGCTTTTGGTACTGCTGTTTTATCACAGGAGTAGAAACTCTAAGACATACCTGTTTCTATAACACATGGTACATGATGCATTTGAAACATTGAGGGATTATGAACACTGAGAGTAAAGTCATGAGGCAGTCAAAATCAGCCTGCAAAGTTGAGTTTACAGCTACAAAGATTAAATAGGAAAAAAATAAAAAAGAATCCAGAAGCACGGGTGTGCAGCCTTCCTTAGAAAACTACTGTTATCAATTGTTCGTCTTTAAGAAATATATTTGGGAGGGCAAAATCAGCATTGAGTGAGGTGCTTCAGAAAACAGAATGATATTCAGCTGTGCTTTTTGGATTAATGATAAGGAAATTTGAAACAAATATCACAGTAATGTATAATCATTATACATTGTGGGTTTTAAGTAAGACAGCAATTTTGTTCAAGATGCAAAAGAGATCTATGACAGGGCTACTGGGTCCAAACAATGTGTATGGTGTCTTACAGAGCACAGAGTATTTATTTCAAAACACCAAATGGTTTCAAAACCTCCCAGCCAGAAGAATCCCTAGGAAAATTGTTGACTTCTCTGGAAGGATAAAACCAGTTTTATCATATGCTGATAGTGTAGCTCAGTAGTAGAGTATCTGTCTTCCTCAAAGGAACCCTGGAATTCAATCCTTCATACCAACAAAGAAACAGAATCCTCGTGGCACTTTATAAAGATTACATATTTCAACCAAACTGTATCTACATCTTGAAAATCCTAGTATATTAGGGCCCTGGAGATGAATCAGTAGGGAAAGATGCTTACCTTCAAAATTGACAACATAAGTTCAATCCCCACATGGTAAAGGAGAAAACTGATTACTGAAAATTGTACTCTGACCTCTACAAGCATACCATAGTACACACACAAAAACACACCTGCATACACATACATACATACATACATACATACATACATACATACATACACAAACACACACACATATGTATACACAAATGAACACAAAAACACAAATGTACTCACATACTCAGTAAAAGTTTTTTAAGCTTCCTGTATTAGGAAAGTTGGGGGGAAAATCATGAATACTCAGAGTCATAAAAAGAACTACCTGAAATATCTCACAAGTCCTTACAACACAACTTGTGAGGAAATGCCTGGATTTTTTTCATGGTCATCCTATAGAAGGGAAAGAAATACATGAACTAAAAACTTCACCGTCAACCAATTCTGTTCTGTACACAGGCTTGGTGGGAACAAAACTCAAGGCTCCTCTACATTTGTAGAAAATTTTCTAAATCCTAGGACCCAGGAGGTTGAGGCAGGAGGATGTCCAAAATGAGTGTTGTCAATGAGTTCATGTTTAGTCTAAGCTACATAACAAGACCCTATCTCAAAAAAAAAAAATAACAATAATGAGATTATATCTGCTGTCACCTTTGCAACTCTGCTCATTTGCTTCTGGGTTTGGTTTAGGGTCACTGGTGAAAGCGGTAATGCAGAAAGGGCAGAAGGATTTTGGAGTACCCTACTTTAGCCAGGGGGATTGATTTCCCTTTAAAAATAGTGTAGGGCCACCGAGATGGCTAGATGGCTAGAAGATCAGAGTTCACTCCCTGGAACCCACGTAAAGGTCTCAAAAAGAAAAAGGAACTCTCTCATTTATACCACAAATCTCTTCTCTAACTTCAACATATACAGCTGCCCATGAACAAACACACACACACACATACACACACACAGACAGAGAGAGAGAGAGAGAGAGAGAGAGAGAGAGAGAGAGAGAGAGAGAAATAATAATAATAATAATAAAAATAATAATAATAATGATAAATAACGATGATAAAATTAAAACAGCCTAGCAAGCTAAACTCAAATGGTCTCAGCTTCCTCAGCAGCTTGACTTATTCACTTCCTCCATGGTCAGTCCCATTTACTAAGCATGCAAAGGAATTACTGTGGCATTTGGTACATAGCTGCCAAGACACACAAAACTTCGGTTTGATTACCATATGTTCACTGTGATAATTTCCTTGCAGCCAAATGTTCCCAAGATCTTATTTGCTGCCTCTTTTTCGCTTCACCTAGGTTCTCTGGAATTCTAATGTTTTCACTTCCTCTCTCAGTAATGCTCTAGTGGGGAACATGCAAAAACACGGTTTTATTCTAGAAATGGCCACAGCAGGAGCAATACTGCACTTTGGTGCGGCTGTGTCCTCATTCGCAGTGACTGTTAGCTTCATAAAAATGAAGTGTAATGTTCCCAGGCTAGTTGAGCAATTATTGCAAATATCAAAATTTTAGCAACAGCAAAACACATGTGATTGTTCAAATACCCTATGATTTACTGCCATGTCTTCTTTTGTAATGTGAATGTCATTCTTCCATTCCAAAGCCTCAATTCCTCAATTTTTATACAAATCGCTTTTTACCAAATGCTGAGAACACAATATTACAAACAGCGTAAGTGGCTGAGTAAGAAGAGTACACTTGGGGAAAATTGTCATGTTCAAAGGACTCCATGCCAAACATCACACAGGAAACTCTGAAGAGGGTGATACCTTCATTTTAACCCAGGAGGCAGAACCTACTTCCTGAAGTATCATTGAAGAACACTACAGTCATTTCCTGTTGTTACAAATGATTTTCAACTATTACCATATAAACTGCTGAGAATCTTATTGGGTCAAAATCCAGTTTAGAAACCATCAGGTATACGGATGTTCTCTGTGTCATATTCTACTGTAGAAATAAGAAAGGTCCACAGGAAAGATGGCCATCTCATAATGATTGATTTGTTTAGCAGGATCTTGTATATCACCATATTTCTAGCCACAAGCTGGGGCTTCCAGACAGGATAAGGAAATAAACAGAACATTTAAATTTCAAGCTTCACACATTTAAGTTTATATCCTCCAGAAGTCTCTGAGACAACTGTGGAATTAAAACAGAGATGGTCAGAGCAGGATACCAATGACAGGACAAAACAGAAAGTTCTTGCTCTATATGGCTTTAGATATGTATGGCTTGGTGTCAACTAGAGAACAAACATTATAGAAGGCAAGACGGTTTTGACCAGAGCAGGAAAGGTAGCAGAATATTAGCTTTTTACCATGTTTTTTATAACATCTGTTGCTGGTATGTGTATGAGACAACCACGTGTCACCATTCCATACTTTAATGTGAAAGACTCATCAACATGAAAGTTCCTGAAGTGCAGATGAACTGAACAGCAGCTTCTTAAGATCATCATCGATCATAAAAACGATGCAACTCAATTCCTCCCAGCTTTCTCTGCTAGTAACAATATGACATCATTGAAGTGGTCTAGGTATACGCAATGTCATACATGCTTCAAATTATGGAGCTTTCAAGAGAACCAAGTAAGAAATGTTCATTCCCCCCAAGTAGCTGTATTTTCGTGGGAAGCAACCTCTTGGGGGCTTCATCGACTGTTTCTCACTGCCTTTTTCCACATGTGGAAAGTCAGAAGCAAAGCATGTGGTCCTGAGGCAGCCCAGGACACAGTATACAGAGGACCACTGAGCAGTGCTTGTGGACGAGTTGGCAGTGTATGAAAATCTACCTCAAACTATTTCACAAAAGCTTTCATTTCTTCCTCTGGCTTTGTTCATTGATTTCTCTTTCTCAGTGAGTTACACACAATCGTGGGGATTCTGCTTCCTATGAATGTTTCCTCCTTGGAGGCAATGCCAATGCGACTCCAAAGTTCTCATTACGTCTACAGAAACTATGTCTCAGAGCCTCTTTCTTCCCTCAGTGCCCAACAGCAGTGAACTAGAAGAGTCATTCAAACAACTCAGTTCCTTTGTTGTTGTTGACACTGGGCCACGTGGCTCAGCATCTCTCCTGTACTGTGGGTGTTCTAGTAGTGCTCAACAACACAAGGCATATGATTTGCAGGCCTAAAAAAATTGACACATTTTTTGTTTCTTATTTTGTGCCAATATTCTCTAGAATCTGTGTGGGCATTTTTTTTTAAGAACTGAATGTTGGCAGAGAAGATGCACATTTGATTTCTGAAAATGAATAGTGCAAGCCAGGACTTACAATTCATAAATAAATTTCCATGTTTTCCCTGCAGGATATAAAGACTCTGCCTACAAATTCAAATCTGAGCAGGGAACTCAACCAAATCCAGTGAACTAAGGTAGCATCCTGAGAGCCTTGAAGCATCTAGCCTTTTTAATATACAAAAAGCAGCTAAGGGTGGGCCACACATGCATCAGCCAAATCCTTCAACTTAATTATCACAGTTAATTTGCACTGTGTGAAAAAAACTTTTCTAGGGAGGCACAACATAAATATCTACTCACCCCAGATAAGGAACCCATGGCAGACCAAAGTAAAGAAACAACAAAGTTCAATTTGGTAAACCAATGAGTTTTATGCAGTTACTTACAGGAGTATGAGTGAGGAGTATAACTGAGGGGTTACATACAAGACCAAAATGACCCAAGGACAGCTGTATCACCAAACTCCACTCCAGCACAGATGATACCTTACAAAAGCTGAGAACCTGAAGTATACTGCACAGCTGGTAAGCAGCTCAACAGTTTGGAGAATGTTCTTCCCAAGAGACACAGTTGGTCTACATCTCTTCCAGTAAGTTCTGCTGGTTTTTGCTTCTCCCAAGCAACCAGTCTATTCTCAAGTTCTTCTTTACAGCTCTTCTCTTCTCTGAGTCTTTGCAGCACAGCTTTCTCCTCTGAAAGGGACTTTTAGATTTTACTGCTTACTCTGTCAGGGAAGAGGCTAGTGAATCTGGTCAGTTTCAGGGACTTCCTGTAGCTCTTTTGTTTACCTAACTGCTTAAGGAGCATCCTGCAGGACTGGTGTTTTAATCTCGGAGGAACCTTTCTTAAAATTTTCCTTTATTCTTTTCTCATACAATACATGCTGACTGCAGCTCCCTCCACTCCTTCCATTTCCCCCACACCTTCCTTTTCTCCAGATCCACTCTTCCTCTTCTTTCCCATCAATAAACATCAAGCTTCCCAGGAATAACAACAAAACATGGCATGGCAAGTTACAATAAGACTGGAAAGAAACCCTCATATCAACTCCGGTCAAGGCAACCCAGCAGGAGGGAAAGGCAACCCAAGAAGAGGCTAAAAGAGACAGAGATACCCCATACGATCCCTGCTAGGAGTACCACAAACCCCAAGATAAAGAACCACAGCAGGCGTGCTGAGGGCACAGGCCAGGCACATGCACGCCTCATGAATATTATTTCCATCTCTGTGAGCCCTACTTAATTTATTATGTGGGCAGTGTTCTCAACCCTT
Organism: Cricetiscus sungorus; assembly: GCA_030556225.1. Taxonomy (NCBI): domain Eukaryota; kingdom Metazoa; phylum Chordata; class Mammalia; order Rodentia; family Cricetidae; genus Cricetiscus; species Cricetiscus sungorus. The sequence goes on along the minus strand of JANBXA010000328.1, from coordinate 34,955,613 downwards.
CTGGTTCCTACAGTCCTTCTGCTCATCCATAGGGTTTCCTGAGCTCTGTGTTGGGTCTCTGCATCTGCTTCCATAAACTGCTAGAGGAAGCCTTACACAACAATTGGTCAAGTATATTCATGATAACATAGTAGGCACCCACCTTGACCTGTGTTTAGAACGGACCAAGCCTATCTTCCTGCAGAGATTCTGTTGAACAGCATTAAAAATATTGTCAATACTCTTCCGGTTTGTATATAAAATGACCCTACCCTACTGTCTTAGGCTCATGTGTTTGAAGACCTGGTGCACAGCTGAAAAGTGCTGTTTGGAAGGTTCTGGAACTGCAGGGGTAGAGCCTTTTGGGAAAAAGTGGGCCACTAGGGGTGGGTCTTTGAGGTTTTATAGTGGAACCCCACTTTCTGATTACTGGCTATAGATCAAATGTGATCATCTACCTCACACTTCTGCTACTATGACGTCCATTCTAAAGTTCAGAATTCAGCGATGAAGGAATGGGCAGAACTGCTGCCTTCATTCAGAGGGCAACTGTTGCCATGCTTTTCTGGTGTATAGAGGATACTTGCCTTGCTTGGCTTATGACCCCTTGTTCTTCCTCACCCAGCTCATTGTTCTCTTCACCATTTTTCTTGCCTCTCACTTGCATACAGCCTCTGCTGAGTGATCCACAGTAAGGTCCCTAGACTTAATCTTGTGTTTGAACATTATCATGTAACGTTATCCCTAGATTCCAGGGAATACGATGTAGACCTGTTTTGTTTTATTTTTAAATGATGCTACAGGAAAAAAAAAACAGTTAAGAATTTGGCTTAGCCATATAGTCATGTCACAAAGGATTGAGATCTGGGTAGAATTAACAGGATGCATTTCTTTGGTTTCCCTTTTTGATTCCCAGAATGCAACAAACTTGATCATTCTCCTATCACTATACCTCTTTGTCTCCAGTAAGGTTCAGACCAAAATCAAAAGAAAAGAAAATCAAACAACACTAAATTGGTTCAAGGACTTCTTAATAGTCGCTCTTCAGGGTCACACTGCAACTGTTCTGCTGAAAAGAAATAAACCCAAATATGTAAATGCCTAAAAAGTGCCAAACTCAGTGTTTAGAACCAAGTTGGCTTGAAAACCTGCAGCTAAAATGCAAGTGCTGCAAATTCTCTTTATTGTTCAAATGCTCCAGAAAGTACTATCCCTGGGGCTGTGTGGTGCCATTTGGAATGAAAATGAGCATCATATGGAAACTTGGGTGTATCTAAAGGTCAGTGGACTTTCTGCTAGATATCTCAGTCCCTCACAACATATTTGGCTGCAGGAGTGGTAAATTTCACTTGGGGGAAATAAATGCAAGTATTTTTAAAAACATGGTTCTGTTTCAACCTTGGCTCTTCCTTGAAGTTCAAAAGCTCAGTCTCAAACGCATGCTCTTATTCTCTAATGTACTCAATCAATATTTATTACCAGAAGCAGACTATTTTTAAATATCTAAAACCGAACTCACCGTTCTCAGGCCCCAAATGTCACAGGTGTCCCCCTTTCTCTTCTCTTCTCTGTCTCAGTTTCCATTTCTGTCTCTCTCATTATATGGTTTTGCCTGTCACCCAACTCAGAAGCTGGGGTTGAAAGGCAGGATTACTCCTCATGCTCTGCACCCAATGTCATTAAATGCTAAACTGTCAGCAGAGGTGATATCTCTGTCAATGCCTAAAGTCTTGCCTCAATTCTCATCCATCACTGTTGGGGGATATTTTGTACACTGTTTGAAGTATTGCTATGATTGGTGTAATAAAATGCTGAATGATCAATAGCTAGGTACGGGCACAGGCACGACTTCCCAGGTCAGAGAGGACTCTGGGAAAAGGAAGGTGGAGATGCCAAGAGACACAGAGCAAACAGGATGTCCAGGAGAAAAGGTAGCAGCCACAAGCCACGTGGTGGAACATGCATTAATATAATTGGGTTATTTTAAGTTATCAGAACTAGTTAGAAAAAAGCCTAAGCTTTCATAAATAATAAGAAATCTCATGTCATTATTTGGGTTCTGGCACCCCCCCAAAAAAAATATCCAGCTACACTTCACCTGCATGGACAAAGCTTATGTCTCACATTTTCCTCTGGGATCATACACGCCTTGTTCAGTCCTCCACACTCTAGACAGAGAGCAGAGGGAAACTTTAGGCTCAAACACCTCAACTGTTCGCCCCTGCCACCCACTCCTGCTGACCACACTTTCACAGTGCCTACAGGTTAAACTTCAAAAGCTTAATGTTGCTGTGAAAACCCTTTTATAATCTTCCCTCAGCCTTCCCTCTGGCACTATCTTTCAGGGCTTCCTCCCCCATTTCTAAAACCTCTATGCCAGCTGCAAACCTCCTGGAAACAAAAATTAGCAAGACAAATACCTGTTTGCTGAGTTTACAATAGAAGGGATTAAACTGGGTTATTAATAGAGATTGATAAGTGAAGTCACAAGGGAGGAGCAAAGTGCTTTGATGCTGGCAGGTTAAGGAAAGCACCATGGTGGACGATGAGGGTGGTGTTCAGGAATATACTTCCTCTATGAATTCTACAAACAGTTATAAAGAAAATATAAAGGAGACATTCACGATGAGAAGGAACACCCTTTGGATCTTTTAAAGGCTTCAATCCTATTTTACAACTCTTCTCATTTTAGGGACTTTGAAACTGCAAAGGGTTTAGTGATGCAGAGGGCAGTCGCTGGCTAGCTAGCTTCAGGGCCAGAGGCGGTATAAGACTGGGTTAGGTGCCTGGGGTGGAGAGGAAACAGTGATGTGATTTGTGAAACATATGAAAGTCTGTTGCAGAGAGTCATCAGCTCTCTCTTGATAGACCTCCACAGCTGCTGCTAGCAATGCAGTGTTTCTGATTGTTAGTGATGACTTGATTGACCCCATTCTCTTTTGGCTTTCATTGATTCTCATTGACTGTCTTCTCCAACTTATATCCAGAAGCTCATTAATCCACCTTTTGTTCTTGCCTACTCCCAGTGGCCTAGCAAAATACCAAACCTACATCAGTGCAAGCCCATGGCTCCTCAGCTGGATACAGAAGCACACATTCCCCACCCCCCACCAGACCACACAAATGCCAGGCTTTTTCTCTCAGTGAAGCTTTCAAGGCCTCAATAACTGGCAAGCCCCTCCCCTTCAAGAAATCACTCCTTCCTTCCCAGAAAAACAAGGGAGAATCATTCCACAGCTCTTCAAAAACAAACAAACAAACAAAAAACCCTACAGGCTCTCACCCTAATCTTTTTATCTCAGAACAGCAGTTCCTCACAACCCTTGTCACATCAGAAACACCAAATATTTACATTGTGATTCATAACCATAGCAAAATTACAGTTATGATGCAGCAACAAAAATAATCTTACAGTTGGGATCACTACAACATGAGGAACTGTATTAAAGGGCCCTAGCATTAGGAAGCTGGAGAACATTAGAACACTTCCTCCTATTGAAAGAGATTCTGGCTTGGTATGTCTCCAGTGAGGCCTGATATGACTGGTCCACTGAGCTCCCTGGTAATGCTGCTGTGGCTTCAGTTGGTCCTGAGATCCTGAAAGTCATCCCCTGCATAAAGACTCAGAAATTCTAAAAATCAGTCATCTTTCTTTCATCACTGGCCTTTTCTTCTCTGCATAAAGGCATAAACAAGCATCAACAATTCAAAAAACAAAATAAGCTTTCACTCTTGTTAATTTATTCTACATGTTAACTTATATTCAAATTGAGTCTTTATAAATGTGTCACACACACACACAGACAGACAGACATGCATGTACGCACACACACACACACACACACACACACACACACACACACACCGAAACTACACACACACCCCAATACATAACTTTTAAAACCCCAAAGGGACAGCTTTCTCCCTAAATGACATGAAATGTGCCTTTGCCAACATGTTGCTTCCTATTCAGTTCCTATTCTCTGGATCTTCCAGGATGCCTTCCTCTTCCCCAACCTTTCTCCCTCCTTCTGTTTTGATTGACACTGTTCCCTACCACTCTCCCCCCCCTCCTATTTCTAACTCTACTTGTTTCTCTGTTCGCTAGAATATAAGCCTACAAAGGTCTGGAAACATGCCTTGTATTTTGTTCTCTGTCAGATAAGAAGCATCCAGTAATTCATTTGAGGAGAAAAGGAATAAATAAATGTCATTGATAGTTGACACCTGTTCACTGGCAATGTCCAGGGAGGTGGCAGGTTTGGGAATATCATTTGAAACAGGAGTGGCAGTTTTTCCGCCCAAGACTCACTTCCCTCACCCCTATCCTCATCCAAAATTCAAGCTAAAAATCATTTGCCTAAGCAAGAATAAAGCAGATTTGCAGATCCCCAGAATGCCAGTCAGCACCCAATCCGTATTGTTTTGTTTGTTACAACATGAAACTGTTTTCCCCGTTTTACAGCACTCAGTAGATCCTTCAATGGTATTGCACCAAATAAACCTCAGCCATTGTCCTACCTGGGAGCAAATGTTGTCTACAATCTACTTGTGTTTATGATAAATAGCCAGGGTCTAAATCCATAATCTGAATGAGCATATGAAATGCATTTTCTGAGTCGACAATCACACCTCTGAGTGTCTCGGTACGTGGGTGATGCAGAGAGTTCCTTTTAAAGTTCATTTTTTGAGGCTGCTTATTCTGCAGCAATTCTAGCTCAGACCAAACTGATTGTTTTCCTAGCTTAAATTGTATTGCGGACCTCGAGGAAAAGACCATAAACAGCTGCCAAATTTACAGCCTTTAAACAACATTGCTTTAACTGAGGAGGATTCCCTTAATATTGCTTCTTATATTTTTTTTCCTCTCCTTAAGAAATTTTCCATTTCTCAGGCATTCCAGAATACCGACTGTCCACAAGAACTACTTCAACCTAAAGCTCCCAGAGAAAATACCTTTTTTAATGTAAAATTCAGTACAAGTCGGTACTGACGAAGAGGACTTTGGGTAACAGAACTGAGATAGTATTATTCATTTGTACTAACAATTTGACTCTATCAGCCAGATTTGCACACTATAATCCAAGGCCAGGAACCCAATACCAGTGGACTTCTAACACATACAGATCAGTCTAGCAAGTTCCGAAAATTCAGTGTCTTCATATCTTTTGATATGAAGAGTTTAACTCTTTAGTATGCAAGTTCATTCATTCTTTTGTTAACATCATCCATTCTCCTTTGCTGGTCCCATTATCATTTCCTGCCAAGCTCCAAACCCCGATACTAGCAAGCACTCATAGAGTGGCACTGTGAGTTCCTTATTCTTAGCATCTTATGCCTATTAACTGTTCTGATGGCTGTGAGGGAGGTAATCTTGCTTTTAGTTCATAGATGAGAAAACAGTGCAGAGGGGAACAGACAGAACAGGTGCTTTGCCAGAGGTCGCAAGGCTATTAAATGCTGTCTGCCCGAAGCTCTCTTTGACAATATTGTTGGGCTCTGGAGAGAAAGATCACAGAAGCAATCAAATTGCTACCACATAAATTGTGGCCATTTTCTTCACGTGGGCCGTCAGCCCTGTTCAACAATTCTATTATACCTCCCCAGTCAGCTGCCTCAGCCCTTTTCCGTCCCCTTCCTCTCCCTCCACTCTCTGCAGGTTCATGCCCCACCTACTTCCCAGAGAAACTAGAAATTATCAGACAGAACCCTTTCAGCTTCTGATGGCTATGATAAATGAGAATGCTTCCCATCTAGGAACATGGAATTCAGTGTTCTCTGCCTTTCTCAAGGATGCTGTTCTGTCAAGGCACCCTCCCCTCCCCCCTACCTAAACATTTTCTCCTCCCTCTTTAGTCTTTCTAGCCCACTTTTCCTCCTATTTCACTGTACTGTCCTTCCCTCAGCTCGCTCACCAGCTTCCTTTATTTCTTCTTCCTTATGCCCACCCCCATTCCTCAACCTATTCCAACACTCCAACATAGGTTTTACTTTTGCTGTCCCACCCAGAAATTACTCTTGTAAAGGTCACAGTGAGCTTGGCTTGGTCCTAACATCAGGAGTCATCTCAGCTGCATTTGACCTGAAACAATTTGTTTTGTTTTGCTTTTTTGATATTATTCACTCCTTGCTTTTAGCCTCCTTTGGGTTCCTTTTAGTTGCTCTAATCAGTTCCTTCTCCTCTGTCTGCACCTTTAACGGCAATGTTATCTTACTCCTTGTTCTTTCTGCTTCACGTCAAACATCCCTGGGGAACAGTACTGTCCTGGCCCCAGTAATCTTTTATATGCCAGAGGTTGCCACCTCCCTGTCACCTACAGAGGCCATGTTATTCTTCTCTTTGCCTGTGAATAGATGGTTTGTGGCCAGCTCAAAATCTCCAAGATTGACTTCATTCTTTCTCCCCAAACCCAGCTTCTGCATCATGGTTCCACAGATGTGCTCACATCAGAAACTTATGTGGTAGCCTCTACACCATTCCCCAGACTCAGGCTACTGCTAACCAGAGGAAGTCACGCTGACAAAATTCCCCAAACTTTGAACATACGTATCCACGTCTCCCTGTTCACCTCAGCTGCCTACCATTCTTTCTAACCTGTGCAAGAAAATGTTCCATCTCTTTTCTTTCCTCAGCACGGCAATGACTCCTGATTCATCTGTTACCTGTATTGAAACCAACGTAAAAACTGACACAATTTAAATGATAAGTCTAGTCATACAATGGTTCAGGTTGCCTTTCAGACACAATCCACAATCCCCCAAATAGCTTTTTAAAACATTAAGAACTGGTTCAACTTGTCTCTTAATTTTTATTTCATACCTTCTCACTGCCTCTACTCCATAGAATTAAGAAAGTTCCCCAAGACCGCCGTCTTCGATAACTGCCCTTCGGAGAGGTTCCAAGGACAATGTTCCTTGCCTGGACTCTCTCACCTTCCTGAACTCCTCTCATCACACAGCAGTTACTCAGGGCACTTTTCTCCTTAGCCTCCTCTCCTAAACTAGATCGAAATCTCTTAGTGTACACAGTCTTTATTTTCTTTTTTATAAACTTTACCCCATTGTTATTTAGCTTTCAGTTGTAGTTAACCACATCTATGAATGGATAAAATCTATTTGTGTCATCAAAATTGTTTGAAAGTGTTCAAACAGTGGTGGGTGGTTAATGCTCCCTTGTGGAATTTTAAATTGTTGGTTCATTGTCATTCTCCAACTAAGGTAACTAGTTTTATTGTATACTTGTGGACTCTGTTTGTATAATCATGCCATCACTTCTATTTCAGGGTTAGAAAATGCCTACAGGCGTTGTTAGTTATGCATCACAGAAAATATGCTTTGTGGCCTATTGCACCTATGATGTGTCTAATAACACATTACTATTCTACCCAAGAAAAGGACATCATCTTTTATCATACCTCCTAATAATGAAATAAATTACATATCATCTCTAATTTTTGTTGTTTTTGTAAGGCATCCCATGTCTTTGAATACAACTAAAATTTTTCTGTTTCATCTCCATGATGGATTGGAGAGAAAGTAAGTGTGTGTGTGTGTGTGTGTGTGTGTGTGTGTGTGTGTGTGTGTGTCTATTGTGTTAATAAGCATAACCATTGCCCCATCAACTAAGAGGGCATGGCTTCCGCCCTAGCAAGTTTTCCCATTATTAAGGAAATAAAAACAGAAGGGTAATTCTCTCATTAATGAAGCAAGACATTTTCAAAGACTACATGAGGAATAAGTTTGTTTAAAGAAAACAAATTGTATATGAAAGTTGGGAAAGGCTAAGTAACATTCTCTTCTGACTTGTTTCAAATACAAAGATAAGTATATACCATCTTGTTGCCAGAGAATACTGCCTTAAAAACAAACAAACAAAAAATCCCAAAACAAACAAAAAATAAACCAGTGAGGTCATTAAAGCATCTAAAATAGTTCCAAATGCCATGTCTCATACAGGTCTCCTTGATTTCCAAACTGTCATGTGGGTAAAAACCACACTTATTGGAGAAACACAGTAATGACAGCTCAGAGGCTGAGGCTGAAACTACAAAGTAATTGAACCATTTAACCACTATTTACTTGCCCAGAATTTCTCCTCAGAAATGACCCTTTGCTAAAAAGCCTATGTTCTTGTCCCATGCTGAATTCATTGCCTCTGTGTGCAGCAAGGCTCACTCCCAAACTGACACTAACTACGTTATCTTCTTGGCTTCTGGTAGTGTGGCTTTCATCCAAGCTCTGTGTGATCTTCGGGCAGGAGTTCTCACATTTAAGCTGGTATTGGAATCACTTAGAATGCCATGGATTATGGGGGTTCCACACCCACAATTTCTACTTCAGAAGGCATTCAACAGGGCCTTCTGAAGGATTTTAATTTCAAGGGCTCTTCCAATGGTGATGATAAGATTAATCAAAGGTCAAGCTTGCATTTGAACATTCACCTTCCCAAAGGGGAATCATAATATTTCCTGCCCCCAAATTATCTAAAATGTAGCTTCCTTTTGAGGACCTGGCATCTTATTCTTCCCATATTTCTCTAGGACAGTATTGTTCAATAGAAATGCCATGTAAGCTGCCAGGGTAATGTTCATTTCTTCATTTACTAATATATTTTATTTCACTCCTCAGCAACATACAATCAGCATAAAAATATCAATGAGCTATTTCACCTTCTGATAGTTTTGTGTTCAATTACACATTGTTGTTGAAATTCAATGCATGCTCTTTTAGACTTGAAGTAGATTGTTCCCTGGAGTACCCATGTTTCCAGTGCTGCCTGAACACACATGCCACACATGTCTTCTGCAGTACACAGCTACAGTCCTAGAAGTCCAGGATCAAAGAAACTCAAACAGTGCTGTCTCTCCTTGTTCTATCCCTTGCTATGCCTGCCCTCACTACACTGCTTTAGTTTCAAGATATGCCTGCTGCACTATCAAGTTGATGACAAATTTTAAGGAGAAAGAACCATACCATTAGGCATACACATTGATTTTTAAAATGCATGTTACTATCAGAATTTATTCTTTCCTCTTACATACAGAACCAAATATAAATACGCCATGATGCCTTCTTTGCCGTTCTACACTTCTTCCCTGGCTTTATACCCTGGTCCTTCCTGCTCATCAGCAGCTCCTCCCTCTAGTAATACAATCCTGGTAACAGTACAATATTTATGCCTCCTTATTCTCCCCATGTTCCTGGAATCTTCTGTAAATGTACACACAGACATTTGTTTGTTTGCATTTGTTTAATTAAACTAGGATCAATTGTACCCACTTCTCTGCACAAGTGCGTTCTTACAATAATAAATCATGGAACCCTTGTAAGTCAGCTGCAACTAGTAATTCTTTCCTTTTAATGGCTGCGGAAGGACCCAGAGTATAGAATAGCTTAATGTGCTCAATATGTCGGGTCGGCCACTGGTCACATCTGATCATTTTTAAAGCAGTAAGTGAAAACGGTGATATTTCCCACTGCATACCAACTGATGTGCGACATCTACCTGTGCCTATTCTTCCCTTCCCTTAGTTATCAGTCTCACTTTTAACCTTTAATCTGAATTTTCTCCTACCACACCCACCCCCTTTCCTCCCAATAAAAGCACTGTCCATTAGCAGAGTCAGTCATTCATCTTAAATCATTTCCTAAAAAATTCCTGACTCATTCAGCAAAGGGCACACACTGCTGTCTACTCCCTTAGCCCTCTCTGGAGAGCCACTATTCAGGTATTTTCATCATTTGTCTGCTTCTCTGACAAACACTAAACAAGAAATCCACAAAGATTTTACTGCTGTATGCCCACTCCATCTGCAAACAAATATCAATCTACACAAGTAGAAGAAATTCCCCGATTTATTCTTTGAAATAGTAAAAAATAATAAACAAACAAACAAACAAACAGTAAATTGAAGGAGCTGAACTTGGGAATTTAACTTGCAGCTTCAGTGACAACAGTAATCAAAATGATAAATAGTAATAACTATTCACTTCACTATGTGACAGGTGCGGTCTTAATGTTTTACAGATGAAAATTCACTTGTCTTTCCCACACCCCTATGAAGTAGATTCTCTTATTTTAGTATGATTCCCATTCATATCTAAGGACACTCAGTTCCTCAGTTCACACAGCCAGCCAATGCCCAGGTAGGATTGAAATGGGAGTTGTCTAGCTCCAGGGTCGTAATTCTCCTCTTTACCCATCTCCTTGAGTTTTGGCATCCTCATATGTAATAGGATAGGACCATAAGAACTCTGCCTAGGATAGCTGTGAGAAACATGGTCATAATTTGAAAATCAGTCATAGTTCTAATGAAGTGCTCCACTCATGCTTCAGTGTGGAAAATTTGACTAAGCAGATGGCCAGACTGGCAAGCTCAAGCCAGCTAATGTTGAACCTGAATGTCACCCCATGCCCGGAGTTGGCTGATGAGCCTGCCTTTGGAACAAGAGTAGCCCCCTTTCTCTGCTGTGTCTTGACCACATTCCTACTCTCTAAGCTTCATCCCTTGTGCTTTACTTAATTGGAACACCAAGCAATAAATCTTATGTTCTAAGGGGCCAGAAAACTCTCTGGAGTTCTTGGACTGAAATCTGTGTGGGAGTTTGGCAATATTGAATTTTCAAATAAAATGATTAACAGTCACCTTCAGGGCAGCCTCTGAGAAAATAATCCTTCCTGTAGCTTGCCACCTTAATCTAAGGAAGCTTTTTGTTTTCAAGTTTAATCAAAAGCATTTGGAAGTAACATAGGGATGAGTGACTGAAAGCAGGGGGAGAGAGCCATCCCCATCTAGTCCAAGGTTCCTGTTGGCAACTGGAATGTCATCCCTATTTTCTGTCTATGTCTAAAAAGGCCTGTGGGTCACCAGGAAGGGCTGAAGTATTCCTACCATTTTAACTGTGCTCATCTCTAATTGCTGGTTTTATTAGCAACATTTTTCCAAGATTCTAATAATTGAAAATAGGCACACCTGATCAGAAAGTCTATTTGCTTTTCCAGGGCACAATAAGTTCCATCAGATTTGGTGAAGCAGAGAATTAAAATCAGAAGGAAGGACATAATCCAATCCAATTCAATTGCAAACTGAAGCCTACAAGCCTACTTATTCACTGAAATAATGATTTAGACTATCTGAGAAATAAATATAGGATGTTTATGGCTTTACACAATAGGAATTGGCCTCATTTATGTGGCAGGAAGATCATTTACAACTAATTTCTAAGACATTCCAAGTACCAATATTGAACTCTCAAATCAAGGCTAGAGATTGGAATAACCTAAAGGGGACAATTATAGTACAAAGTTGTTTTCAGAGAGAGAATTTTCAAGGAAGCCATAGTATTTTATAATCATGAAGTACAGATAAAATATGACCTGACCAGCCTGACTTTAAAAAAAACCTATGTGATAAGCACTAAAAACAGAGCATCCCCTTCTGGGATCATCTCCACGCCCCCACAGCTGTCTTCTGCACTCACCTCTGGATCCATGCTGCCTTTATGACATCTGTGCTTCCTGGGACCAAAACCCACTCTTGGGAAGGGATTCTATAAAGCTCTTTAAGGGGCCACTTCCCTGCCTCGGGTGAATTTCATAGGAAGAACCCCCTTCCCATTCATCTATTCCCCCATGATCTCCTTTGCCTCCCCACTCACCCAGGAACTTAAATGTCCACATTGTTGACCTCTACTGCAGCCTTGTCATCTCAGGTGTTGTCAGAACTGGGAAGAAATAAACAGTGGCTCTAATTTCCAGGAAGACTGCTTTCTGCGATGGAGCAAGCAGAAATTGCTGTGTGATTCACACATCAATGTCTCATTAGCTGTGAGACTTTGGGAAAGTCACTCAATAGTTTTGTGTTTCCGTGTCTCACCTGAAAAGTAAAGAGAAATAATTCACTGGAAGAGAAAATAAGATAATGTATGAAGAGCTCTTAGGAAGTATTTAAAAGTCAAGTAGTAGTGTCGCTTGCCTATAATTACAGCACTTGGGAGGCCAAGGCACAAAGATCAGGGGTTTGAGGCCTACCTGGACTATGCAAGTGTGATCTTGTCTGAAAATAAAAAGGAAAGGAAAGAGACAATTGGACCAGTGTTCAATGAATTGAGAAGTATCCAGTGGTTCTGGATTTTAGCAGAACTTTCTATAAGAGAAAGATGCAGCATTTTATCTGGCATTTTTAATGTCTCAGAACCAAGGAGGGAAGCATGAGATCTGGCTAGCATTTATGGTGAAGAAAAATGCTCTAAAATTTACCCTCATTGATGCCCTTCAGAACTGAGTTGTGTCCTCCCTGTGAGTGGGGAAACCACTTACATAGGAGGAAAACAGTCCTGTCTGCGAGAAAAGCTACAAAAGCCAGAGGTTCATATTGTGCCCCTTCTTACAGCTGGGGTGAGTACTTGATGGGGTCCTGTGGCTAGATAGATCTGCCCCAGATTTCAGAGGAAAAGCTAGTGCAGAAGTGCAGCCCATCCTGGCAGGGCTGGTAGAACAGGAAGTTGTGTGGCTGATTCTAGCAATGGCACTCAGAGTCCCATGCTGCTGAAATTGATGGGGTCCCCTGCTCTTTCTGTGTCTAATGTGGGTCTTCACTGCTCCTTGTCTGTGGCTTTTGATCTTCCTTCAAATGTCTAACCTCCAGCTTTGTTGGCTACTGTGGATATTGTCTGGATATTATTTCCTCCAGTAAGTGCATTTTCCTCTTAAATTATCCAAGGGTAGTTTTGTTGATACCACATTGGCTCCTCTTGTGCTCTTTGCAACTCGGTATCTCAGTTACCTTGCATGCAGTTCTATGGGATCCCAAGACAACTGCCCTTTTAAATCTACTTCAGCTCTTTCCTTTTACCCCCTCTAAATGAAATCACACCATCTCCTGGGAGGGGGGGTCTTTTCCTTTAGGATTTTATATTCTATAAGGGGTAGTCTAATCTGATCAATTAACCCAAGCCATATACTAACTGCTGAAACTAACGTAAGTTAAGCCAGAATTTTGGCTGGCATTTCTAATGTCTTAGAACAAAGGAGGAAGAAACTTTTCCCTTGTCTTCACACATTGCCAAAGTCTTCAAGGTGGCTAGAATTTTCAATAGCAGAAGCCCTGCATCTTCCAAAATATGTCCTCCCTAGTCCATCTACAGATGTCTGTAGACCAGTCACATTGTCATAGCAGTGAAATTTACATCATCTGTATCTTTACCGGAAGGGGAGAGGAGGGGGGGATACAAAATCTTTAGGGTGGCAAACAGCCCAGCATCTTGCTAATATATGTTTAACAACTCACTGAGAAATGGAGACTTAAACTTTGATTTGTAGTGTTTTCTGATCTGCTTTGCATTGTGTAAACACATTTACCATGTTCAGTTTCAAGCCACCAAAATCATGTTAATAAGATCATAAGCTTCTTGGATATTTCATGATTTCTTCCTGTACTCCAGTGCCTGGTGGCTTTTCTCAGCAATCCCTTACTAAGTTCTTTTTGTGCACTCTGCTGGAACCCACTGGCCTTTACCACTTTCCATATGGGCCCCACTGTACCCCTATTCTATTCAGCACAAATATTTGTCGCTTAATATCATTGCATTGCGTTTAACATTGCAAGCAAGCATAGTCATCGATCAGTGTGACCAGACTAGCTCTCAACTCCTGGCATCCCCATTGCTCCTATTCAGTCTTTTGTAATGGAAATTTAGGGGTCATCAAAAAGATTGAGTGTCTGAGTAGATCCTCCTGGTCTACTCCATATAACCACAAATATGTCAGGAATCATTCTATATCCTCCTGGTTTTCTTACAACCTTGTATTATCCAAGCCAGGAGAAACCATTCCAAATGCTTTTTTTTCTCTGATCACAAGATATTTTGTACATGTGTCTCGTGGCACCTCAGCAAAGCTGGGATGGCAGGATGGGAGGATGGGAGGAAGTGTTGGCCAAAGATAGAGTTCTTGGCTTGCCTCCATCATACCTTTGGAGAGTTACCGCTTTCACTTTTGATCTCTCTCTTCTTTATTACATTTCTCTTGAATGACTTTGGCTGTGAAAAATAATCAAGCTGATTTTTGTTTTATAGTTATTCAAAATAAGTGATCGAAGAAGTACAGAATGGGGGGAGATTATTCATGGATCTTACAAGGAAAATGTCTCCTGGTTTCAACACCTCTCACTATTCCTTCTTCCCTCCTAGCTCCAAGTCGCAGAAAAGTATACAATTTCCAACTCCATCACATTTCAAAAATGTTGAGGTCCTTTAAGAAAGTTTTATTTTGCAGAGATGCAGTAATTGCTGTGACATCCAGTGTTCAATAACTGGTGTTCAACTAAATTACATGCCGTTTAATCCATCCGATAAGCAATAAAATTGTAACTAGATATATAAAAACATGGAGAGGGTTGGTCAAATGCTACTGACAAACCAAATAAGCACTTACATGGATCTCCCATTTGTATCTGAGTAACAAAGTATTTGTCTAAGATCATGCTCCTTGTCCTAAACCATTTTCAATGTGTTTTTTCCCCACTATGCACAAAGCAGCAGAGGAAACTTCACTGCTACCGTGAGAAAAGCCCCATGGTCCATACATCTTCTCCATGGAAGACTTCCTTTAGTTTTTAAACAAATTATGCTTTTAAGAAACTATATAAATACACAACACAAAACCAGTACAAATAATGATCTGAAGAAAAACAATCTCGCTTCCTGCTATCCACATCACATTCCCTACTTCAGTATGCATCTGGAATGCTTTAACCTACGACACTTCTACATTTTGGTCAGATACTCAGGATCTGGGCCAAAAAAAAAAAGGTGACAGTACACTTTAGAACACTATTTCTTTTTCTGTGCAACTAGAAACTTCTTGTAGGCGATAAAGATTTTAATTCATATCTCAGTGATAGCACATTCTGGGCATGTACCCTCTGGCAGTCATTTTCCATCTCTGAGGCTCAATATCATGAGAGGAAAAGCTTGTGCCTTCTATAGATTATTGAAAAAGCAATACGAGACAAGTTCTGGCATAAAGTAAGTGTTCAACAAATGATCACCACATGTTTCCACCTATAAGTAAATATATTTATACTATAGTTTTGGTCCTGGTAATCTGATAAGGGCTTATCTATAGGTTCAGTAACAAGTTTGTCTCTGACAAACACGAAAATAGCTAATTCATCCTATTCCCTTCAGCTAAATAAGCTACATATTGAGTTATTAATATCTGCTAGACACAGCATCATCCCTAGACCCTAAGAAATAACAGATATTCAGTTCTTGCCTTCAAGGGGCTGACAGTATAACCCATACCTGATGTAAGAGCTTGCACATTTTAAATATCTCTAAGAGAAAAAAAATCTCAGCACACATCCAAGTATTAGTTCTTTGAGGACACACACACACACACACACACACACACACACACACACACACACACACACACACACACACACACGAGAGAGAGAGAGAGAGAGAGAGAGAGAGAGAGAGAGAGAGAGAGAGAGAGAGGTATCTTCCCTGTCTCTTAGTCTAGATTATAGAATGAATGTCCAGTTGGTCACCTTTTCTTTCTTAAGCCACTACTCTCTGAGAATTATTGGGCTATTCCTTCCTCTCTCTTGCCCTTCGGCATTAAATGATTCCAATCTTTCAATGTTCTCTTGGAGGTCCTATCTGCCAACCTTCAGTTTAATCTTTTCCACTGCTCCCCTCTGGAGTTTCTCCAAGTTCTCTACATTCCAGTGTGTTCTTTGTCATTGAGTTCAGTCTTCAGAGCAATTTATCCCTTCATATAGACAAAGGAAAAATGAAAGCAACCTCTAAATAGAAGGATGGTAGGTAGAAGTAAAGATGATTGCCTAAGTAAGGGACTCAGAGAGAACATTCACATGCTCAAAGAGAATTAGCTCTTACTGTCAGCAGTATTATGGGGAGAGCTAAAACCAGAACAGTTTTTAAATAGTGCCAACCACTCTATTCACAATTATCTAAATTGCTTTTAAGTATATGACTTTTAACAGCAAACTGGAGACTTGCTGTGGTTACATATGAGATAATCAGAACAAGACCAATATGACCTCTGAAGTACAAAAGTCAAGGAAATCAAACAAGATTACTGGATTTGGTAAAATGCCTCTGGCCGTCAGGTAGACAGCTGATCTCTTACTATGCCATTCGCAGGCAATGGCTTTGGCCAGTCTTGGCACCTGCAAAGGATCTTTCATTTGTGTTCAATCCATCAACATAATTAATATTTCTTGGGCTGAAAGTGCAGCAAAATCTAAGTGACTCTTAAGAAATGATAGATAGAGGTTAATCAAATGCATGCTGATCACAGCATGCTACCAACACAGGCAACAAGAAGAAAATACAAAAACAAAGCTCTAGTAAAAATATCCCTTCCAGACATACAGAGCAACTTGCAAGGAGTCTCTTTTCATATAGTCTACCTGCCTTCTTTTATTGTGTCAGTTAATTTTTCCAGCATTCTGAGAGACAGCACACACACACACACACACACACACACACACACACACACACACACACCGGTGTGTGTGGTGGGGTGTGGTATGTTTCTTCCATAACATTTCCAAATCCTCTAAAGAAGCAGTGAAAATTCCTACTAGTTAACAGTCTGTCTGTTGACTGCACATCTTCGTTTTTAAAACTATGATTTAAAAATGAAATGCCATCTTTCCCCTACTGGAAAAGCTAAAATTACCTGCTGAGAATGAAAGTCTTGGTTGTGTGTGCATGTGGGGGACAGGGAGTAACATTAATCTTCTGTGCTGACTCCAGGCAGACAGTGTAGGCCAAGTCTAGTGCTGTTTCTAAACCTACTTGGGCCCAACAAGACCCCATCTGACTTAAAATTGGTTGGGCTGCCAGGTGTCTATCAGGAGATAGCTCTGAGCAACAGACACCAGACAACAAGCTACACTATGGGACACACTTCCTGCCAAGTTTTTCAAAGACCCCTCAGATCTAGGTTCAGAAAAAGCTCATGGTTTGGTGTTGAATTGCCTCACAGAACTGTAGTTACACAAGTAGCAAGGTCCATCAACTAATTCCTTAAACCTTCAGATAAATGCACTTAATATTGTGAAATATTCAACACTTGAAGATGGCCAAGAACTTATCACAGAATCAAAACAAGAAAAAGCCTTGTGGATGCAGGAAGAAAATTGTGAGATACTTAATTATCATCAGATTTGAGCTGATCCATCACTCCTGCTCTTGACAGTTCCCCATGTTCAGCTATGGACTCTAGATGCTTGTTGCAGAGTGAAGGAAAGGCATATGAACACAAATACAGTTGGTGGAGTTACACAGTGAGAAGTTCTAAAAGAAAGGGTCTTAAAGCTGTGGTGTGCTAGTTGTTCCTTACCAGTTATGCATCATAACTCAGTAGTTATAATTTCTGCAAAGGGAAGCCTCCACTAATGAACTGGCACTACAAACAGCCTCTGATTTCATTGTTTGGCAGTAGAGAAAGTCTTATAAATTCTGAACAACTGTTGAGAAAGTGAAAGCAGGCCATTGAGAGTGGCATGTCACCAGATTGCCATGTAGTTAGTGATTATGGCAAGTAGCCAAAAAACAATGGCTTAACAAATCATTACTGGACACAACCCAGCATTCTCTTCTTTACCCAAATGTGTTCTTCATAGACTTAACATCAAAATAACTCCTAAAAGCCAATAATTTGTACCATTCCTCTGCAATCCACCATGCCTTGCAAAGTGATTTTTACACAGTTTCAACTTTGGAAATAACTTCCAATATCAACGTCCTTGTATGAGAAGGGCTAAAAGAAAAAGCATGAGAATTGTTCACTAAACACACACACAATCCATGTAGAGTAAGCAGGGGTCATCTGCTACATAGCATTTTGGAATCTGAAAGATTAAAATAAAATCTCTGATGACTTTCAAAAGCCAACCATTTGGCTTACTCCTTTTTTAAAAAAGAAAACAAAGAAAAAAAAAAAGATAGCCAGCAGATTAAAGGAACTCCATTTATAAAAATCAAATGAACCTCTAACAAAGCTTGTTTGGGGACATGAATAAATCATCCAACCATGAATTATTCATTATTATCAAGAAACAAGCTGGGGATTCCAGGAATCAGGCAGGAACTGGGGAGTGAGCAAATTCATAATCTCACACCCTCCGCAGGAAGGGAGAGGACCCTTGCCATAGGTACTGTCATGTGAGGCCAACTGGGCCAATCCTCCATTCATGGGAGACTTTGCCACTTTTACACCCAGAGGACAAAGCAAATAAAGTTTAATCCATAATGGACTCAGTAAGCAGACAGTAAGCAGGGTCTCCCATAAGCTCTGTCTGTCTCTCTGTGTCTCTGCCTCTCTCATACTCTCACTCTGTCTCTCTCACTTTGATATACATAGCAAATATGAGATGTATGCTAAAGGTCATAGGGTTGAAAGTTTGAATCTGAAGAGACTGACTAGAAAACTGCTTGATGACAAGATGTTGGCCCAGTCTGTCCTTCTCATTCACGATTTGGAGGTCTTGGGAAAGAACAGGAGAGGGTGAAGGGGAGGCTCCCAGATTTCATGCACTAACCAATGCATGTGTGTGTTCCAGGTCCAAACTGCTTTGCAGGAACTACAATCATTCCAGCTGGCATTGAAGTGAAAGTGGACGACTGTAACATCTGTCATTGTCACAACGGGGACTGGTGGAAACCCGCTCAATGCTCAAAGCGCGAATGCCAAGGCAAGCAGCCTGTGTAGGGCACATTCCTGAATGATGACAAGTTCTAGGAAGGGATGCTATGGCTTCTACACGGCACATGTTTAACACTCAACAAAATGAGCAAACTAACTCCTGCCAGCTACAACAGGGTCACCAGCAAAACCTTCTGGGATTGACAAAAGTGATTATTTTACCAAGAGGAAAATTCTCTCTCTTTCTCTTGCTATATAAAATACACAGCTATCTAAACCACTTTTGTAATGACCAATACTTGATGGTGACTTGATGACCAAGATTTCTGGGGCAAGAAAGAAAAAAAAAACAGCCTTGCACAGGCTCCTTCCCAGGTGATGCCTCTGACCTGCCAGTTCATGTCCCCTGATTTATTCCATTTTTTACTCAGCTGTGCTTACTACACTTTTCTCTTGTGTGTTTTCTACATTTGGAATCTAAAGGGGTCAGATTTGACTGCACAGTAAAGTTTTATGTTGCATCAGAAGTGTTGGATAAAGAAACTTTGGTGGGAAATATCCTTCCAGAGGGGGAAAACAAAAGAGTGACCAAGCTGTGCTCTCCTGGGGGGGGGGGGGAGTTATCATGTCTGTAGGCTAAGAAACACAGTAGTAAGCTGGCTCCTCTGCAGACCAAGTTGAAGGACAACTATTTTGTCCAATATGTTGGGGACCACTGTTGATTCTTACAAACCACACATTTCATACATAAAACTTTGAAACTGCCAATCAGAAACAAGTAGATAAAGAACACCATGAGTTGACTGAAGAACCCAAAGACTCCGGTATTTAAAACTCTAGCATTTAAATCACCAGACTTCTTCATGATACCAGCTTTGAGTCTGGTTTATAATTAAACATAACCATAATGCCCACCTTGTCACCAGGCAATATAAATACCAGAACCAGGGTGAGTAGCCCCACTGTGAATCAATCTTTCTAAGCACTTCTAACTTTCAAGTTCCAATTTGGCTGAAAGCCAGTCCTATACACAGCAGTTTTTATGAGTTGGGACTGTGTTTACCATGTTACAGTAACAACCACTCAGCCCTCAATCTAAAATGCAGATCCAGGACACTTTCCACCTCAAGTGCTGATGTAAATTAAAGATTAGGGTAGAGTGAGTCTTGCACAATACAATTTCCTTAGTTGAACATTTTTAGTGTATATATTAGATACTTAAATATTAAAATGAAACCTTTGAAGAGTCTCAAGGTTGCCCTGGTAATGCTGCTAGTATAATAATGGGAAAATAATAATAATAATAAAAAAGAAATACACAGGGTATCTGATGCCACCTCCAGACAAGTGCAAAATTCACAGTTTTGAGATCCCACGACCCAGTCACTTACTCTACTGCCTCAGAATCCCTGGTGCAGATCTGAAAAGGAAGCTTCAAAGTTTTCTTCATCTCTAGTTGTCTTTCTTTTTCCTGTTTTCTGCCCCCAATGCCCGTCTGGGTTTCAAGTTGCTTCTCTGGAGGAACATATTACACAGAAGAGTGTCTCAATCTCAGTCTCTGACATGTGGGGCTAAATTGCTAGGAGCTGTGCTGTACACTCTTAGGATGCTAAGTGGCATTCCTAGATATCATCTGCTAGGTTCAGGAATATCCACCTAATTATATCAACCAAATGTTCCCCAGACAATGCCAAAAGTCCCCAAGGGGTATGGATAAGGAACAAAATTTTACCTGGCTAAGAAGCTATGTCATACAGATCTATCGTTTCTGCCACACGACATGCCAGGAAGCTCCAGCTGCACACATGTGGCTTTGTTGAGCCACTGAGCTCAAACATCATCCCCAGGGGTCAATCTCCTCCTTATCACGTGACGCTTTTAAGACCCACTCTCTGGACACCAGTCCCTTTATTCTCATAAATTAGTTTTCTCACTTAAAGTTGCCGGCCTCTCCTCCTTGGAAGCATCACCTGTCGTCCAGAAAGAGTTGTCATTTCCAAAATTAATGTGCTGACGAGCCAGATCTGACACTTTACACACACTGTGCTTGTGTTATGATACAAATATCCATCCTGGTGCCATCTGAGGAAGAGCATCCAGCCGCCTTCCTTTAGAACACCAATTTGCTGCAAGGTCGGTGCCTTTCAGTTGCCACTATGGATACTTCATAGAGACAGCCATGAATCATTCATGAGCAATTCTGCATGATTTATACCTGCACTCAAAAGCAAAGGCACTGCACACTTCAGCCTGTGTCTAGACAAAGTTGTCCTACACAGCTTTCTTTGCCCTGAGGTTGCCTATTGACAGTCCCCAAAATCCACATTCTTGAAAGGAAATAATAATAATTATAATTATAGTTATTATTATTATTATTATAAATGACAGGAATAAGATCTAAAACTGAAAAAAAAATCACTAATACAGCCATGTAGCATAGACCTTTATCTATTATTAAGGAATTTCTATGTCCTTATTAGAAACAAAGAATGTGCCACTTGGAAGCCAAGGTATAGAAATTTTGCATTGAAGTCTGAGCCCACTGATCCTCACTCCAAGGACTCGGTGAGTTAGAGTGTAACATCCATCAAGACTCTCCAGAGAGTTCACCGCTGGCAGCCATTCAACGGCCTCTATTACAAACTTGAGAAGGGGATTTTCCTCATTGCTCATGTTGGGTTGGGCCTGGTTTCTTTTATCTGTTTGGTATATTCTTTTGTTTTTTTTTTTTTCCATTTCACTACATTATTTCTCTCAATACTCCCAATCACCAATGCTTTCCCATTTTTAGGGAGGAACAAACCTATACTGTGACAGAATTTCTCATAAACCAATAGACATTTAACAACTTTCTTTGCGCCAGTTCGATGAAAGATCCTTTCCAAGGCTCTGAAGCATCAGAGTTCTTTTCGGCTCATCATTTTGCTGTTGTTACTTCTTTTGAGGCTTTGATTGCAGCCACACAGTCGCCTCGATGTTAGCCTTTATCTTCTGCCTTTGGGTCTTGGCTTTAAATTCAACTATGTTTAAATAAGGGATCAGCATCCGGTTTATCAGCTGATGGCTGTTAAACTAATTCAGTTTCTAAAAACCTTTGAAAACTGGTGTGCCTGAAAACTAGTGAGAGAGAGAGAGAAAACAGTAAATATTAAACTGTAAAAAAAAAGGGGGGGAATTCTAGCAACAATATTTGATGTGTAAAAGAATATATTATTAAAAAATTATTTTGTTAAATATAAAGTGTGTTAACCAGTGAACATTGTTTGTGGTATATTTTCCTGCCCAAGTTTCTCTTTTCTCTGCTCCTTCTTATTCAATGACGAACTCACGACGGCATCTGTCATCCGACAGCACATATGCCATTACAGCTGTAGCCAAATAGAATTAAGCTTTAAATCTATTATTTGACTGAGTGCATTTCCAGTTTACAAAATATGAGGCAAGGTTGACTTTGGGGGGTGTCACAAAGGAGGCTCGAAGAGACTGCAAGTAAGAGTTTCAGATGGTAGTGTCAAACAACCTTCCTCACTCCACACCCGTATTCAGCACCAGAGTGTTTGAGTGTGCAGGCATACCGAGCACAATGCCAGCCTCAGAAACACACCATCATGCTCCATCTCTATAACACACCTTCGGAGAAGGAATCCTACCTGTGTTCTAACTACTGAGAAGATTAAGAATGTAAAGAAACAAATGTTTTATCTAATATCATGAGAAGTAGCCATACAGAGAGTTATTATACAAATTTCAGTCAGAAAAAATAGCGTGAGTGTCCTTTACTTCCTCATTGTCCTGATCCAGTAGCTACTATAATTTTGCAGAATAGTTAACTCACTATTTTCTATCCATATTATAAAGCATGAATCCATTCATCTCTGAAATGAAATAATCATCTTTTTTTAAATGTAGTATTTTCTTACAATGGTGTGTTATTATAATAACAAATCTCACAAAATTAGTGACCTTATGACTGTCCAATATCCAGTCCATATTCTGAACTCTTCAATTTTTTTTAAAAATGAAGAGTAAGTTTGTTTATATAATCCAAAATGGCCTTAAATTTGGTTGGTGTGCCTCTTAAATCTAAAATATGGATTTGAACCTTGCTAAAATCCCTGAGAAGACTCTTGGGTTTGTTGTTACTTGAAAATTTTTACTGAGAAAATTATTCTTTTAATGCTCATGTTCAACCTCAATCTCACCAATTGACTTACAATAAGCAACAAAGAGCAAGGCCCAGAGCAAACACCATTGCTTGTGACTAGTACCCAGAATACATACCTTTGTCTTTCTTGTACTCAAATTCTGTTTGGGGAGTAAGAATAAACTCTTATTGTCATGCTCCTTGAGACAAACCCAGTGCCTAACACAAAGTTATGTGAACAATATTTTGTGACAGCCATCAGTTTCTGCATTACTTGAGAATGGAAAACATATCTACATCAGCATGACATACCTAAGCACATAAAGACACAGCTGTATCACACCAACATTTTCCTAAACAAAATTAGACTTCCTCGTACTTAAATTCCCATACATTCAATTTTCTACTCCCTATGTCTGGGAAGTTTCATAGGACTGACAACACATCAGAAGTGTAAGAGGAAATTGAACCAAGGCACAGATTTGATTTTTTTGATGATATTTGAAGTTTTATGTTGAGAATAATACTCTTCTAAAGAAGAGTCACCACACTTACCTGTATTTTCTGATCACATTTTAATATGCATGGGATAAAAACCCAAATTGTCCTGTCTGGTATAAACACCTGAATGTCCCTGATCAATTTTATGTTCCAAGAAGGCAGACTATTCAGTATAAAAAGTTAAATGAATGGAATTGGGTAAGACAGGAAACCTGAATTCAGATCCCCTCCACCCAAGGAAGAAACTGGGCATGTCAGTCCTGTGGATAGGGAAGAGAAAATGGGCTTATGGTCTGACTCATCTCATCTGAGGGTGAACAAGTACAACAAAAAGCAATATGGAAGACACCTGAAGTTGACTTACAGTCTCAGCTGGACATGACCATAAACACAGTGTGAGTACCCACAAAGATATATGCATACACCCACTGCTCCCTTCACACACAAATCCCTGTGAATTTCTACCACTGTATTTTAAGGGTTCAATTTATTTTTCAATTACAAATATTTTTAGAGGCAGTCACGACAGAACCTTCATCTTAACTTTTCAAAATGTTAAGCTATCATCATTCTTTTCAGATTCTAAATACTTCCCATACTTCCATTACAAGTGGATTTTTGAGTAGGCTTACCTTCAAACAGCTACACTAATACAATTAATTTTAAGCTGAAAATTCTTCCAATAAAATACTTTTTTATATAAATGATCATATATGGTACAGTGAGTGGGAGGAACTGGAATATAAAACTCAGATACCATTACTTGAGTTTCCTGGTATGTCAGACACTGTATCAGATGCTGTACATAAGACAATGACTTGCATTTATTGGTTCAAGCATCTTCACAGCTATAATGAAATTACCACTATTTTGCAGACTATAACACAGAGGCCTGAGAACATTTTGATTTTCCTAGGCTTACATACCTAGGCAGGACTGTTTTCATATAGAGTTGAAAACACAAAACAGAAGAATAACATAAAGTAGTTTACATGAAAACCTATAAGGTCCTATTGCATATCAGGTGCCCTTATTAGGACTGGAGGAGTTAGAAAAGAGATAGATGAAAAGATGCTGTATTTGAGTATGGTATCTTATGTATGACTTGGGGTATGTATTTAGAGAAACATTATTGTACGCAAAACAATAAATGGTATATTTTGAAGGTGACAAGCAGTCAGATTTGATTTGATTATGAGGCTACAGAGGTAGGCATATATTAAGAGATGCATCTGGGAAGAGAACACAATTTTCAAGATCTGGAAAACCATACTAAGAAAATTGAATTTGCTTTTTATTAACATTGACATTGTGGAGTAATTATAATAAAATCAGAAAGTGGCATTGCCATATTCATATCTTATCTTAAACAATTGGTGCAGCAGATTAAAGAATGAATTAGAGACCAGAGAGATGCAGGAACGCTAATGGGGGACAATTAAAAAAGCCTGGGAAAGAAATAACGAGAATCTGATCCAGTATAAGTGAGGCTCAAACTAGGCAGCTGGCAAAACAGCTCTTCATGGAGGATCAAATGGGGAGTGCAGAGTGAAAACAATCACATCTCTGGCTCATGGGATTAGGAGGATGTTGTTACCAATGGCAATAATCAATGACGTGAAACCTGTTTTGCTTGGAATGGCACCTGATCTTACTTTAGGACACTGAGAGAAATTTGCTAGTAACATTTTAGATCTTCAGGGTCAACTACATACATACATACATACATACATACATACATACATACATACATACATACATACACATGTACATATACATATATATGTACATTATATATATATGACACAACTCTTTCCAACTTACTTTCTCCTTGACTTGAGTAATTGCAACTTGAATTGCCAAACTTCACAACTGATCAAACAGGCTTTTTATACAGAAATCTTGAGCAGAAAGTGTATATTCAGAATGTAAGGAGAAAACATTATTTCAATAGTTTTCTACAAATGTTAATCTCATTCCAAAATTTATCTGCATACTGTGAGACAAGGGTACCTGTGGACTTCTAGCATTTTCCTCTACACATGCTCCTCCAGCATCAACTTTGCTTTCCACATTGCTGGTTAGCAAGATCCCTGAAATTAAAAAAAAAAAAAAAAAAAGAAAGAAAGAAAAGAAAGAAAGAAAAAAAAAAGTTGGTCAAATACCCATTGTGGCCAATTGTGGTCATCTGTTTCTGTTTTTCCTTGGACATATAAGGGTAAATTGATAGTTGTGTCCCAAAAAGATCTTTCTAATGTGAGGTCTCCAAGACATCTAACTTTCTACATGCACACATGTGCACACACACACACACACCACCACCACCACCACCACCATTGCATACACATGCCGCCACCACCACATACACACATATATATGTGCTTTTCGTTGTAGTGGTTGTTGTTTAATTTCCTATTAAATTAATCACAACATTGGGTCAGTGAGACCCATTAACTGCATTTTTCATTTAGGCCTTTTAGAGAGGCAGCTGCAAATGCAATTTAATTTGTTGACCCATGATCGATAGCAATTAATAGCATCTCTTTAATCTTGCTGAAAGGCCTATCTCTGCCTTTCAGTAACCACCATCTCTAGGGACAGGTAGTTACACATGCAGATAGGTTAGCTTCTAATTCCCTTCAACCATGTACTTTTCTGGCGATGATGTCCCTTTGAGAAGTTACTGTTCACAGAGTTTTCACCCATCACTCCAGAGTTCATCTAGGCTCTATTTAAAGCTCCTCCCATGCAAATCCATGGTGTAAATATTAGCGACCTGTACTGTTGAGAACAAAAGCCTATAAAAATACTTTATAACCTAGAAAATTGATGTAACATTTTAAATTTAAAATATTAATAAAATTATTGCTTATATTTCCTAGGTCTTCCTGTTATTGTATAACCAGGACAAATGGTGCAATTCCATCTTTTTCTCTTACTTGTCATATTAATTAAAAAGTTATCCCTTTGCCTTATAAGTAGCTTTACAGTAGGAAAGGAGATACTGTGGTTGAAGTGAGTGGCAGATTATTTCCCTACTCTCAAGGAGGACATACTGTGACAAGGCAAGCAAGGCAGATTTGTACTAACAAAGAGAACTGTCATGATTTTAGTGTGAACATGGACGATGGCAATATATTGAGCTAGACATGTGGGAATGTTTTCTGTGACATGGAACTTATTTGAGCTTTAAAAGAAGAATACACCAGCAGCTAAAGAATGAAGAAAGTGGTCAGTGTCCTCTTGCAATTTGTCAGGGGAGAGTTTCTGCCAACATAGCTCTGAACATGCAACTGTCCCATTTTGCTAATAATGAAATCTCTTCAACTCAGTGACCATGTGCCTGGCACAAAGCCAGGACCTTGAAACAAATCAAAAGAGGAAAAATTGGTCATTTATATGTTCTGCAAGAATCATTTATCTTGTCACATCAGCTATCTTTTCCATAGTCAGTTCACTGACCAGTGAGATTTTCTTCCTTCTACTTTCCTCAGAATCTGAGAGCACAGCATGTTCCATAATTTGCATGTGCTTCTTTATAGCTTATAGTAATTTTCTTTCAATGGTATTTTCACTGTTGGTCTCATCACAGGTCTTCTATACAGTATTCAACTAAGGGATGAAAGATGGGAGAAGTCTATTGAAGCATCAGCAAGCAATTGAGAGAGATGTTATGTAGCAAGGATATGTTTAAATGTATGTAAATATCATGATGGTCACCTGCTCTGCAAACTCACAAGATTAGTTAATCTGATGGCCAACATATTTCTTGTATGATAGTGTCACAAAAGGATAATAAAAATATGCTAGGCAGTATCTTATACATTTGAGGTCAAATGGCTATATAACTATAAGATATATAATGTGTGAATTACAAGTATAAGATGTCTTTGGTACATATGTGCATATATATATTCATATCTGTATAAATAGTAAAATCTTACATATATATATACATATAATTATAAAAAGTTATAAATATTATGGTAGACTAGTGGTTGTATCATCACAGTTGAAAACTTGCTGTTTCCATCTGTCTCCTACACTCTTTTTTCTTTACCTAGAATTTTCAGGCTCATCTAGCTAACAGTAATTCTTACCTCACCTTTGCTTTGCTGTAAAGCATTTCATTAGTTCTGCTTGTTCACAGATTTAACTTCCCATCCCTAATCATTTGTGGCTCACGTAGCCCATCGATTTCAGAAGGAGGCAGAGAACACGAGCAAAGGAGAGTTACAGAAGGGCATGAAACCCAAGCTGCTGGAGAGTCTAAACTCACCACAGTGACAATGAAATTTATGTATAAAAAAGGAAAAGGCAATTCTTATTAAATGTGCAAACTGCTAAGCATCCTTAGCAGTTTTTTCTTCCAATCTTTGGTTGGGAGATTTTGTTTGCTTGCCTTCAGTTGGGGTTGTCTTGTCTCTTCATTTTCAACCAGATAAATATTTCCACTGAGATGGCTTCTTAGTCACTCACTTCTTAGTCACTCACCTGTCCTATCTGCTATCTACCATGGCTTGAAGGGTACCATTCCCATGAGATGATCATTTCCCTGGGCATCCAGGTGTGCAAGAGGACACTTTCGCACAGATGGAAGTGAATCCTCTCCATGCGACCTCCTTTGTTTATGAAGGCATTCTTGTATCCTGTTCCTTGGGCTGACAGTAGCTTTCAGATCCCCAGAGAATCCTGAAATATTCCAGGAACTTCTCAATACTCTATTGCATGTTTGTTCACTCTGACAACTATTCTGCTGTTAGGAATGTTAACTTTAATTGCTTGGTTTTGCTTTAGATCCCTACCTACACCCCTGAGTTCACGAGTTACTGAGCCCAGAGCCTACTCTGGAAATACATAGAAGGTAAAGAGACCCCTGTGCTACTTGTAAGTGAGAAAAGAGCCGCCCAGGGTCCCATTTTCCTCTCCCATTCTTCCAGAAAAATAACTTTAAGCAGTAGACAGACCTCTGACTATCTGGACTCTAGGGTTAGAACTACAGGAGTTTTAAGAGAACATCATGATCTGGTGTTCATTTTTCATAAAACATTTTGGATTCAAGTTGTCCTCCCATGAACTGGGAGGCCAGGCCCACAGCAGCAACACTGCAAAATGATGCATTTGTAAAACTGTTAACTTTAAAAAAATGAGACAGTACAAAGAATTATGATATTTCACACCAGCTATGTAGCATGCAATGATACATTTTGCTCTTTGTACTGTGCAAATAAAACTGGGGCATACATCTGTAATCGCAATCAATAGATGCATGATTTGATTTGCTCTTTCAGAAGAAAAGCCAGTCATCAAATCATGCATCTATTGAAATAATGTCAACTCAGAAAAACATTCTTTGTTTACCACGTGATCCATATTCCAGTGTGCACTAACCCACAGTCTATAGATTATTGACTAGCACCATACTGTTTCACTGTTTTCCAGAGACATACAACGACATCTTAACCTGCAACATGTTTACACTAAGATACAGTTAGAAACATGTTCTCTAGGGGCTGGCAAGATTGCACAGTGCTTAAGAGAAGTTGCTGTGTAACCATGAAGACCATGCATCCATAATATTGGGAAGGGGGACATAGTTTCCCATATGTCTGTAACCCCAGTATGTGGAAGTCAGAGGCAACAGGGTCATTGAACCTTGATGGCTGCGAGTCTAACAAAAAAAAAAAAAAAAAAAAAAAGTTAGCTCCAGGGTCAGGGAGAGACCCTGCCTCAAAGGAATGAGGGAAAGGATAGTAGCCACCTACCCAGTGTCCTCCTCCAACCTATGCACATTCACATCCAAAGACATGCTTATACCATAAATACACACACAAGATTAGAAAAGCAGTTTCTAGAAAAAGAAATGGGGAAAGAGGGGGACCCTAATCCTCTTCTCAGACACACCATGAAATACAAATTTTGTAAATTGAATTATTTGAGCAATTGTGTATCAAGAATCATAAAAACTGAGATTAAACTGAATAATCTAGTCTAAAGCAATTTGTATTGAGACATGATTTTATGCCCATTGATAGGTTAAAAGCCAGGTCACTATAAAGGTTCTTTTTCTTTCTTACTTTTTTCTTTTCTTTTTTTTATCTTTTCTTTCTTTTCTTTTTTCTTTCTTACTTTTTTTTTTTTTTTTGAGTTTTTGAGTAGTAACCCTGGCTATCCTTGAACTTGATACTTGATCTGTAGACCAGTGCGGCCTCAAACTTGCAGTGATCCACCTGCTTCTGCCTTCCAAGTGCTGAGGTAAAGGGCATGCCACCACTCCAGGTAGGTTCACTTCTTAAGTTCTCTGTAGATAATCTGTGAATCAGTGAATCATTTCTATACAGCCAAACACTTTCCTCCTTTAGATGAGAAATTTATTCTACATGACTATCTTACTTTATATTATTGTGTCAAGAACACTTAACAAGACATCAACCCTTTTAATGAAATTGTAAGTGTGCAATACAGTAGTGTTGATCTAGGTAAAATTTACAAGTGTACTTAGAATTCAATTATTTTGCTCATCAGACACTTCATGCCTGTTAATTATTATCTTCTCTTTATCTGCTGTCTGTACAGTTACCACTCCATACTTTGATTTTATGAATTAGACTCCTCTATGGATATCTTATAAAAACAGAATCACATGGTGCTTATCTTCAGAGACTGGCTCACCACCATTACCATACATTGAAACATCTCCTTCCTTTCTGAAGGCTGATTCCTATTCCATTATGTGCACATACGTTTTCTTTATTCATCTACCAAAAGACATTTTAGGTTGTTTCTGCATTTGTCTATTATGACTCTTCTTTTAATAAAAGGAGGCATCAATGAGCATTTTTAAACTTTTAATTGAATTACATCAATGATACAGAAAAGCACACTCTGTAAAGAATTCTTATAATGTTGGATACACAATAGAATAAATGAGTCACAAGTACCCCAGATGTAATCATGTCTTCTTTCTCAGTTAATATCATTGCCACCCTCAAAGGATATCTCTACTAAGGATGGCTGAACAGCAAAACTTGTTTTGGGTCTGTTCCAAAACCCTATGTAATAACCACATACAAGTAGGTATCTTCCAAAATTGGTATCTTTTAGTCAACATTTTGTTAACATCTTGACCTTAATTTCTTTTTTCTGTCATAAGAAAAAATATTTAATTTCATTATCTACTCATTTCCAAGGTGAAGAGTAATTATTAACATATAAAAATTGAAATGCCATTCAAAGATCAGAAATTATGAAGAAATCAGGGAAATCTCTGCAACCTAATATTTTTCCTCTTCTAGGGAACTTCTAATGTGTAGGTTAATGTAGGAGTTTGCTAGACTCCTGCACTGGAAGGCTGAGCAAAGGTAAGTAAGTGTGGGGCTGAGTTTCTAGCTTTGGAGAGAGTTCACTCTTCACTGTGCTATTTGCAGCTGGATTTGTTACACATTAACTTTTCTACTTCATTCTTCAGTAAAGTTTTTTGCTAGCCTGGAAAGAGAAATGAGACTTCCTGACAATTGAGCTCTGAAAGGTCAGCTCTGAAATAGAGAGGAAAGCATCATGACATCCAGGGAAGTGCCATTAGAGCCTTGAGGGATCCAAGAACAGCTTACCCCAGCAGCCAATGTATGTCTTGCACTCTTGCTTTACCTACCCCATTGGCCACACCTCCCCATGGCTCCTTTTTCTGTCACCTCAGTCCTGAGATTCCACCTTCCAGGACAGCCTCATACCCAAATTGGACCAGATCGGTGCCGTTCTTTCTCAATTTTCTAAACTGTTCTTGAAAATCTCATAATTCCATAATTACTCCTACGGGATAAAAGAGCTCCCTTCCATACAACTACAGGTTAACAGGGCACTTAGCAAGACCCTGGGCACACAGTAAATGTTCAATAATTCGCTCTTGAATAAGCAGGTTAATGAAGAGAAAGCAGTAAATAAATACCGTAGGCATCCTCAAAACACACAATTTTAGCCCTAAATCTTTTGACTTTTCCCTTCTCTTGGTATTCTTATGTCAGGAGAAATATGTAATTATTTCTAAACTAATCAAAAAACAGAACTCTCCAGTGACAATAAAATTACATTTGGATTTAATAAATGCAATAGACACCTTGTTTCTAGAAATCTGTGTGCTATAGTTTTCTTAAATAAAAGGTCCAGTTTAGCATTAGAAGTTAACACCCAACAAATGAATGGAAGGTCTACAAGACAAAGATAATTGATCAAAAAGATGTATATTGATACATCTCATGCAATGGATCAAAGGAGTCTGTCAAAATGACATTTTATAAAAACCTATAGTGTTCACACTTTTCCTCACATCTAGTATTAATAGATCCTTCTAGGATGAATCATTTGGCAGAGAGAGGAAATGAAACAGGCAGTTTTATGTTTGTTTATTTTTATGTTCACCTACTGTTTCTTCAGAGAAATTAGACTATTTGGCTTTGCTTCTGGGAGTCTTGGAATGATCAAAAGAGAGCATTTTGATTTTCTTCCTAAGTGATGCTGATAGATACACCCCCTAAGTCCACTCTTTGCAAATACAGATGGCCATTCAGCATCCTATAACATATTTTTCTTTTTTTCATGTGTGTGTGTGAAAGAGAGAGAGAGACAGAGAGACAGAGACAGAGGGGTGAAAGGAGGGAGGGAGGGAAGGAGAAAGGAAGAGACAGAATGAAAGAGGGAAGAAGGGAGGGAAGAAGGGAGGAAGAGGGGAAGGGATGTGTGTGTGCATGTGTGTGTGTGCATGTAGATGTCTGAGGTAAAAGTCAGAAATTATCTTCAATGGCTGTTCCACTTCATTCACTGAGGTAGAATCACACAAATATGGTTAGTTTCACCAGCCAGTTTGCTCTGAAGATGTCCTGTCTCCACTTAGAGGCTGGAATTGCAAGCAAGTTATCGTGCTATGTAACTTCTGTGCATCTCAAACCCTTGTCCTCACACTTGTGAGCAAGTCCTTTAAACACAGAGCCATCCTCCCAATGAAGCATATTTTTCTTAAGAACTTTTTTCTTATGGAAGAGATTCCAAAATTGGAATGGGGTTCACTCTAGAGACTGTGAATGACTTGATCTGACAGTCATTAGTTATTAGCAATAATCTACACATAAATTTTCATGTCTAATACATCAAACATATTTATAGTGCTTATTATTATGTATGACAGCAACAAATAACACAATCTTGGAATTTTAACTGGTTCCCAGAAACTTGTAGCTACTGTCTTAAAAGTTGTACTTTGAGCTTTGATGTGTCTCTATCAGGAATTTTTAACATGATGGTTGTTCTCACCTACTGTTTTTAACTTAGAGTTGACATGGAGAGCACCTCATTAAGAATTCTCTCAAGGTTTCTCATTAGTCTACACAATTATCCAAAACTCTCAACCAAAAGAAAGGGAATGTCATGTAAAACTATCGGATGTATTAATTTAACTCGAAGATGAATTAGCAAGCATTCTTAATTATTAACCACACGGAAGGCATTGGGTTTGATGATGTGAATGGAAAGAGGAATACAGAACTGTCATTTTCTTTAAAATGTTGTAGTCCAGTAAAGTGGAGACCAAAATTGCCAATAAAATTTCAGTGCATAGAGGTTTGCATCCAATGTGTGGGAAACATGACAGAGCATTTACTATTTCAAATTGAGTTTGAAAGGGGGATTTCTTAGGAAAAAGATATTGAATCTAGAAATAGGAGCCAAGGCTATATGCAAAGGATAAAGCTAGGGTATAGTATGAGGTGAATAAAAGACATGAGGTGTGAGTAATATGGTGCTTATGGAGAGCTTCACATACAGTATCTCAAACTGAAAATGGAAGGTAGAGAAGCAGGTACAGCTCAATACAGAAAGGATGGTGTGCATCCTTTCTGTGTCAAGAAGTTACATTTCAGAATGCAAAAGTTAAGTAATCACCCAGAGTTTTCATAGAGGGGAGCTGTGTAACCAAATGTGTACCAGAGAGGGTTGTGATTTTAATTATATAATGAAGACCTGTTTGTAGGAAAAAGACATTAAACTAAGCAAGACTATATGTCAGCTGTATGGGGGACAAGTGAGGGCAAAGAGGCAGGGGAAGGTAGGAGAAGAATAAGGGACTTGCACTAAAACATCCTCATATAGATAAAATAATGTAAACCATGTGAGTTAAATTTAGGCAATGATATAAGGATTTGGCAGTTGACTGAATATGGGAGATGCATGGGAATGTTCACACCAGGGATGATACCTGAAACACAGTATAATAATAAGCTTGGGTTTGAGAGATATAATGAACTAAATGTTAAATATTGTACACAGAAACAACCCAAGTGAAGATATGTTATAACTATGACCAGAAGATCATAGTCATCCTTATTTGTACATTCTCCTCATGTGAAGACTATTAATGAGTCTTTCCAATCATAAAAATATTCATTAAATCTTGTTCATCTTATTTAAGAGAAACAAAGCCAAGAAATAATTATGAATTGATGGTGAACAGAATTTAAGTGTCCTGAATGAAAATTTATTCTCGTTATTTTAGAAATATTCAACACAATGTATTAGTGCTATATATTGTTGTAGACTGCTACATATATTACTGGATAAAGGGCATGTGGGCAGCATGCCCTTACACAAATAATTCTTACCTATATGTGCTGCAGTGATCATTCCTCAGTCCATTAGGTTCAATTTAATGCATATAGAACATGTCTAGAATCAATAGGACTTTAAAGGTTTCATTTCTAATTTTACTCAGATGGAAAAGAATACGTGTAGTGCTTGATATATCTAGCCCTTAAGCAACTTCAGCATCAGGCCCCACAGGAAGCATGAAGCTAAGGTTAAAGCCTTGTAAGTCAAGATGCTATGATACCCAAAAAGCCAATTCTTATTGTATTTTGTGTCTCTAGTATTTGATTGGCACTCCCGGAATCTGAGGGAAGAAGTGGCACACAGGGGCTAATTTAGGTTGCAGATGTAGAACTCTTGCTGTTAAATTTTCCTGAATGCTCACAAAACCCAAGGTTGATGTGTTGGCTTCTGAGTTGTTTGATAATTTTGTTTTGTGCACAAGAAGCAAAAGTAAGAGTGTTAGTCTTTCTCTGGGTGAGTTAGGTACCATTTTTGCTGACTTAGGGAGTACACTCTACCTTCTCTGTCTGTGGATGCTGCATCTGTGGGTTCATTTATCAACAAATGGGAAAAATTAAAGTATATCAGTATTTAACATAGACAAACATTGAAAAATGCCATCATTACTTAAACAATACAGTATATCATATAGACATAACATTAACATTCTAGATACCATTTATATTAATTATTGTAAGAAATCTAGAAATGACTTGGGATATGCATATTAGTACAAAGGATAGGCATGGGTTATTTGTAGGTAAATTCTTTTATGTAAAGAATGTGAGCATTCCCCAAGAGGTTCCAAAAGAAATTTTCATGAATATCAAGGTATGACTATGCTTCCTGAAGAAGGAATCACTTAAATAAAATCACATTACTTCACAGATAAAGTGGTTGTCCACAAACACAGGTAGCAGATACTAACATTTCTGTCCAAATGGCAGATCCCTAACTTTATCTTAGTTCGTGCTGGATGTCTATATTTCCAGCTATGGTCATCATCAATCTAATGCAACAATTTGCTGAATGCATCTTATGTTTGGACAATGATTCACAATTTAATCACATTTTCAAATAGGATATTTGACTTATATTTAAGAACTCACTGTAATGGCAGAACAGCACTATTATTACATCAGATTATTGAAGAAGATTATTCTTCAATATTATTCAAGAGATTAAACAATTTGTACAAAATTATAGGTTTAGTAAATAACAGAACTCATCTCAAAGCTAAGTTAAATATCTTCCACCTTTTAAACAACTGTTGTGTTCATTCTACTCCATGTGCCTTAAAAATCAAACAAACAATTCAGGTGGTCTTAAGCAGAGGCTGAGGTCATACTCAGTCTTTCAGGCTAGTGCCTGGTGTTGTGGTACAGACACTGCCACCTGTACCATTTTCCCATTATCCTATGTCTCTCCACTCCTTTCCATATTCCAGAGTTGAACTTGTGTCCTCTATATCTCAGTATCCACCTAATTTTCATCTATTTCGAGGGGCCAAATCCTGCTCCTTTGGGTAGTCTTTCGCATGACTCAAATGTGACATGCTCGCTGATGAAGAGCTTGCTTAACTTTCATAGACTTGTTTATTACTCCCTCCTCAGGCTATCAAGACATAGATTTTCTCCCACATCTATATAGCACAGGGTGTTGCAATATCGCATATAATCATTTTCTTCTTAGTGCAGTGAGTTCCCAAAGGCATCCATTCACCCACATTTATTGGTTGCCTCTATGTGCTGGTCTCTTCATACTGTGGATGATTCAAAGATGAAAAATAAATACTTGTCTTTGGGAACTCACTGCACAGTGAAGAAAGGGTTATGTGTGGGTGAGTGGATGTGAACACCCTGCCTACAATGCTGTTCATTGTAGCCATATGTTGCCTGAGAACCTGTAACTGTGGCCACACCTTTTGGTCATGGTGCAGAAGTGACCAGTTAAAGAGGTGGTTCTTGGAGGGGGAGGCGGGTGAGAGTCTCTTGGGTCACCAATTGAAAGTATGGGTATTATGAATTCACCAGACAAAGTAGAAATGATAAATGGTGTTTATTGGGGTTGTACTTACACAGGCAACAGTAACTGCCAAGCGTCCCTACTCAAAGGATGCAGACACTGCCTCTCCTGTGCTCTCTGCAGCCCAAGGGGCTCTCGTGAGCCCTCCCCCATCCCTAACCTCCCCTTTAACGAGTCATGCACTTGTAACTGCAAACAAAGGTGTGGCCACTTGTACAGGTTCTCAGGCAAGATATTGCTATGGTTGATAATGTGCTGACTTCCAGCTCAGCAGAGATGAATACAGATATTAAGGTACTTATCATAGAGAGGCCAGGTCAGCTGAATATCACCAATCCAAATGCTTGAGGTTAGAAGCAAACAAACTTGAGATTTGTTTGTATTTTGTTTCTTTTTGATTGTTTGTTTACGTAAAGAGATATCTTATGGATGGGACTCAAATCTAAACACAGAACTCATTTGTTTCATACACAGAACCTGAAGGTATTATAATGCAATACAATACTCTGAGTGAGCTTATATTATGACTACAATCTACCCTTGATGAATAGAATTTTCCAACTAGGAGTTAGATAGAGAAATCTGAATTTGGTATTTTTAGATAACAAATTAATGACCCTTTCACAATGCATAGTAGGCAGTGTGATGGTCATTTGGAGGAATTCAGGGATGTCTTTTTTTCCTTAAACCATATCACACAGTCATAATCCAAGACCAAATAAAATAATTTCAAGTTAATAAATATTTACAGTGAATTATTTTTAACACAGGGTCTTGCTATGTAGTTCAGGCTGGCCATAAACCTATATTATCAATGCTACTGTCTGTATCTCCCAAAGGTTGAGATCACAGGTGTGTATGAACATTAAACACAATATGAAATACTTCCAGAATCTTCCACATAGCCTTGAATTCACTATTTCATTTTCCCAAGACTGTTATTCTCCAAAATCATAGCCTATTAAAATCACCCATTTCCTTTCTATACCCAATCCATACATCTGTGACTTTGAAATTTATGTTAAGCCATTTGTCTTATTTCATCACATATATTTTTCATACCTACAAATGTCAGTTTTAGTATTTGATGATGTACAATAAAGGTCATCTGATAAAGAAGAAAGAGCCACAATCACATTGAAATGTTTACATGAGAAAAACAACAAATTAGGGCCAACTAGCAAGCACTAGGAAAAATTCAGAATAACAGATGTGAAATCTGTAACTGCAAGAGTTTGATGGACACTGAGGGCCAGTTACAGTTAAGACACTACACAGAGCACAACAGAGGATTCAACATGCATAATTGTGTTTGTTGAAAACATTGTAACTAATTAATTCACTACCTCTATCTCCTGTATTATTATGTGGGTAACATTTTCTACTAGTAGAACTTCCTAAAGAAATACTCTAAAGTCAAGTAGACTTTGAATTAGCATGCAGCCTTCTCTGACACTCATGTACATAGTTTGATATTTTAAAATGGTTTAAAGACAGACTTACACCATATACAAAACATCCAAGATCTGGAAATAAAGGGGAAAAGAAAAAAAGGCAAATGGAGGCATCCAACTCTGAATCAACCTAAGCCAAGAAATGTTCAGAGTATGTTCATTCATGTGTGTATGTGCCTGTGTTAAAATTTACCCAGATAATAGCTGGTGAAAGACTTCTTACTAGGACTGTCCTTTCTCCAGTGTCACCACAGGGCAAGTTCATATAACTACAATATAAAAACTAACTATCTAGATAGGACAAATCAAGTTCTCAAATTTGCAGGCAGGAAACAATGGGCACAAATTCACAGATAGGAACTGCTACTCAAGATGAACTTGTAGACTGAAATTTCAAGCATATTAAAAATGGTAAAGCGAAGGAAAGAAAATGCAATCATGGAAACGTGGGGGGGGATGACTTCAAAACACAAATGTTCCATATCCTCAAATAAATAAATAATATCTGTAATGTAAGAAAACTATGAAAATAAAGCAGTCAAATATGAATCAAAATATGAAAATGAACCAACTGGGATTCTGAAAATTAAAATTATGTACTAAAATGATGTAGAATAATCCTCTTGTACACTGTAAAGATTTGTCATTCAAATTGGTGCATTAGCTTGGCTAGTAGCCAGGCATGAAGTAGAGGTGGGGTTGACCAAGCTAAGGATGATGGGAAGGAGAAGGGCAGAGTCAAGAGACTCAAGCCAGATGCAGAGGGAACAGGAGATGAACTTGCCATGCTAATAAAGGTACCACTATGTGGTCCAGTATAAATAAGGAATACAGGTGAACTTAAAATACAACAGCTAGTTAGTAATAAGCCTGAGCTACTAGCCTATATATGGTCCCCAAATGTTTGGCAAGGATTTCCACATAAAGCCCAATAAAGATTAACAAAAGGATTATAAATACACAAAAGAGCAGAGTGAAGCACAACTTCTTGGTAGCAGTGATTTCTTGGGTGGCCTCTGCTGGCTGCAAGTAGAGACATGGCTCCTTTATGACATGACTTCCTGATTCACGTTAGTGGCATGGAGTGCTCTTTTGGGAGGTCCTGCTATCAAACACTTAAATGGAGTTTCTTTACTCAGTGGCAGCATGGATCCAGTAACTACCCAGAGTATGGCAGTAAACATGGCTCCTGCTGACACCTCTGCCACGAAGCTAGGCTCTCACAGACCAAGGAGTGGGGTAGCACCAGTCACCAAAGCTGAGACTTTGGTCCTAACCATGCTGTTTAGCAGTTTAAAGGCTCATGTGGTCAGAAAAAGCTAGAGATGTGCAGTAAGTACTGATTCAGACCAAAAATAAAAAATAAAAAAAACCAAAAAAAATAAAAAATAAAAACAAAAACAAAAACAAAAATACCTCTCAAACCTCTAAATAGTTTGCAGCATGTTTAAAAACATATATAGGCTTGGGAGAGAAAAGAAAAAGCATAAACAGTTTTATATATATATATATATACATATATATATATAAAACTATATATATCTATATATACATATGGGGTGAGAGAGAGAGTTTTAAAATAATCATGTCCTTAAAAAGGGAATAAAGTAATAAAAAACCTACATAAAGATGGAAAATATAAAGAGAGTCTGGATATTGTATGTGATTTGGTATCATTAATTTTATTCAATCTCAAATATGTCATTTTAATAGTGTCACAAAATGGAAAATGTGAACAAAGCAATTTCTGCACATATTGAAGCATTTGAGTTGTCTGGAGGAAAAGCTATTGTTCAGGTGTTTGGATTGTGACATGAACTACTACACTTCCCATAACAAACCATTTATACTTGAAAAAATGAGTAGTAGACAAACTCTAGTTATCAATGTTTGAGTTTTAGCATACATTTTTCTGAAAAATAAATGTGGTAAGTCTGACATGTCAAGGAAAACAACTAACAACTAACAATATCTATTGGCAGTGATGAAATTCAAGCTTTCAAGTGGAAATTAGAATATTAGAATTTTGTAAAATTGGTATTCATCACCGTGAGCTTGAAAGCTTTGCAATATTTTAAAACTGTTCTAAGAAGATCATGGTTGTATTAATAAATATAATTTTTGCACTATCTAATGAAAATTTTCATTTGAAAGATCTGCATAATTCGGTGAACCAGTATTTTCCTAAATGCCAACTGTTACAAAAATCAAAAAGAAGTAAGTGGAAAGTGCAAGACAAGATGGAGGTCATTAAAGAAAACCACAACCAGCCAAAGTGTAAAGTTGTGGGGCCAAGTCTCAACAGACAAATGTGATATGCAGCACAACTCTTACACTTAAGGGTCAGGGATCATTGTGGAAGATGGAGCAGAAAGATTGTGAGGGTCAGAGAAACAGGAAGTTTTCTGTGATATTGTATCTCCTAGAAATGCCAGAGAAGCTATGTTTGTTGCATCTCATCAATATAGATGTCATGAACTGAACAGAGACAGTACCAACGGACATGCTAATGTGGAAGGGGTAAAACTCATGAGGCTTCAGCCCTAGACAAAGAACTAGAAGCAAATAAAGAATGCTGAGATTGTGAGAGATAGTCTTTTCCATTAAATACATACATTAAATGTGTATACAATACAAGGTGGTCAGCTCTAAAGACATATGCATACAAGTAACATACAGATTAAGCAAGTTGTAGTTGGTCATAATTATGTAGTTAGGGAAAAAAATACACCCTCACATACAGGACAACAGGTAAAAAGAAAGGACTGTGAATTTTATAGTGAGCAAGAGAAAATTACAAGGGAGGAGTTGGGGGTAGGAAAGGGAAAGGAAAATGAGGTAACTATATTACAGTCTCAAAATATTTTTTAAATGGAAGTTCAAGATAAACAATGGGTTTCAGCATAAAAGAGCAACACAAAGAGTTTATTGACTTGATTAATACTTACCCTGCTTCTAACTATCCACAGAAATACATTAGGTTTCATCATTCTTGTGACTCAATATATCCTTGAAATTCCAAGTCAGTATATAAAATGTTAAAAGGAGATTACATACTAGCTGGATAAAAATTAAGACACAACTGCTATTATTTGCCAATTATATGATTATCTACATAGAAAATTCAAGGGGATGAAAATGTTCATTAGTGAACAAAATGCCTGTAGCATAAGCAAGACAATCTGAGTTCAGAAAATGAAACTCAATGACCCTCAGCTATACCTACAATGTAGGGAGACAGTAGCCACCATGGTATATATACTTGGAGCTCACTGGTCAGCTTATCCAACTGATGAGCTCAGTGAGAGATCCTGATTAAAAACTAGTGTGGAGAGCAACAGAAGACACCTGATGCCAACCATTGGCTCTCATAAACCGATAAACACACATACATTCACAATCACATGCACATGAGCACACATCAGCACAAATATACACATATGCTACCCACACAACATGCAAACAAAAAGAAAATTTAGAAATTGAAAATTTGAAAAAATATCAAGCTACAAAATTTTGTAACATTCAACAATAAGGTCAACACACAAAATTTAGTGGATCCCATAAGTACAGCTACAAAAGGATAAAGAGTTCAACAGAAATACAAGTTCTTACTCATAATAACAATAGAAAATATGTAGTACCTAGGTGATGGGAGATGTTATTCTGTAAATATGTTTCTCATACTAGTTAATGAATAAAGCACTGTTGGCCAATAGGAAAGCAAGATAGGTGGAGCTAGGAGACTAGGAGGAAGGAGGAAGTAGTAAGGAGCATGGAGAGCTGAAAGAGAGCAGGATGCCGGCCCCGCTCTCCAATAAGATGACCACGTGAAAATACTTAGATAAGTAGAAATGGGTTAATCATTAAGACAGAGCTAGCCGATAAGCAATGATACTAACTGGCCAACAGCATTGTATCAAATACAGCATCTCTGTGTATTATTATTTGGGGCTGGTGCAGTGGTGGGACCAGTGGCCAGAAAAACCTGCCCGAAATACCTACGCATAGTGCTAATGTGTCTTAAATAACATCCATCAAAGACTACTGATGGGAGATGTTATTCTGTAAATATGTTTCTCATACGGGTTAATTAATAAAGCCTGTGGCCAATAGGAAACAAGATAGGTTGGGCTAGGAGACCAGGAGGAGGAAAGAGGAAGTGGTAAGGAGGAGTCAAGATGTAGACCAGGGAGGAAGGAAGATGCTTGCCGTGGCTCCCTGATAAGATAACCACGTGGAAATACTTAGATAAGTAGAAATGGGTTAATGATTAAGACAGAGCTAGCCCATAAACAATAATGGTAATTGGCCAACAGGATTGTATCAAATACAGAGTCTCTGAGTGTTATTTGGGGCTGGTGTGGCTGTGGGCCAGACTAGCGGCGGGCGGGTTGGTGGAAAACAACAAGCTACAGACTACCACCAAGCCTGACAACCTGAGTTCATACACATGTACATGCTTGTATAGTTCATATATATTTGTGGGAACACATGTCCATGTAGGTGGATGGGCAAATAAGAGGCTGACACAATCTCTTTCTTCAACTTCTTCTTTAAGAAACCCTTTATTTGGTACAGAAACTCTCACTGGACCTGTACTTGCCTTTTCTACTAGACTGACTGGACAGAGAGGCTTGAAGATGCTTCTGTCTCCACTACCCAACACTGGAGTCACAGGTATAGATCAGGTTGCCTGGCTTTTACTTGATTTTTGGCATGCAAACTCAGGTATTCATGCTTATGCAGAAAGGATTTCACAGACTGTGTCATCTCTCTAGCTCTCTAAGAACATTAACTACAACCCTACAATACCCATAACAAGTATCTTTCTAAGGGAACTGCAACCCCATTTTATTTGGAAAAAACAGAACACATTCTAGGTCAGGCAAATAATAATAATAATAA
The DNA here is from genome assembly GCA_030556225.1 of Cricetiscus sungorus. Classification (NCBI taxonomy): domain Eukaryota; kingdom Metazoa; phylum Chordata; class Mammalia; order Rodentia; family Cricetidae; genus Cricetiscus; species Cricetiscus sungorus. The sequence goes on along the minus strand of JANBXA010000328.1, from coordinate 34,913,282 downwards.
TAATAATAATAATAATAATAATAATAATAATAATAAAACAATATTTTAAAACTTCCTCAATTTTCCACTAGTGCCTATGCCCTTATTACTATACCATACTATTAAAAGTGTCAATTAGATGGATTCCTTGACCTTCCTCCTCACTGAGCTGTTTATTCAAAGGCAGGTTGTGACTTTGGAAGAAACACTCAAGGACACGAAGAAACTATGCCATTCATATGCATTAGTGCAGTGGCAGTTCCCAAACATGCTTTGAGATCACCCTTTGTTGCTTTAAGGAACCTGCGTGCCTGGGTATAATCTTGTTGTTGCAGCCCTGTTGACCTTGAAGAGTCTGGGTGTGTCTTATATATTGATAATATGTCTAGTAGGTGGGATAAAGAATGTTCAAGAGAAATGGCAGTGTTTTAAAGGTCATGCCCCTGAATTTGGAACTAGACAATGTTAGTGGTGTTCTGTCTGGGAATGATAAACTGATTAAGAAAGGAACAGATGAGAAGAATACATAAAATACTGTGGATGGCTCATGTTGACAAGCAGTTGTTGTGTCCCATACTAGATGGGACTGTTTATGCCACTAATTGAAAGGGTCTACTTGGCTTCATGATTCATGAGCAAGTAGAATCATGTTCATGGAAACATCCCTTAGTTTCCTATGTGGGAATCTATGCTGGCTGGTGTCAAAGATATAGACAACCAACCTGTTACTGATTGATTGTGGTCAGTGCAAGGTGATTATTGGTGGCAGATGGACTGAGAAAACATCAATCACTACTGACACAATCATTAACCAGAAACATCTGAGTGATGGAGCTGACCACAAGGAGGTGTGCTGGGTCTGTCTTGCTATTGGCCAAAGTGATCCACCATGACCCAGTTGCTGAAGTGAGTGAATGCCATAGCGGACACCCCTGTGCATCAGCTATGGATTGGGGGGCTGCTCTTCTGTTCCTTAATCCTTAGTCTGGCTGTTCTATGGTGACTACAGAGATAGTGGCAAGCATTCTTTGATCATCTGTGATGACATTTACAAATAATCTGATGCTTGCAAGTAGTCTCTGTTGCTCTGAAATCCCCTAGAATGGAAGCCTAGCTTGTTTAATGAGTTCTGTTTGAGAGAACAGTCAAAGGGAATGATCCTTTTGGTGTTGATTCCTTAACAGCTTGTCAGTCATAGAAACACAGACCAGCAATGAGCTTATTTCCATTCCAACAAATGTCATTATCATTTTTGATGGACAGATTATGAAAACAGATTTATTTTACCAAAGCATCTGCCCTGCCATTATTATTGCCTTGACTATGTCTGATATTAATTCAGCTACTAAAATCAGGGCTATGTAGGAATTAGAAGCATCATGAAGCTACAGTTTGAGTCTGGTCTTGATGGTGCCACTCAATAACTCTCGAGTTGTGGTGTTTGCCTTAACAGTAGACTTCCCAGGCTATTGAGAACTAAGTAGCTGATATCGATATAAAATAGAAGTATCTTGGTAAGATCACAATGTTAAGTTTCTTGTTTTCTTGTCTCCTTTATTAGCCAAAACCAAACCCCATCGGGTAAAACATGGGACATGAGATCTTGGAAGGCTAAATGAAATCCGAAAGAGACTATAACAAACTTCTTGGCAGCATTTGAAACATGCCATCCTTATGCAATCACAATAAACATTGGCCCGGCTTTATTATTTCTTCTCTAGTAAAATTTGTTCCTTTGTAAAAAAAAAAAAAAAAAATACTCCCATACTCTGGACATATAGAAACAGTGCTATGAATAAAAAGTTCACATTGAATGGAAGAACAATGTGGGCTTTGAAGAGGTATCTTTGAGCTGGTGTGGTAATGATACATGATGGGAGATGTTATTCTGTATATATGTTTCTCATACTGGTTAATAAAGCTCTGTGGCCAATAGGAAACAAGATAGGCGGGGCTAGGAGACCAGGAGGAGGAAGAGGAAGTAGAAGGTTGGGGTCGAGATGTAGCCCAGGAAAGAAGCAGGATGCGTGTAGCTGCTCCCCGATAAGACGACCACGTGGAAATACGTAGATAAGTAGAAATGGGTTAATAATTAAGGCAGAGCTAGCCCATAAACAATAATGGTAATTGGCCAACAGGATTGTATCAAATACAGAGTCTCTGAGTGTTATTTGGGGCTGGCGCAGCTGTGGGCCCACGTGGCGGCAGGACCAGGAGGCCAACGGGGAGACCTGCTGTAACATAATGGTGTCAGAAGTGGGATTTATGTTACAGCAGGTCTCCCCGCCCGCCTCCCGGTCCTGCTGCCACGTGGGCCCACAGCCGCGCCAGCCCCAAATAACACTCAGAGACTCTGTATTTGATACAATCCTGTTGGCCAATTACCATTACTGTTTATGGGCTAGCTCTGTCTTAATTATCAACCCATCTCCACTTATCCAAGTATTTCCACGTGGTCGTCTTATGGGGAGCCGCGGCTGGCGTCCTCCTTCCTCCCGGGGCTACATGTCGACTCCACCTTCCCACTTCCTATTTCCTTCTCCTAGTCTCCTAGCCCCGCCTATCTTGCTATCTCATTGGCCACAGAGCTTTATTAACCAGTATGAGAAACATATATACAGAATAACATCTCCCATCATCTCCGCTTTTCTGTCTAAAGTAAAAGAAGGGGTTTAACCTTAACATAGCAAAATGTACCATACAACAGTTATCAAATAAGAATCACAGTAAACAATATTTAGTCCATTAACATTTTGTAAGACTTTAAGAAAATATCATCTATCCTATCTTTGTAAGTCTAAAGTCCTATATGTAACTTATCTTTAATCCTAACTAAGGGAAACTATAACTATAACTATCTGTCTTCAACTCCTTCAAAGACCACAGAAGGATAATATATAAACTCTAGAAATGACAGAGACAACTCATTGCCTGGTCAGTCACCCAAAGTTCTTCTTAATGTTCCATCTTCAGCCCATAGGCCATAGTGTGTCTCCAGACTCCTCAACAAAGCAGGAAACTTTAAACTGTCCACCTGGGCTGGCGGAAACATACACGCTACAGATATATAAGTCATTAAATATGCCAATGAAGTCAGGTGTCAAACTTCTAAAGAACATTTGATTTATGTGATATAAGAATTTAGATCAATGTTAAGTAAATGGCATATTAAATATTACTGGCAGAATTAATGTAAGGACTCTGCTTAGGTTTTGGTCAACTTGACATAAATTAGGGACATCTGGGCATAAATTAGGGAAACTCAATTGAAAAAATAAATCATCCATTAGGATGGACACATGCATACACACACACACACACACACACACACACACACACACACACACACACACCCTGGATCTGTATTCAGAGAAGTGTAAATTTTACCAGTAACATGTTAGAAAGAAGTTGGTTTAATTAAGATAAAGCTTACTGTTCCTATCTCTTCTATGCTGAGCACACTCACTCACAGTGACTGTGAGTTAAAAATTACGTTAAAATCACACTTGTGAGATAAAAATTATGTAGAGTAGGAAGAGTGGTGATTTGACATTGGCCACAAAGGGAAATTTATACCACAGAAGTGGACACTTTCTTCAAATCAAGGTCTTCATTTGCCTGTTTATTAACAAACACGGAACTTAATTCAAGATAGTATACACCAATCATATTCAAACAAGAGAGTTGCAAGATCGCAACAGTGGGAACTGTGAGATGGTTCCGTGGGGAAAGTGCTTGCTGCACAAACATGAGGACCTAAGTTCAGATCCTCAGACCTCATGCACGATTCAGATGCAGTGGCAGGTGCCTATCACCCTAGTACTAGAAGATGGAGAAAGGAGGATCCTGGTGGGCTCTCTGGAAGGACAATGTAGCCAAAATGAAAGGCTTCAAGTTTACTAACCCTGCCTCAAATAAATAAATAAATAAATTAATAAATTAAATAAATAAATAAATAAAGTGGAGAAATAACCAGGAATATCCATTGACATCAACCTCTGACCTCCAAAAGCCAATGTATGGGTGCATACACATATTCATGTGTACATACATGCATATACTGCAAACACACATACACACACACATATACACAGAGAGAGAGGATGCATACAAATTTAAATTATCTGAAAACAAAAGCATACCATGGTGTGCTAGACAAAATGTGATACAATAAAATTTTTCAATCTATTCAAAATACTCAATCACAAAATAATACTGAGCAGATAATTTGACAATATCTATTAAATTACAGTTTTTATTTATCCTAGGACAGCAATTCCACACCATATAGAGAACCCTTCACCTATATGTACTGAGTCATATTTAAGTATGTAACAAACAGGAACAACATAAATAGCTACAAGAGAAGAATATGGGGTGATGAGAAAGGGTAATTGAGGGGAGAACAAAAGAAGGAAGACTGGATAATTAAAAAGAGCTATATTTTTATGATGAAATATACAGCAATGGAACTTATTCACCTACAACAATAGCTGTGATAGAATTGATAAACCTCATGAGTACACTGAGAAAATCAAGTTGTACCACAGTTTATAAAACACAATATAATGTTTTATAATACATAATACATAACATTACATGGAAAATAATATTTTACAGGTGTATATTATATAAATTTATATCATATGCATGGTGTGTATGTGAATGTATATATGTACACATCCTTTATTTTTTTTGAAGTTTAAGAACAATTCTACTTAGAGTTAAAAGAAATCCTTAGGACACACAAGCTGTAAATCCTGGCAGCTGCCCAGAGAAGAAAGGAAAGAAAGAGAAAGGGCATGCTGTTTGAGTTAAGCTAGCCTGGAGGTCAGCCACAACTGGCAGACAGCCACTTGGTAGCGTGGGGAGTTTAGAGAAAGAGTAAGAAAGCCCAAAGTATTAGGGAGACACAAAGTGTTAGGGAAGCATTCCTCTTTTCTATCTCAGAAAAGAGATAGAAGGAACAAAGAGGAACGTGTACTATCCTGGGTAATTCATAGAAGTAGGCAGACTTGTGAAGATTCATAGCTGTGGTGCTGCAAGACTGCATAGCAGCCATGAATTCAAAGATGGAAAGTATATTTCTCATTAAAGAGATAATTATTTTGCCTAACTCTTTAGCACAACTTAGATAAACCTGCCTTCATAGGAATGGTCCCACGTTCTCCATCGGTGGCCCCTTAGCCCAGTCATTGACACCACCCAACTGAGTTGTATATATCCATCCGGGTCAAAGATTTCATTCTTTGACCACCAATTTCCCCATAATAGGCCTTTAATGCGGCTGTGGTATCCCTGATTCTGAAGATGTAGCCCTAAAATTATTTAGCAGATGGGCTGAAGTTGGGAAATAGATATAACACTCTCACTATAAATAAATAAGTAAGTAAATAAATAAATAATAAATAGTCTAGAGACTCACTGCCAGAGCTATCAATTACCACTGTCTGCAAGATTATTGATGTCTGTGCTACAGTTCTACTCAGATCCAGCATAGCCTCTAGGCAAGGTATTCATTTAGGAGACGATAAGAAACCAAGGGTCCCTTCTGGCTTTCTGGTCAGAGAACCAAGGGTATTTCTGAACTGCTGCGGTCCGGGCACCTGCCCTGATCTTGTTCAATTTTATATCCTGCTCTCATAATCCATTCCTCTAAAGAAGTGACTCTAACCATCATTAGAGCCATTGGCTGATGACTAATCTGGCTTCCCTAAGGTGAACAGGGATGTCTGCTATAACAGTTTGAGTACCCTTTCTGAAAACCTATCTAAAAGACCCCCAAAATGCATCAATAGTTCAGTCTGTATAAGAATCAGGTGTAGGAAGGCAAGAAAGTCCTTGGGTACAGTGCACATATACATTTTTTTTAATTAGACCAAGATCTGATGATAACAGATGTAATGAAATACTTATTCTCAAGTAAGCAATCATAATCCACTTATGTTCAGTTTGGTAATATGTGATGAAAATACAGAAGTATTGATGTGTGATCCATCAATCTGACTGCTAGGTACATTACACACAAAAGACAAACTTAATAATTTCAACTGTGATATTAGCTTATATCACTTTACTCTTTCTAAAGAATAAATATCAAAGGATGTGATTGATCAACAAGTCTAGTTCTATGTATATTTTCGTAGACACTCCACCATACAGTGCTATGCTAAAAGAAGTTACAGATGACATGATGGTGACATGTCATGTACTTTTTTTATTAAGAGCAACAAAGTATTATAGTATTGGTGGATGAATATATACAAAGTTGCAATATTAAAATATAGACTAAATGTAAATCCAATTAAAAGTAGTGTTTTCCTTTGTGGTGAAGGAGAGGGTATGATTTGAGGGAGTATAACTGAATTATATGCAATGACTTATTCCTTTGAGGAAAAAGATCTGAAGAAAATATGTTAGCATGTGTTAAACTTGGGTGGCAAGCACATGGGTTTTTATACCATCTTTTGTCTGTACTCTTAACATGTTTATCTTCCCTATTTAAGAGAAGCAATTTATCCCCTTTAGCTTCTTGAATGTGTTCAGAAGAGAAGGGGAAAAATACCTTACTAATATGGAGTCAAACCCATGAATTATAACCCAACCTTCTCTGTGAGCCATGGACATATCTCTTAAGTCTTGAGTTACGCTGTAGTGATTAACCTCTGAAAACAAGAACTAAATGAGCATCTTGAATTACAGAACATGCAATACTAAGATACTCTGTTAGTTTGCAAAGACGATCAAGGAATGCACCAGGAAGCAGCAGAAACTTGTTTTACAGATCCTGAGGCAGGAATCTCAATACAAGGCTGGTTTCCATGGAGAGCAGAGGGAGGAATGTGGTCCAGATCTCTCTCCTTGGTTCCTAACTGACTTTTCTCTATTTCTTAGCTTTACCATACCTGGATTCGTGGCTCTGTCCAAATTTTCCTTTCTAATAATTACACCCATGGTGTTCATTTAAGGCTTGCTCTAACCATATTCTTTAAATAAAAAAGGTTTCATCTCCAGATATGATAGCATTTGGAGGTACTAGGCATTAGGATTTCAATTTTGAGGGAACACAACTCAATCCATAACCTAATCCCTACAGAATATAGTCAGTAATTAAAATATAGAAATAAGGTCTTGCCTTTAAGAAAGGTAAGGTCACTATCAACTAAATATAACCTTAATTTATTGGAACTGATAAATTGTTTAGAAGTCAAGAGGGGGAGGTGTGAGGATTGGCAGAATGAGGTTATGGACTTCAATTGTTTCCTTTTCAAAGACAACATGACACTTGCTTGTGTGAGTCCTCTGACTAAAATAAGCCTGGACCTGCCACTTTCTCACTTGTCATGTGGCATCCATTTTGCTCAGAAGGATAGCAGGGGATGCCAGGGACACAGAGATCCTACACTCAAGTCCCACCTGAGCTAATTAGCCCCATTCAGCCTGCCAAGCAGTCAGTCCTAAACAGTTGCCTGCTGACCCAGAGAAAAAGTGGGACCAATCAGAAGCCAGGCACTGACTGCTTTGAAGGCATGACTTCTATTCTGCTTCCCAAAATTTGTAAGCAGAGGGTAAAACTCAAAGGGAGACTGACTTTATCCCAGCTCAAAGGACCCATGTGTGCTATTTCAGACTTCCATAATCAGGTGATTAATATGATGCCAAAAAAAAGTTCTAACAAGAAAAACATCAACAAAACAATAAGGAAAGTTAGCTGTAAATCCAGATTTAAAAAAAAAAACATGGAGATGGCTCAGCCTGGGGTGACCACTGTTATCATATGAAGAGTTTTTCCCACTTAATTAAATATATTCTATCAAAGTGGTTTAATAGTTGCTTACAAATACTCTACCTTCACTGACAGATCTTCCTAGCTCATCCTCTATAAGTATCAGTGTGTAGATAAAGAGATTCATAGACCTTGTAAAATTATTTCTGGTTTTTCTGTCTTCCTTTTTGTTGTTTTGCTCCAATCACAATACTTACTCACAATGAGACAGAGAAAAAAGTAGCTATTCTCCGAATGTTCCAGGGAAGCATTCTGAATTCCCAAGTTTTTCCTCTCTAAAGTGAGTTCCCAGCTTCTGCTTGCCTCTGTAGCTCTTGAGCCTTTGTACTCTTAGGGTTGGACTTTGAGGAAACAATCCAGAAACACAATATGGTGGACACCAATTCACAGAATCTGCAGAATCATCACCTGTTTAATTTGATGGAATGATGTCAAGGAAACTTATGCAAGAGGACCTCTTTTGGTTATAAGTAACAGCATCCAATTCAACCTAGGACTCAGAAGACAATTTGGCTCTCATCATTTTAATACATGTATCTGCTTAAGGTGCAACTCAAATTCATTTGCCTATACTGCATTATCTCTCTAGAACAGGGACTCTCAAATTGCAGCCTACCATATTGTTGTGGAATAATCTTTTGGGTTTTTGTTTGTTTATTTGTTTAAGACAAGGTTTCTCTGTGTAGCCCTGGCTGTACTAGAACTCACTTTGTAGACAGACCAGGCTGGCCTTGAACTCACAGAGATGCACCTGCCTCAGCCTCTGGAATGATGATATTAAAGACATGTTTTAGCACACCCTGCTTGTAATAATCTTTTTGTACACTATGAAGATGTGTCTTTGCCAAGAAACCTTCTGCTTGGTTAATAAAGAACTTAATGGCAAAAAGCTAATTAGGAAGAAGTTAGGCAGGACTTCTGCACAGAGAGAAAAGGAGAGGAGATAAACTTGGGTGGGGGAGTAGTGCCAGAGGACATGGAGAGGAAACAGGAGGTGCAAGATAAAAGTGAAGTAAAAAGCCACAAAGCAAAATGTAGATCACAATAAATGTGTTAATTTAAATTACAAGAGCTAGTGAGACAAGCCTAAGCTGCTATAGGCCACGCTTTCATAATTAATAATGTCTCTGCCCTTTTTTATGAGCTGGTATCCCAAAGAAAAATCTGTCTACACCACATTATCAAGACTACAAAGCTATAAAATATAACTTATCTGTAATATTGAGCATGAATTACAAGATTCATGGTGATATACCCACCCTTGAGCTATTCCATGTGTCTCAGAAGATGCCAAGAACTAATATCCCATATCCCATACCCCATATCCCATATCCAATATCCCATATCCCATAAGATGGTAGGCCTTCATTCAATAAGAGATGCTAGTTCCTTCTGCACCGAGCCTGGTCCTTGTACACAAAAGAACATAGAGAGGAATTAATTTCCAGACCAACCATAGAAAAATGAAATGGGGTTTGGAAGCTTCTCCAAGGATAACTGAAGAGTGGTTTTTGTTTAACTGTTCTTATTTTTGTTTGATGAGTGGAAGACAAAAGCAATAGCCAGGCCCGATGGCTCAGACCTGTAATCCTAGTGCCCAGGAAGCTGAAGAAGACAGATTGCATGATCAACAGTCTGGACAACATAGTTAAATTCTCTTTCAACAATAACACAACATGAGAGCAGGGCTACAGAGACAGCTCAGTCAGTAAAGAATTTATTTGCCTCAAAAACATAAAGACCTGACTTCTATGCCCAATGCCCACATAAACATGGTTCTAACCCTAACTCTGAGGAACCTGAGAGAGCTTGATCCCTGGGGTGCCTTTGCTACCCAGACTACCTTAATTGACCAACTGCTGGCCAATGAGAGACCCTGTCACAAAGGAGGCAGTGTTCCTGAGAATTATACCTAAGGTCATCCCATCACTACAAACACACACAAGAACATGTGCACATGAACCCACTAACACACACACACACACACACACACACACACACACACACACACACACACTTTTAAAATAAAAGCAAGGACCAGGTTCTCATCTCTAACACTATTAGTCTCAGAGGAAGTAGGTCTGAAGGCATGACAAACTCAATAAAAATTCAAATTCAACATCATAGCTGGGAAAATAAATTAAAAATCCATTTTCCACTGCTATTGAGTCAACACTGCATTTTCACATGGACACATAATTATGACAAGCCACAGTTAGCATCGGAGAGAGTAGCTCTTTGAGGTATTGGAAAACAGCAAATGAAGACGGACATTGAGAGGCTATTTAGCTCATCCCCAACTGCTGATAAAAAATAAAAAAAAAAAAATCACACCTAAGCCTTCAATTTCAGAATCCCTACAGGAACGAGGTGCTATAATGATCATTCCATTATAATTAAATGGCTAAGGAAAATGATATACTCTGCCTTTTCTAGCCCTCTCCATGCAAGGGAACAATTCCTTCTGTAGATGTAATTCATTCATTTGTTGTAACAATTAGTTTTGGTGCTCTAGTGAGGCTCGTTAATCTCTCTCTCATCAGGATAAAACTGCACACTTAGATCAAAATTGTGCTCTTGAAGGGAGGCGTGGATTTCCAAGCCTGATAATGACTTTTGGATCAAAACGTACTCCCGAGCCAGCCTCAAAGACTGTTCACATGAAGTTCAAAACACTGTGACAGGAAAGATGTCCTCACCAAAGACATCTGTCCACTGACATAGTTAAAAACTTAGAAAGTAGAAACAGTAGAAAACTTAACTGTTTGAAACTGGGCCTCTCCCTGGACAGTAATAGAGTCAGCCACAAGAAACCAGCATCTTTGTTATTATGGGGAAACTCCTAATTGTAATTAATGACAGAATCATGATGTAGTTCATGTAAATAAATTCTCTGCTTTTCCAAATGGGTTATTAGTTAAGTTTCATATGTAGACAGTTTGAGTTGATTTTGTTGTTTGGTTTTTTTCTTTTAATACATAATCTAGAAGACAGAAACAGCTTTTTGCTGCAGAGGATTTCCACGTTTTTAAAACAGAGAATTAAATAAATAAAAACTTGTCACATGTACAGCCTGGGACATTGCTTGCTGCATTTAGCAGGGTCAGATGATCAAGTTTCATTATTTGATACATTTTCAGGCTTGCAATAGAGTCGTAAGGAATTGATGGGAGCAGCAAATTCATTTTAAAACAGGTTTGTCGCCTCATCAGGTATTCATTTGAGCAGAATCGACAGTGTAACTGGATCTCGTTGGCCCTGTGTGACATGTTTTTCCAAATGGAATGGTAATAAGTACAGAAACGTAGTAGTTAAAGCCTTCCCATCTCCACAAGGCACCCAAATATCCCAAGTAAGAAATTGCTTTCATTCTCAAGTGGTTGCTCATCAGAGGATCAATGCCCAGCTGTTTTAAGGCCCATAAAGAGAGACCCAGAAGTGCCATAATCCTTTTGGTTTTCAACATAAGACATTAGGAAAACCATCATGAAAGGTTTTGTTTCTGATGGGGAAAAAATAATATTGTGAGCATTTTAAGAGTATTCCAGTATGTGGACTTAGAATTGCTAAGTCAGACAAAATGGAGAAATAACATGAAATAAAAGAGATAATGTAAAAAACCAATATTATTAATATTAAACGGTTCCATTTTCCCAGAGTATTGTAAGTCATGCACAGGATACATGCACCTGTAATCTGTTTGTCCCAACTCCAAGTCATGGATGAAGAATTTGTATGCTGTGAATTCTCGTAGAAGGTTTTCTATTTAATCAGTTGTGTCATAACTCCAATATCAGCCACCTCAATATATAGTTTGATTTTCCAAATATATATATTCCATTTTGAAAATACAGAGACACAAATAGTACAATTATATGTCAAAGTGCTTCCTACCACAAAGATTTCCCAGTCAGTAGACTTTCTGTGTTATCATCATTGGAATGACATCACAACAAAAATTATATGAAATGTCTCCTTAATTACTGAAAATGCTATGTTGAAGGGCATAACTTATATAAGTCACTTCAAAGCTGTAAATCCTAAATATGTCCCATAGTCTACATCCATAGATCTCAACCTGGCCTGTAGGTTAGACCCCTCTGGAGATCTTGTGAAATACTCAGTGCTCTAGCCTACATACACAGATGACCTTCTCAAGAACACTATTGAGCTAACCTTTCTCCTGTGTCTACTGAGAGCCTCCGGTTTAGCACCCTGGCTCCCCAGGACTGATCTTTCAGGAACAGCCTCAGCAGCCTCTGAGAGCTCTTGTGATATATGCAAATCAGGCCCTATGGATAGTCATCCTTGGTGGGTATATCATTTACAACTCCATCCCTAGAAAAGAAAGGTGACAGGGAAACTGAGTGTAAGGAGCAGATGGCAGCAGATATACCCAGGGACACACAGAGGCACACAAGACTGGCACATAGAACACTAAGACAGGTATGCAGGCCCACAGGTATGCAGGCCCACAGGCAGACATGCATACACAAGTTGGTGAGGGCAAAGACTAAGGCCTCTTACCTCAAGATCTTACTTATATAAAATCCACTAAAATTCCCCAAAGTGACATAAGCGATTACATTACTGTTTATTTTTGGGTTTCTCAGACACCTAATGTCTGCTATTATTAGCTGACACACGAGCCTCATACCAGATATCCACATCAGCACTATGTTATCTAAAGTTAAATTGGTCTGAATAGGCCTCTGGTTTCTTACGTCCTGAGGGAGGTAACCAGTAGGACAGCCTCTCCAGGAGATCCATGCCAGTTTAAGCTGGAAGAGAATTGAGGTGATGCTTCAAAGAGCCAGTAAAACAGATTTGAAAGTGCAAGGGCACACACTGTGCTCACCACTCATAACTAGGGAGACAGAGCAGAGGCCAGGGTACATATGACCCGGGAAGGGGGTTGGAGAGTGTACAATTTCAATAGTTTTTTTTCTTTTCTTTCTCTATTTTATTTATTTATTTTTTTTTACAGAGGGAGCAAGATGGAAATAATGTTTTTATTTCTGCTTAGCTGTGAATTTTCTGTAATTTTTAATTTTACATAATGGACATAATTTATTTTTATTAATAATATAATTTAAAAATTTTACATGTCGATCCCAGTTTCCTCTCCCTTCCTTCCTTCTTCCCTCCCTCCCTCTTACCCTCTTTCCCCTGTGACATGCACCCTGGCCACCCTCCCCTCCCATCTCCCCACCCCCATTCCACTTGGAGGGCTATGCTTTCCAGGTTGGGTCATGTAAATCTGTCAAGTCATTTGAAGTAGGGACTAGGACTTCTCTCCTGTCTCTAGGTTAAGGGGGTATCCCTCCATGGGGGATGTGTCCTCAAGGTCCTTTTGTGCACCAGGAATAGATCCTGTTTCTACTGTCTGATGTCCCCCAGACTGCTCAGACTCAGTCCCCCTGAATATGGGTCTCTGTTTTATTTTAAGAAAAAAATAAAAAAGAATATCAGCTACAAAAGAAGACCACCTATTTAGATGAAACTTCATGGTAACTCTCTGAGTTAGAGTTTCCATTGCTGTGACTATGGCAACTCTTATAAAGGAAAATATTTAATAGGGTGGCTTACGGTTTCAGGGGTTTAGCCTGTTATTGTCATGGTGGGAAGCAAGGCAGCTCCAAGCAGACATGGTGCTGAAGAAGGACTCACAAGCAACAGGAAGTGGTCTGCCTCACTGGGCATGGATTGAGCATATGTGGGACTTCAAAGCCACCTCCAAAGTGTCAAACTTCCTCCAACAAGTCCACACCTACTCCAACAAGGCCACATCTCCTAATAGTGTCACTCCTTTGGGGGACATTTTTTTTTCAAACAACTACAATAGAGAATATCAAAAACAGAAAATAATGTAATTTCATTCATCAGTAGAAAATATCACAAACCACAAAATAGCATAATTTCATTTATTGGTTGACTGGAATACCTTTCTACCAGTCATTTGTTTGACTTCCCAAATGATAGAATTGTTCCAGAATTTTCTATAGAAAGAGAAATGATAATTGAATCTCACTTCTCATGAGGATTATGTTTTCTTGTATGGACAATTGAGAAAAGATACCTACAGGATTGTAGTTGGTTTTGTTTGTATATACGGCATAAGATTTCAGTATATTCTAAGTATTTCATTGTAGCAATTAGTCTTTTTCACTCTTCGAATTAAAGATTCTCTGGCCAAGGCCTTGGAGATGTTCTGTGCAAATGAGAAGTCTTATGTTTTATTCACACCATACTAAATCCACTTTGCATGAACTTTCAATAAATTAGCTTCTCCAATCGACCCATCAGCTCACTACCTACATAACTCATTCCACTTCTGTGAGGAGGGGCGGATACTGCAAGGAGCCCAGAATGTTAAGAGGAAATTCTTTCCAATCCTTCCTAATGGAAAACAAATGAAAAAATTAATTGTTCCCTTGAAAGAGAGGTGGTCTCTGATATCTCCCTATGGAGTAATGATGTGATGATCTGAGCTCACACAACAAGGATTGCTCTCCTCTTACAATCTAAAAGTATGATGGTTTGGCTTCTGAAAGTGAAAGGCCATCTGGGACTACAGACTGCAAGGTTAGGTAAGGATAGGGATAAACTCCAAAGTTTTCTCCCTACATTTGTGGGGCTTGATTGTTCAAACATAAAATAATAAAGTTCCCCACTAGAAGTATCCTGGGTGACAATATTCATTTGGACACAGTTCAAAGTGTGTTTGTAATGTCTTTCCCCCCAAACAATAAATAAACAGAAGATAGTAAGTACAAGGGACAAAAGGTATATACACTGATACAAATTACATCCCTCCTCACTGGGTCTGTTCCCACAGGTGCAGTGAACTAAATGCCACTTGATAGGATACTGTGCTCTGGACTTGCTGCCTTTCATACCCCCAGACACAGCAACATCCAAATACGACTTAATAAACACACAGTCTATACTTGTTAGAATGTCTAGCATCTATTCAAAGGAATGAAACCAGTACACTGTAGATGCCTGCACTCTTATGCTTATTCTATCACTATTCCTAGCATCTGAATATGTTTTTCAAAAATGGAGAATCACCTAAGTGACAAGAGATGAATGTATAAACAAATATATATATATATATAATGCACATACACAGACACATGCACACACACACAGACACTATTTTACATATGCACACTACTATTTCACATACCCACATTACTATTTAACACACACTTTACTATTACACATACACTACTATTTCAGCCATTAAAAAATATAAAATCTTGTCTTTTGCAGCAATGTGGATGAACATGGAGAATTTTATATTAACTGAAATAAGATATGCACAAAGACAAATACTCCAACAACCCTCTTTATTTGCAGAATGTAAAAATGTTGATCTCAAAAAGGAGAATCAAATAATTGCCAGAGATGTCAGAAAGAAAGGTGTTAGGATTAGAGATAGAATCAACATCAGGTACAAAAACACAGCCAGGCAAGAGAATTCCCAGTGTCCTTGTGCATGGAAGCACTATTTTAATTTACAGTATCATATTCCAAATTAACTATAAGAGAGTAACAAATAAATAATAAATGTCAGAGGAAATGTGCATGCCAAATATTATATTTTATTTCTATACAATATATATGAGGACCAAATCAATAGTATGCCCCATAAATACACATAGTTATCTTAATTAAAAATAAAACTAAAAAAAATTACAAATACATAAAAGCACTGCCAGGTCAGCATTAAGTTCTGTACATGAATCATATGTACGTATGTTTTTATGTATGTATGTATGTATGTATGAATGAATGAATGTATGTATGTATATTTGGGCTCAAGGTTTCCTTACTTTTGTTCACTAAAGAGTAGAGTTTGGGGACAAGGTGAACACTCTATTATAAAATATCCAATGAAAGAAAGGGTAAATAAAGCTGTGGTGTGGTGGAGTATTTGACAGAGTGTGGGAGTGTCACATGCTGACACAGAATTGAATAAACAGCTATGAAAACAAGCATCTTCTTATAAACTTCTTACATCTGCATTTGCCTACTTAGTAGCAAACTGATACAGAAGCAGGGATAAGGAGAAGGAGAGAGAAGAGAACAAGGGAGGAAGCTCTTATTTTGGGAACTCAACAGCTGGACAAGTAGCTGGCAATTTTTGTGCATCTTGAAAGATGGAATTTGACAGATAGCATATTGCTAGAAGGCATTCCACATGGAACGAATCTCATTAGCAGAAGACACAGAAGTAACAAAGCATGGGCGTGTTTGGACAAAAGGGGTAATAATTATACCAAAATGTAGGAGGGCTGAAGAAAAACTGGGATTAAAAGTTTGAGATTTTGGGTTCAACTAAAAAG
This sequence comes from Cricetiscus sungorus, assembly GCA_030556225.1. Taxonomy (NCBI): domain Eukaryota; kingdom Metazoa; phylum Chordata; class Mammalia; order Rodentia; family Cricetidae; genus Cricetiscus; species Cricetiscus sungorus. The sequence goes on along the minus strand of JANBXA010000328.1, from coordinate 34,897,163 downwards.
TGTAATTCCTTTGGTAAGAATGTAGATGGCACAGAAAGTCTGGGTGAGGAGAGGACATGGTCAATATATGCTTTAAGAATACCTTGCTCAGCCTAAATACAGGGAGGAGAGCCTCAGTCCTACCCCAAATGATGTGACAGACTTTGATGGTTCACCATGGGAGGCCTAGTCCTCTCTGAGGAATAGGTAGGGGGTGGTGTGGGGAGATGGTGGGGGGAGTGTGAGTAAGGGAACGGGATTGGTATGTAAAATAATTTTTTTTAAAAAAATAATAAAAATAAATACAAAACAGGAAGAAAAAGAAATCCAAACAAGAACTGGGGTGTTTGAGTACCTTCATTCCTATAGACCAATGTAGCTCTTGTCAGTATGTTTCCTTCTGATCAATAGATACTATACTTTTGAGAAAAGTATCTTTGCTACTTTGCAAAAGAGAAAGAAATAAAGGAAGGGATGGAGGGAAAGAAGGAGGGAGGAAGAAAGAAATCTAACCTAATCTGGACCTAGAGAGATGACTATGTGGCTAAGAGCACTGGTTGCTCTTCCAGTGGTCCTGAGCTCAATTCCAGAAACCACATGGTGGCTTGCAACCATCTATAATGAGATCTGGCAAGTTCTTCTGGCACATATATACATAATAAATAAGTACATTTTATGAAAAGATATCTAAATGCAGATCCTCCTAAATATTTAAATTAAAAAACATCTAATATGACATTCAGGATGAGGTAATGACTGCAGATCAACAGAACAAGTCAGTATATTAAGACAATAACTCAAATAGAGAAGCACAAATTGTAACTAAGTGGTAGATCTGAAAATAGAAAGGAGATGAATGGGACAAGTCAAGAGAAGAGTCTGCCAAATGTCTCAATTGGGACAATCTGTGACAGATGTAACTAGGACATAAAGTACACAGTGGTCGGAGTGTCATTCAGGAAAGCCCAAAGCTTGAAATCTGGAACCATGATGGCAAATTTGCTACCCCAAGACCTAACCCTCAAGCCCATGATGATAGTGGTGGTGTGGATATTTTCTTCACTATTGCATACTCCATGTATAAGATAGTGCCTGTTGAGAATCGTTATTTAAGGAATATTTGTTGGGTAAAAGAATAAGAATTATAGTTGAATCAATGGGAAATATGTAATGAGTATATAAATTAAGGATATTGATCAAACACAAGACATGAAGTAGCATTTGTAATGTCTCTTCTGCAAGAGGAAGACAGTCATCTTAGAATAGCAGGAGAACTCTGAAGGAGATGTGCTAAAAATATAATAGCTCACATGTTAAAGTTCACTGAAAATAGTGGTAAATTTATAGCTAGGATGTTTATGAACATCAGGAACAAAAACCATAGCATCAAAATTTATGCTGGTACTTCTTACAAAGTTATGATTAGGAACTGGGTATGAGGAAGATTGAGTTTCCATGGTGCCTATTCTGAATGATAGCACTCTCTGGCTACTCCAGAAGTTTGAGTGGATACAAGGGCACCATGATGTTGGAATGGTCTTTTCATAATGTAGATCAAGACTTGTACACCAAGTTAAATCTCCTCTTGTTATGGGAAAGAAAATCCAAATTCTAACACTGTCCACATTGTCCTGCAAAACCCGTTCTCTGCAAACTCCTCTTGCTCATTTTGTAGCTCAACCTCCTATAGCCAGGACACCTGAGACATGTCTACAATCTTTCACTTCCTCAAACAAGCTTTTCAAACTTTAGAAAACTCTCTTGGAAGCATAGTTGCCCACCTACACACTTTATTTAGCTAACACGAGCTCAGCCATTAATCCAGTTCAAAGATCCTTCTTTGCCCTTCGCTTTAGGTTGTTCATTTCCTTTGTTAAACTGCCAGAGTTCTGAGTTGCTTCCATCAGAGTTTGTTCAGCAGTATATAATTAGCCTCTATGGTGCTTTGGATGTGAATGTCCCCTGTAGGTTCATATATTCAAATGTTTGCTTCCTAATAGGTGAAACTGTCTGGGGGAAGGATTAGGTATGGCCTTGCTGGAAGAATTTTGCACTGAGGGGTGGGTTTTGAAGAAGACTACCAGGACCAGTCTTCTCTCTGCCTGTTGTCTGTGATCAGATGTAAGCTCTCAGCTACTGCTTCAGGGACCTGCCTCCCTGCTTCCATGCTTCCTTCCATGATAGTTATGACTCATCCTCTGAAACTGTATAAGCAAGCCCTTAAATAACCACTTTCTTTTCTAAGTTGCCTTAATCATTGTGTTTCTTCACAGTAATAGAAAAGTAGCTAAGACAGAAGTTACAGACACTAATTTGTCACTCTGCCAATCTACCATCATCCTCGCAAAAGTACTCTCAGTTTTGGATGACTTTTATAGGTTGCACAATGAAAAGAATACCTATTCTCTACAACACGTTTGCTTCATAATAGTTTTCCATAAAATGTTTGCCACTATTAACAATAGCAAAGACATGGCAAACTCTCTCATCTACTGTAAGCATACATTAAATTTTCTAATTACATACATGAGCTGAAGTCAGTAGACTGTAATGTAAACATGTACTTGGAAACTGACAGCCTAAGTTCAAACCTCAGCTTTACCACTTATTAAATGTGTAAGCTTGGTGAAATATTTAATTATCTGGGCCCGAACTTGCCCATGAAGAAAATGGGAGCTGAAGAGATGGCTCAGCAGTTAGGAGTATTTGCTAAGTAATCATAAAGACCAGATTTCAGATCTCTGCACCCACATAAAAAGCCAAGTGCCTTGCACACACCTGTAGTCTCCATTCCGAGGAGGGAGGCAGAAGAATTGCAGTGATTCCCAAGGAACATGAGCCCCAGGTTCAAGAAGGAAACCTGCCATGAAGGATTAGGAAGACAGGTAGTAATCAAGGACACCTGAAATACTCTTCTGCCCTCTGAGGAAGTCCACAGTTATATACCCCTGATCAAACCCACATATTTACACACAGAGTCACACAGAAGCAAACAAATCAATAACTTTTTAAGTTACTAAGGGCTGGCAGATGGTTCGGCAAGTGAAGGCACTTGCCATCCGAGTTTGTTCACCAGAATCCACATGGTAGAAAGTGAGAACCAACTCTTGAACATTGTGCTCTGACCTCCTCACATTTTTCATAGCAGGCACACATGCGCGCGAGCACAAATCAAACAAATGCAAAAGTTTTGAGCTACTAAAATGAAGATAATGTAGAATTGTGTGATGATTAGGTAACAAGGACCAGAGAATGCATTGCTGGAGAGGTGGCAGAAAGAATGTCAGAGGCAGAGGATGGGCAAGAACTCTGAGAGATACCCTCTTCTGTATGTAATATAACCACTGCACTCATGAACTCACTGTGTTGTCGTTACCGTCACCAGAGCCACACAAGAGCAAGATGACAAGATCATCCAGTATTCCAGCAGAGATCACTAATAGGCTCAGTGAGTTTTTTTTTTAAGGGAGAAGACATGAAGATGGCAGAGAGATATGTGTGAAGGTATCTAAAGGAGTGGGAGGAAGGATTAGAAGAGACCTTTGGAAGTAGGTTTGATCAAGACATATTTCATATATTATAAAATTGTCAATGAATAAGTAAAAGATATTTTAAAACAATTAAAAAAAAGATTTGTTAGCATGCCTGATGTCTTAACCTAACATGCCTGGGACCAAACATGAGAAACTTGAATCTATTATTAACCACTATATGAAGGAGTAATAATATATATTATACATAATACATAGACAAATTCCATCTCTAAGGTAACTAAATAGGTGGGTAAAAACATCCATAAGCTCCCAAAAACCTCCCTTAAGCCTCAAAGCAACTAGTCACAAGGCCTAGACCCATAAGGCATTATCCCCAAAAGGAAACTCATACCAAGATAATCTTAACAATTAATGCATAGTGTCAAAAATAGAAGAATGACCAATAATCATGGTGTGCCAGAATATACTGGTGATAAAGCTGTTAGGCTTGTGCCTGGCTTTTAAAGGGAGCATTTCTTTAATAATCAATTTCAATCCCTGCTTCTCTGCACAAACACATCAATGTGTTTTATTTACTGCTTAATAAACACGTGAATGATTACAAAAAAAAATCAGTGTTCAGTGATCCTTCCTCTCAGAGCGTTAGTGACTCAGTCCCTTTTCAAACCTACCATATCTTTTCTCCCGAAGCCTAGTGATACAGTGCCAGCTAAACAAATGAAGCACCTGTGCATAAAATTGATAAAGTAGCTCTCCATACAGTAGTAAATTTGGAAAGTAAACAAGCCCACATAATCATTCCAACCCTTTCAAAGGCAAATTTGCCATGAAACCTTGAGTCACCTGTGTCCTGACTTAGAAGACTCTTGGAAATTATGCCATAATCTCCCAGGATACCAAGATAGGACATGCCAATCTAAGTAGACCTAAAAAGTGTGATGAAGCAGTGAAGATGTTTAGAAATATGAGCATATCATCTTATGGGGAAGAGTATTGATCTCTAGGCTTGGAAAGAACTCTACTTGTCCTTCAAGTCATCCCCAAAGAGCTCTTTCCAGCTTGTGATTGGGACCTGAATGCCCTTGTGTAGCACAAATAATACGAACCCAGAGACAGATACAAGTGTTCACTCTGAAGATCAGAGAAGCAAAGCAGCCAGCCACTAGCGAGTTCTCACCTCTACCAATGGT